>JAHHFK020002017.1:305000-657100 GCA_024533555.2 Aedes koreicus | reverse complement strand
TATTGATGCATAAAACGATTTAACGTAGTCTACGTGTATTATTAACAACCCAACCCTACTGATTTTCAATTTTTATGATAATGATAATGCTGACGATGCTCCTTTGCGCAATGATGACGTCTGTTTGCACCTCAGCCTCACATAACCTAAATAAATAAAAAAAAAATTAAAAAAAATGACAGTATAGTAAATCAATGAACTGTTTGCAACTTGAGCTCTTGAGAAACTGGAGGTGCTCAACAATAACGAAGAAATGTGTTCACGGTAGCTAACTCTTGACGTACTTTCTCAACCTTCCTCATTATTTAAGGTCCAGCTCTCATCAACTAGTTCACAATGCTATAATCATAAACAACTGCTAAATGAATTACCAAACGATCGAAATCGCCGCATTCTCGACCTGTTTACTGTTTTTTGGACAGTAAACCCATTACGAACCACCTACCACCTACAGTAGCCTTAAAGCACTTTATTGCTGCAGTTAATAAACAAACATAGCTCCATAAACATTCTCCCATCATCCATCACTTACGAAGAAAAAAAAACAAGCAAACATAAAACGAGTCAAGGTTCCGGCTCGTGTCCCGTTGAAGCAAATCAGGTAAATACACCAACCATATTCACCTTCACCTTAATTGCAGTGGATCTCCGGACGAAGAGAGATTTTCGTTTGATCCTTTGCCAACATGGACCCTGAAGGCCGCCACCACCATTTGTGCTGTGACCCCGCGTTGTGAATTATTCAACAAATACGGAATGGTAATTGTAGTTGACATGGCCCATTAAACAATGCGATCGTTTAGCTAAATTGCTGTCACACTTCCTGAAGGACAAGTTTTGCCAACGAACAGGGCGGGCGACTGGGCTCATTAGTGGAAAATTCTCTGAACCGATTGCAACGAAGGTTGTAAACCATCAGGTGGAAACTCATTTAGGAAAGCTACCTTGGTGGATCGCTGAGACCTGGTCGAAAATTTACGATTTAAGCGTGGCAGTCATCTGAGCATTTCATCTCACGATTCAAAACTTAAATTTTGTTGCTCAATCAAGTCGGAACCGCCCGCCCGATTAATCGTTTCCGATAAATCCATAACAAATCGAGCAAGTCCTGGGCAAACCATCGGATCATTTCACTTCTCGGTATCGAATTGCAAATCTGGTGGTGGTTGAGCTTTGATTCACACCGCACCCAAGCTGAAAACTGAAAGCTCATCCCCCAAAGAAGACCGTCCATCTTCTTCTCGCAGTCCACAATAAGAGTGGAGGAGCGAAATATGTTTTAATGTTATCTGAAAGCCATTACTTCATGCCTCCTTCTGCTGAGTCGGCTGTTTTCATAATAGAGGGATTATTTTTCTTCGGATATTAATGGTAATTTGCACAATACCAGCAACAACAACAAATAGCACGGAAAGAGGGGGCGCAGTTTTTGTTGCGCTGTGGTAATGGAAAACTGAAGTAATGAAGAGTTAATTCAATCATTATTTATCCTCGATACGGGTCACTCAGTTACTCAGGAACGCAGTTATGCGTAATATGGCGTAAATGAAAATTGTGAAAGACAGTATGCTGTAATGCTAAAGGCTGTCCACGAAATTATTGTTCCAACATTCAACGTCAAAACATGTACAAGTATCATCGAGTGAGGTAGGTAGGGTACATGTCACTTGACTCAGTCTGATATGACGGGGGGGTATATTTTTTTTTTTGTTGTGGGGGGTGATTTTGGGGGGAAAAAAATTTCACCCAGTTTGAAATTTTTTTGTTTAACGCAATAAAAAATTTAATTTTTTTATGAAACCTACGAAAAATTAAAAAGAATTTGCTTCTTGAAGATGTAAACTTTCGAAGGATATGGATGTTTCTCACCTCGGAGTAACGCTTGAGTGACGCTTAGAGCATTTCCATGGTGATTTGTAATATGGAAGTTTGCAATAGTTGCGCATTAACCATGAGCAATGTGGAAGTTGTTTGCGGTGGTTTTTGCAAAGCAAATTTCCATTTCAGCTGCGCCAAGATTACAGAAGCACTTTACAAGGACGTCAGAGACAAACCGGCGCTGTTTTGGATGTGCAAAGGATGTCGTGATATTATGGGAAATGCCCGTTTTAAAAACACATTGGTTTCGATGAATGCGGCAGTGAAGGAGGTCAATGACGTGTACCAAAAAGCTCGTTGAGGATCCGGAAATGGACATCAAGCAAAGTTTGATCGTGGAGCTCAAACAAGAAATCCAGGGAGGATTTAACAAGCTATCACCGACAGTTTTATCACCGGTACCTCGCCGTTTCCATTTCGGAAACCGATCTACCCCGAAAAGAGTCCGCGATGAAGATGCAATACCCACGCAAGAACAACCGTCTAAAAATTTTCGAGGTACTGCTCATTCCGCCAACATTGCGCTTGCGGGACCGTCAGCGAGTAATGACGACAGATTTTGGGTGTATCTGACCAAAATATTCCCGGATGTTAGTGATGCAGACGTTCAACATCTCGTGAAGGAATGCTAGCGGACGGATGACGTGATCACTAAATCATTGTACCCAAAGGTCGACCATTGTCTACGCTCACCTTCGTATCTTACAAGGCAGGAGTCGACCAAGGCTTAAACGCTAGAGCAGTGGATCCTTCTACGTGGCCCTCGCAAATAGAGTTTCGAGAGTTTGTTGACAATGGATCGAATGCTAAACATTTTTGGAAGCCTCCTCAGGTCATCGATCCGGGAACGGCATCATCGTACCGTCCACAGCCATCGATCATCTCGGAGCTACGTCCACCCACAACGGCATCACTGACTCTGAATCAGCAATAACGATGCGAGCAGAAATATCCGAGTCACATCTGCGTCATCCTGCGTCGAATGCAAGTGTGCCGCATCCGATAAAGGGTGTCCACGATGAAATTGCCACACACAAAATTGATTCGCAAAATTCGAGTTTTCATCCGATTGCCATCAAATTTTCAGGGATTGAGAAATAACTATTAAACTTCATTTTACCATTTTACTCGTATTTTATTTACAGTCCATACGCAAATGCCCGCACCTTGGCCTTAACCCCGGCCATAAGATTCTGCACAACCTGTGAATCAACCGTTTTTTGCATGTAAACCCATACTTTCTTCAGTTCATCGACTGTCTTCACTACCTTAGGTCGTTTAAGAAGGTGCTGCTTCATAATCGCCCAGTACTTCTCGATGGGGCGGAGCTCCGGAGTGTTGGGAGGGTTGAACATTTTCGGCACGAAATTGACCTTATTGTCCGCATACCACTTCAGCACGTCCTTGGAGTAGTGGCATGAGGCCAAATCCGGCCAAATGTGGGCCTTCAAGAGAGGAAGCAGCCGCTTCTGGAGGCACTCTTTTATGTACACCTGTCCGTTCATCGTGTCCTGGGTCACGAAAGGTGCACTCCGCTTCCCGCACGTGCAGATGGCTTGCCAAACCAGGAATTTCTTCGCAAATTTGGACATCTTCTGAGTGCGGACATGCTCCGGAACGCTGAACTTATCCTTGGCCGTGAAAAACAGGTTGCCGGGGATCTGTTTGAAGTCGGCCTTCACATATGTTTCGTCGTCCATGATGCAGCATTCAACTTTCGTCAGCATGTTGAGGTACAACTTCCTGGCACGGGTTTTGGCGGACTTGTTCTGCTTCTCGTCGCGATTAGGGGCCTTTTGTACCTTGAACGTTCGAAGCCCAGCCTTAGTTTTGGCCTTCTGGACAAAACTTCGGCTTAGGTGCAGCTTCTTAGCCACATCCCGAACGGAGGCGTTCGGATTTCGGTTGAAGGCCCCAACTACGCGGTTGTGATTTTTGGTGTTGTACGGAATACTTTTTCCTTCACTTCTGGGCTTCCGATCGGTGGTCAACCGTTCCTCGAACCGCTTAATCACTCGCAACACCGTGGAATTCGCGATTCCCAACGTTTTAGCGATGGAACGATGCGAGAGATCCTTGTTCTCGTGATGAATGCGCAAGATTTTATCACGCACGAGCTGTTCTTTCGACTCCATTTCCGCGAGTTTTGATCACAGGACTTTAAAACTTGCAGGATGTAAATAATGCACTATGAACTAAATTCACCCAAATTTTCATTAAATTCTACCCAACGGTTAAAAACTTAGAGCAATTTCATAGTGTGGCAATTTCATCGTGGACACCCTTTACCAGTGCCTTTATCCTCACGCCGTCGCTCAAGCTCCTCGCCAATAACGATCTACTATCAGAACGTCCGTGGATTAAGAACGAAAACCAACACTTTGCTGCTTTCTCTGCTGGCCAGCGATTTCGATATTGTCGTTCTAACGGAAACATGGCTTCACACCGAAATTCCTTCCGCTGAGTTGGCGTGTAATTATGTAATTTATCGATGCGACCGCAATGCTTCCACCAGCAGTTTGCGAAGAGGAGGTGGTGTGCTAATTGCAGTTAAATCGAAGCTTGATTGCAAAGCTGTGAATCTTGTGGGTAGTAATAGCCTGGTGCAAACTGCCGTTCGGGTTGTTCTGCCGCAGTTTTCCCTTGATGTCTGCTGCAACCACATTTGGCCCAACAGTAGCCCGGAGAATTACACGAGGCACGTGGAATCAGTTAACCAAATTCAACGTCTTGCCAATTCCCGTGATGTTATCGTCTGCCTTGGAGACTACAATCTGCCGAATTTAATCTGGCAGTTTGATGAACAGTTTCTGGGATACTCGCCAAATAACGCGTCAATTGAACAGGAACTTGCCTTAGTCGAGTCTTTGTTGTCAGCTGGTTTCTATCAATTATTATTTATTTAAATAGCCATACATCGTATTTACGATATGACTTCATCTTCAAAATTTCGCCAATATGCTCGGTCTATGGCTGCCTCTCTCCAACCTCGTTGACGACCCACACTCGCCAGATCCTGTTGCACCTGGTCCGCCCAGGTCCGTCCGGTCGTGCTCGCTGTGCCCCACGCCTTCTTGTACCGGCCGGATTCGAGGCGAACACCATTTTTGCAGGGTTGTTGTCCGACATTTTCGCAACATGCCCTGCCCACCGTATCCTTCCAGCCTTCGCGACCTTCTGAATGCTGGGTTCGCCGTAGAGTTCAGCGAGCTCGTGGTTCCATCTTCGCCGCCACACTCCATCCTCCTGTACGCCGCCAAAGATGGTCCTAAGCACCCGGCGTTCGAAAACACCAAGTGCTTGCACCAAATGAATTTCCGACAAGATCCTTCTTGTTTCTGGGCCTATATCAACAAACGAAAGAGCTCGACCAGGGTTCCCGTTGATGTTACGTACCAATCTCGTATCTACCGCAAAATGCATCAAAAGGCCCCGGTCCTGATCTCACATTCAACCTGTCTTCGTTAAACAGTGTGCTCAGTCGCTGTCTTGTCCCATAGCTACGAGCTTCAATCGATCATTGACCGAAGGAGTGTTTCCTGACGCTTGAAAGCTGGCATCAATAACTCCTATCCACAAGGCTGGAAAACACACAGCGTTGAGAACTTACCGACCGATATCAATCCTCAACTGCCTTGCAAAAGTTTTCGAGAGTCTGTTACATGACGTGATGTACCCTGTTTTGCAGTCAGTGATCTCTGAGCATCAACATGGCTTCGTCAAAAAGATGACTATACCGGTACTGTGATCAACGAGCTGGAGAAGCGATGCCATTTACGTTGACTTTTCAAAAGCTTTCGGCAAGCGGCAGCGTTAACTCGTAAACTGGCCATTGAAAAACTGAACCGCCTTGGACTGCTTGCTTGGATTCGTATTTGTCTTCACGTAAAGCTTTTGTCAAGGTGCACGACGCTAGATCGGACTTATTTGATATTCCCTCCGGTGTACCACAGGGCAGCCACCTTGGCCCTCTTATATTCATCCTCTTCATCAACGGTCTGTGCGAAGGTCTCAACTCCGGTAAATTGCTCTATGCGGATGACTTGGAGCTGTTCCGTGTCATTAAATCGCTTGTAGATTGCTGTGCTTTACAAGCCGATTTTAGAACATGTGTCTAGATGGTGTGATTTAAACGGAATGCAGATGAATACGGCTAAGTGCAGAGTGATAACTTTCGCTCGTTGTCATTCCACTGTCACGTTCGACTTACGGCTTAAGCGACATATCACTGGAGAGGGTCACGTCGATCAACGACCTAGGAGTCAAACTTGATCGGAAGCTTCGTTTCAACGAGCACATCTCCGCAACAACCGCGAAAGCAAACGCAATGCTCGGTTTCTTAAAGCGTAACACCGCCCACTTCGATGATGTGCATGCACTTAAGTCGCTGTATTGTGCTTTAGTTCGTAGCGGGCTGGAATACGGAGTGCAAAATCTGGGCTCTGTACCACGCCGTTCATATTGCACGCATCGAAAAAAGTCCAGAAGCGGTTCATTCGATACGCTCTACGCCGCCCCTACACAGAACGAATCCTATCAATCTGCCGCCATATGAAGATCGATGTGCGCCGCTAAGATATTCAGCCGTTATCGAGTCGCCGAGGGATGCTTTCAACGGCTGTTTGTCTTCGACGTGGTCATGTGCAACATCGATTGTAGCAGCATTCTTGAGAATGTTCGGTTACATGCACCAGTTCGTCAGCTCCGGAATCGTCAACTGTTGTGGATTTCTGGCCACCGTACTCTTTATGGACGAAATAACCCGTTAGATTCATGTTGTAGGTTGTTCAATCAAGTGTGTGACTCTTTTGATTTTAACATAAGTAAATTAGTATATAAGAATAGAATTAAAACATTTTTGTGATCAGTCTGTGCGATGTCCTTGTCGAAGATGTTGTGTTTTAAATAAATAAAAGTAAAAACAGTTCCAAATCGCAACGACAAACAGAACTTGGCAGCAAAATCACGGGCTCGACGTTTGTACTGCGAATATTTGGCGAAGTTTTCATGCGTTGTTATGGACGATGAAACTTATGTCCTGGAGGATTTCAAGCAGCTTCCAGGGCTGGCTTTTTATTCTGGTATGGCCAGAAATGCTACAGCTGAGCATTTCAGAACGAAGAAGGCATCGAAATTTCCCAACAAATACCTTGTGTGGCAAACAATTTGCACGTGTGGCAAAAAGAGTAAATCTTTCGTCACTACAGGCACAATCAACTAGGAGATCTATCAGAAAGAGTGTCTGCAGAAGCGATTGCTACCCTTCATCAAAAGTCACAAAGAAAAACCTTTGTTCTGGCCCGATTTGGCATCATGCCACTATGCTAAAACTGTGATGGAGTGGTACCAAGCAAATCAAGTGAACATTGTACCATAAACATCAAACCCGCCAAATTGCCCAGAGCTACGACCAATCGAGAGATATTGGGCTCTGATGAAGCGGAAGCTTTCTGGAAAGAAGCAAGGAATCAAAGACACAAACACTTCCAGCAAATTTGGACAAAGACGGCTTGAACGATTTCTGAAGAGTCTGTACAAACCCTAATGGACGGGGTTAAGCGCAAAGTTCGAAAATTTTATGCAAAAACCGAATAACTATGTTTTTTCTTCAGGAATTGTTAAAACACATCCCATGAATCTGAAATAAGCAACTACGACGGAAATATAATGCGAAATTTATGTTTTATTCATGTGTTGAGGTGTCCGGATTATTGCGGATACAGACCTTATCAGAATCATGAAATGATTCTGATTTGAAATTAATTTAAATGATTTGTAGTAATGATGCCTTCGATAGTTATTAGCACGACAATTGGTTTATTAGTTTTTTTTTAAATTTTTTTATGAAGGTTTACTGGCGGGACTCTGAATAGAGTAGAAACCTCTACACCAGGCCTTTGATGATCTCGTTGCGTAAATCCTTTCGAATCATTTTGCCAGCCGTACACGGAACATGTCGTCCAAGAAGACGCTGTTGCAAATGACTCGGAAAGAGCCACGTTTGAGAATTTTTAGTCATTTCGTCTGTGTTGTTTTTTTTTTCAATTGTCTTTTTCTTATTTCGTTAGTCAGTGTTGCGTTTGCAAATTCAATACGGCGTTTCGTAATTTCTTCAGTCTTTTGTAGTTCAGTCCGTGAAGTGTGTCATTTATGTGCTTTGAGAGTCTTCCGAAGCCGTTTTCTCGAACCAAAAATAAGAAGCTATTGTATTGTTACTTGGGCGTTAGAATGATGTAACTGAACTCCTTTTGAAGAATTTCACCAGCAACCCAAGTAACAATTTTAGTTTTATTCCAGCGGTATATCACTTCTTCCGGCTTTGTTGATAAAACTACAATCAAAACTGTTTTGTCTACCAACACCTCCTCTATGCTTCTTTAAAGCCGAAATTTGTACAAAATGGCCCAATCTATAGACGGTTGTGAAAACAATTTAATAAAACCTTTATAAGAACATAAAGATTTTGAAAATGTTTTAGTGAAACATGTTATGACGACTTGAGAACCATCATGAAACCTATTGGCTGCCATTAAAATCAGAATGCGGCCAAATGGCCACAGCTGTCAAACTTCACTGTGAAATCGAGGTTGTTTTTTGTTGTTCTGCTTTGTTCGATTCTCGGCTCTTCTGATTCATTTAGCAGTAAAAAAAAGGTCGAGTGTTGCGGGAAATGTTGTTTGATAGCAAAATATCCAAAACAAATTGTGTTTTCTACAGCGAGTTATGCTCCAAATTATATGCGCAATTATTTTTACGGTGAATATTGGCACGATAAGAGCTGAAAATTAATGCGCCTCGGAAACTATGCGAATTTACAACAATATGAATCAAATAGAAACAAATATATTCGATAAATTAATCATGAACTTCCTGAAAAGTGCTTGGAATTGGATGAGTTTATCTAAAAGAATGCCGAAATAAGTCTCCGATCTACAGTTTATTTGCATACCATTGAAAATTTGATGCATTTATTTTTCCATATTTCAATTATTTCTTATACTTCAATATGGCTATGGGAAAAAAAAATCACAGTTTTGCCATAAAGCCAATTTTTCTTCGCAATGACTATTATAAAACTATTTGGTCTCAAGGTGACTTCCTTCAATGCCAATTTGCCGTTTAATGCATTTACTGGAGGCAAAATGGTTTTAAAATGCTTTTTCAACTGACCATAATAAGATAAAATCAATGAGTCCTAAAACGGCATTTCAATACAGCATTTTACGAGTTCTCAAAGTCGAAATAAAACCAGCGATAGGAGTAAATGGAATTTGGGAAACAAGGTTTTAAGATTGTTGTAAGCAAGCTGTGTAGGTTCTAAACTATGAAAACTATTGGTACCTCTTGGTGCCTCAATAAAACCAAATTGATTTCAAGTGGCTTTCATAAAACTTTAATAAAAACTTAATAAAGCAGGATGGTGTTAGCAATGTTACTTGGGAAGGATCATGTCGCCCATAGAAACGCTGTTGACACTGCATCAAAAGGTGTTACTTTTTCAAGTTTGCTTCCCCTTTCTCACAGTCATGTTCATGTCCGCTGTTTTGTATGGAGTCGTTTTATCTTCTTGTTATTTAGTTTGGCAGTGTTTTCTTCAGTCTTCTGTAATTTAGTTCATCATTTATGTGCTCGGTTATTCTTTTTGAGTAGTTTTCTTGAATCAAAAATAAGTTGTTATAATGAAGTTGAGATATTTTAGTTCAACCAGTTTTAGTAATTTCTGATGTTCATAGTTTCAGTAGTCCCAACATCATAATTTTCAAGGTTTGCTGATGGTGTTACGTTTATATGTTCAAGAGGGAATTTCGTAACTTCTTCAGTCGTTTATAAATTTGTTAATAGATGTCTAGTTCTCATGTGCTCTGAAAGTCATCGATGCATACCTCGTCTTACCACGTTTAATTCACCACTTTTAAGGACATACACGATGGAATCCCCTTATGGCAGGAGCGATGGCTTCCTCATCCACACATGCACACTTTGGGTTTGCTCAACAAAATATGCCAAATTAATCCACTTACCTGCAGTGAATCATTGCCATACTGCTAATAGGACAGCAGAACACAATATTTAATCAGTTCACACTGTTTATTTCACTGAAAACACTCTGAATTGATCAACTAGTGCTCATTTCCACAGAGCAGGTAATTTTTCGTCCTCTTTGTTTACCTTTTTAAAGCCAGGATCTGCTTATTATTTTCTCACAAAAAACTGTATTTCCACTTCCCGTAGCCACCTGAACACTATTTACTTTCACTGAAAGATTAATTATCATCGCGCTCTTGAAAACAGTAGACGAAAAAACTGTTTAATTAACGAGAATGGTGCAAAAATTCAGCAGCCGGTCTCAAAACTACGCGTTTTGCTTTTTTCTAATTTACACTCAGCTGTGCGTAGCGTAGCAGAGCGCAGTGTTGTCAGCAACTGTTTGCGCGAGTGTGCTGGACTGATAAAAGTTTTGATTAACGAAGTAAAAAATGCCGCGTCTTACTAAAAGAAGAAAAGCGGCTGTTTTGCGTGAACGGGCTAAAAAAGTGATATGAAGTGCTCTTGATCCCTTAACGTGGACATTCGAAAACCCGTGGAATAGTGGTTTTACTTCACCGTCAACTGATGCTGAATTTCATCGAAAAATAAGTTCCGGAGAAGAATCTGTCGGCGAATCTTCCGACTTTACAAATGACGTTCCTATACCTGGCCCAAATGATACTGGTTTTGAAAATCCCGGTCATACTTCCGAATCCGATGGTGAGTGTGTTTTTGATTTGCTTTGCATTTGCTTGTTGATTTGTTTGTTGTTTGGAAAGAAAAGGTAAACAGCTTTCATTCCCTTCCTTTTCCTTGGAAGCACGAGCCAGGGGTAGGGGAGTCTGGGTTGACTTGATCCCCCTTTTTCGTTATGGATATATCTCAGCGGAAAAAAACGAAACTTGATGCGGTTTTTTCACAGGCTCATAGTTCCATATTAACCCTTATGTGTTCGACAAAAAAAACACCTTTAAGTGTTCGACAGGGTACCCGGGTACCCACCAAATTCATTGTGCGCCTGATGGTAATATAAACACTATATAAAAACATGGGATTGAAACAAATAGGCGAAGACGAAAATACTTGGACCGAAGTTAATTTTTCAACTTTAATTTGCGTGGTTTTCCAGTAAACTCAAATTTTGACTAAATATTGCCGATATCAGTCATCTATAATCAAAATTTGAACGCTCTGGACCCATTCAATATTTAAATTAAAAATAACTACGGATCAAACAAGCCCAACCTTCAGGTGCAGCCTCCGCTTACTTATTATAGCTCATACCTCTTACTTAAAGTTACAAGCTCAAATCTCAGACTGGCAGTGTAGAATAAAAATAGCCCCCTATAACATACCACAAAAAATTTATGAGATTCTCATAGAAAGAGTACTTTACAGCGCCCACTATTTGATGAGGGGGGGGAAAATATTTGGAATCCCACCAATTTTTCAACCAAGCCCATCCATATTAAATATTTTTTTTTTTTTTCACATATTTCAAAGGGAATTCAACCCACCCTCTTTTTAAAAAAAAAAAAAAAAAAAAAGAAAAAAGTACCAACCCCCCCCAACCAGGAAGCCATCCAGGGAATTAAAAAAAAAGAGATATTTTTTTTCTCAAAAAAAAAAATTTTATTTTTGAAAACCAAAAAACATACTAAATACCTCATGCAGGAAATAAATCTGAAAGAAATGTACTTTCAAACAAAAATTCAAAAAAAGTCAGAGTTCAGTATGACGTGAAAAGATCCCTGGAATCGGTTTTCAAACTGCAAAAATCCCATTTATTATCTCAGATGCATAATTTAAAACATTTTTAATACATTTTATGTTTCAGCCATCTACTCAAAGACTCATTCGATAGTTTATGATTGAAATAAGAACTGAACATTAACGTTTAAAATTCACCAATATTTGTATTCAACTAGATGTATGGCTTAATATTTAGCTTGCTAATTATGCCCCAGACTCCCCCAACCTTTTAAAAGGATTCTTATTTTGAGGCTTTATGCTTTTTTAAAAAATGTGAATATTGTAGGGAATAATTAAATGGATGTACTGTAATTCACAAAGAAAAATTAAAATTACTGGCAACCATGACCGTTTTCTTCATGATGCACCAATACTATCATATGAAAGCAAAAACTTTTTGCGCTACTACATGCATCTTGAATACTAAGGATTCGAGGGAGTTTCACCTTAAGTTGCAAATGACTGAAAATAACCTAATCTGTTGACAAATACAGTGCATAAGTATTTGTGAAAGGTGAATAGATGTATGAATATGAGTGACATTAAGCATACGTCTACAAATATTGCATCATAATATATAGAAGACAATAATGTCAACCCCCTGTACACAGGAAAAAATAGAAAAAAAAGATTGTTCAATCAAAAAAAAACAACGATATTATAAATACCTAAGAACAGTTCAGCCATTTTACCATTAAATGTTGTGCCTCTGGAGAACACTATGCTAGCGTCATCAGCGAAATAATCAAGGCTTATCAGGATCAAACGTTCACATTTTATTTATTCCCATCAAATTCTTGACAGTTATTTGTTTATTTTATTTATCTACTCTATAATTTTCAAGATTTGGATTGTTATAAACAATTTTTGACTTTTTTAAAACACATTGAAAAGAAATTTAGATAGTACGAAGCGTAACAAAATAAGAAAAAATCAATTTACTTAGTACCAAGTGCTTCCATGGGAAAGGTAAAAAACAAAAAACGAATTTTCTCAAAAAATCATATCATCCTTTGTCAAATTTTCTCCGTAATCGACTTTATCGTCATGGGAAATAAAAATCCAAATCCCCAACTAGCTGGACCAGCACAAAACGACTAATTTTTAGCACTAAGCAATTACAACATTTTCCAATGATTAATGGCTACCCCCGACAATCCGCCTGTGTTTGCACCCGCAATTACGACTCTCCCCTTCCATTGGGTTGGAGCTCGCGAGTGTCGGGTGGAGATTTTTTTCACGCTTTTGTTTCAATGATGGTGCGGCGGCGTGGAGAGCGATTCCGTTTCAAATTTCAAATTGAAGCTTTAATTAAACCGAAGTGACTCTGCGCATTGAGTTGAACCCGGCGGGACAAGCAGGGAGGGAGATAATTATCTAACGTTGCATTTACAACCGCAATCGAATTGGTAAAAGCAAGCGAAGGAAGATGAAGAAGTGCTCATTTTCTTTATTTTCTCCCTTCACGGAAAACTCGGCCCGTCGACTCAATGAGCTTTGGATTCCTCGGCTGCTGTAAAAAAAGGGTTTCTGGGGGGTATCTATTGATGCTGGAAATGAGAAGGGTGGCGACGTGAGGTGGTTGGTAATAATGGAAACTATTTTGTAACAGTTAGTAAACAGAAAAAGTTTGAATGCTTCGAACAAACAATGCCTCTTTCAAAGGAAGAAGATGGATTCCGCACACTATTAACGCGGATAGTTTCAAGTGAGAAAGAGGCCGCAATTTACTTTGAACAGTGGTTGTATTTGCGTGAATTCTGGTCAAATTTTGTCAATCTCTTACTCAAAACAGTTCGAAGAATTTTCCAGTTGGTGCTTTTCCATGAACTAAATAGCAAAGATCCATCTTTCCACATCGTCCAACAGTGCAATTAAAGAGTCGTAGGGTGAAAAAAAAAAGAAACATGGTGTAACGCGACGCAGGTAGACCACTCAGTCAGCGTAAAGCAATGCCTCGCCATGGCGTCTAATTAGGCGTGAAAAAATCATTCCCTTTGAGCAGTTCACGGAAAGCCGCCACCGCCGCATAGTAATTTTTAATTTCTCATGAAACCCTAAATAAAAAAACAACAACCAGAGCCCAGCCATGGAGGAGAAACTGTTTTTCTAACAACGGACAATAGAAGAAAATGGAAAGATTGCCTCGCTCTCAGGTTCCATTTTCTAACATCATCCAACTGGCCACGGAGCTATTACCGTAGGATCAAGAGATGTGTGTTTTTTTTCGGGCACGATGATGACGGTGATAATCGCTAGCCGTAAACTCGCTGGAAGTTGGATGAGTAGTAATTAATTTCGAAACTGAATCAACTGGCCATCGTGGGCTAGCGCAAAACGGCCATGCTTTTCAATTCGGACGGGCCTCTGAATGCACGGAAATCGCAACCATCAAACGGTTTCATCGGTTTTCATTGGAGAGCGAGGGGTAATTGTGCGTGAGCTGAACATTAAGTGCGTGCTGAGGCATCAAAGAAGGCAACAGTGGGCTTGAGAATTTTGTTGCCCGGGCAATTAGCTCCAAAGAAGGAATTTGAAATCGACCATCATCGTTTCTTCAATCGCGTTTCGGTGGATCAAATCGGTAGAGAAATCGACGTACGGTTTCTGGTGCTGAAAATCAAATAATCAAAATTCCGCCCAATGCAGTGCGCTAATTGAGCTGGTCTGTTTGCACTCGATTGCTCGAATTGAAGGTTCGCTTGGAGTGAATGTGATTCGAACGTATCCGATGAGTAAGGGGTAATTAAGTTTTATTGCTTACTTAATTTTCGTTTCGTACTTAGGTGGGTTGTTTGGATTTGGAAAACTGGCAACTGAGCTCACGGTTTTTGGCCATGGGTTCCATGGTTTTGATATATTGTAAGAATCTAAATGTAGCATCCATTGCTTTACCATAAGGTGTGGCCCATTTAGTATTAGAACAAACATGTTTGATGCTTACAGCGACCCTAGTGGTCGGATTGGTAAACTATGACATCTTATGTGTTCCCTATAACAATAACAACATCAGAAGTTTTTTTTCGCGGTGAAGTTCAAATACTAGTAGGGTATGTGTCCCTTAACTCAGCCTAATATGCAGCGATCAATTAAATTTTTAATTATAACTCATAAAGTATTTGAGCTGAAACCAATATTCAACAAGCAATACACTTGCCTTGACAAGTTTAATAAGACGTTTGGTAGTATGTATCATGAAAAGTTACACAACTCATTTTATAAAGTCCGAAGTTTGCGAGGGATATGGATGTAATGTCGGTCTTTAAGCTTAAAATTGGGTCTATTCATGGATGCAATTTCGTCCCATTCGGTAGATTTTTTTTTTATTTCTATAGGATTGCAATGATCGGGGTTGATTTTTGAAAATTTTCAAGTGATTATGCCGGAAGGATTAGTCTATGGTGACCAAATAAACACCGGGCTTTCGAAATCAGCTCACATAGTCTTCTTGAAAATTTTTGGGATTCAGTATCAGTCAGTATACGTGTTTTGTTGTCCAGGTATTTGTTAAAGTGTGTTTTGTATTTATCCCTTCTTATTGTTAGTGACATTCTTCTCACTCCATTTATTGGTATCTCCCCACTTTCATATAGAATAGGTGTGACAAAGAACCACCTATCCCCCTTATTCTCCCCCCCCAAATGGAACAAAGTATTTGACGTTAAACTCATCGGGAAAATAAGCTGCTCTGTTGGACATGGATATTTGTGGACGGTCTTTTATGGATGTATGATGTGTATGTAGTTTTGGAAATGTTAAATGATTCACTTACCCACACGGTTGTTATTATTATTAGCTTTTGATTTGTTGGGAACATACCGCCTTAGATGATACTTGCATGCATGTGATTCGTCCACGTAGGTATTTCTTGGGCGGCTACTTGGTCTTGTTCCAACCAGAGACCGAGATGTCTGACTATCCAGGTTGCGTCGCCATGAGACTCGGATTTGCTTCCACTGTGACCCTACCAGGCTCTCCAAGCCCTACCAGACCCTCCAAGCCTAGCCTTCCTGATTCTTGTATTGTTTCTTTTTTCGTTCTAGAAGTATACAAAAATATTCGCTCCTCTGCCAAAAACAGCCAAACCAAACGTAGAATCTGTGTGGTGATGCTTTCCAGAAAATTGCAGACCCATAATAAAACTCAGTTATAATAAAAGTATTGAAATTAATAGACGATTCTTTGAATAGCAGTAATATAATTGAAATTATGCAAATTCTATATTGTATGAAAATAAGGAAAGGTGTCGAATTATAATAGCTACTTCTAGTGGGTTCAAATGCACTTCTGGTCCACATCACCCCTGGCAACACTGGTTTGCATCTTTCCCGTTTGGGTATAGATCCAGATAAGCCCTGGAACCTGGTAGTTATCAAGCTACCTCAAGGTTTTGCCAATGCCCAGGGCCCCCTTTCAAATTTCGTTTTTTTTTTCTTTTTTTCTTTAAACTTCCACTTTTTACTATAATAATAAAAAATTTCACAAAACGAATTATGATACCCCATAGATTTCATCAATACAGTTTCATACTTTTTTTTTCTATTTTTTTTTTACGTCCCTTTTTTATAATAATAAAAAAATTCACAAAACGAATTATGATAAAACTACTTTGAAACACTTAAATGATTTTCACATGTGATCTATTAGCCATTCGATCATTAAAACATGATAATTCACTCTATACAGATTTTGTTGCATAGGCTTGTGTTTCAACGAGCCATTTGATAAATTTACAACCGCAAACTCATATATTTCCATTAAGATTTTACCAATAACAAAATTTTTACTGCGTTATCAATACAACAGGCCATATTTTGGCACATGGACAAAAATATGTTCCTAACATTGGGTCTTTGATTTTCTTGATAAATCATAGTTATTTTATATATGTTAACAGTTAATTAATAACGTGTGACTATTATCTTTATCTCTAGGCGGCATTTCTTGGTTAATCTATTCAATTTAGCCAAATTTAGAACATTAGAAGATCGTGAGGATAATCTGTTCAACTTAACCAGTGAAATCATGGTAAAAGTAACGCAAATTGAAAATAACGTGGAACTGAACAACTATAAATTCAATTGCTTCGGAATTAATTGATCATCCTGATAGCAACATAATTTTGTTAATTATCGCTGAATTAATGACATATTTGGTGCATAGGCCGAATGAAGGGCCTAGGCTAACATTACATCCCGTTACCCTATTAGTACACGACACTGAAGATGTCTGCACATTGTAGACGAAATACGCGTATCTGTCAAGATAAGCAATAAACGTAGTTGGAATTAAATGGAAATTACTAATCTTTCTTCTCATTTTCTAGTTAACATACAGTTGTTCCACTAAACAGCTCACATTCTTCGGGATTCATGAAGTCAAACGCTCAACAACCCCCCCTTCCTCTCCACACCCATCCACTCACATACACACTCTCACACACACATTTATGTTGCATTTTTCTCATACCTTTTTATGTTGATACTTTTTTACTTCTTATATTTTTCGCTCCCATCGTTTCTTCCACACATTCAGGTTGATTTTTTCTTCCATCTCTGGCAGCCAGTGCTCAAAAAAAAAATATGTTAAGGTCCTGCTGTGCTTTCTAGCACACTTCCAGCGACATGCTCCGTAGCTGAAGGAAACTTTTCGCGACCGATTCCGAGCGGAAAACCTCGAAAAACACGAACCGGGCAGTTTCTATCGGCCAGATTTCATCAAAACACACGGTATACTTAACACGGAAGAGCGAAAAAACGGAGATCAAGAAGTTCCACTTCTCTGTTCGCTGCTGCCGGCTGGCCAAGTAGCAGTAGCAATTCCGGATGAAGATTTCACCTGGCATCAAAATAGCATTTCAGCAAAAACGCAAAAACTCACCGCACTTAGGATCAAACATATAGATGAATATAATTGCATAGAAATCCAAACGGAACATTAGCAAACAAATTGCAAAACTACTACTTTAAACCGTTCACATTGTTCAAAAATAAAACTCGCGAGAAGCCGAAAAAAATTGACAGCTCCTTGAAATACCAACCGATTGCCAGCAGAGCCTACTCCCATTTTTGTGGATTTCTGTTAAGTGATACAAAATTTATTTCCGGATACGCTTTATTTCAAAGTAAAGGACCGGTCTTTCGACGTCCATTACGACACGAACAAAACATACCGAACTTGTTTTGTGGCAGTTGACATTTTATATACGTGCTAGTTTCTTGAAATACGAAAGATTTGTGTTGCTACATTTACACAACCCAATATGCAAACAAGAAGTTAGACGTAGGCAAACATAACCTAAGTTTAATGCATCAAACACATACAATACCTATATCTATATCTTCTATACATATAAAAATTAATTTATGTATGTCTGTCTGTCTGTCTGAACCTTATAGACTCGGACACAACTAAGCCGATCGGCGTGAAATTTTGTATGGAGGAGTTTTTGGGACCGGGAAAGGTCCTTAAGATAGTAAGAGACCCCTCCCCTCTCTGGAAGGTGAAGCTCTGATACAAATGAAACAGAAGTTTCTGCATAACTCGAGAACCAATCAAGCAAATGGAACCAAATTTTACATGTGGAGTTTTCTGGAAGTAAGAAATGTTTCTATGGTAGTTCGAGACCCCTCCTCCCTCTAGAAGGGGGGGGGGGGCTCTCATACAAATGAAACTGAAATTTCTGCATTACTCGAGAACTAATAAAGCAAATGGAACCAAATTTGGCATATGAGAATTTTGAAGGCAATAAATGTTTCTAGGGTAGTTCGTGACCCCTCTTCTCTCTGTTGGTGTGAAGGTGGCTCCAATACAAATAAAACACAAGTTTCTACATAACTCGAGAACTAATCAAGTAAATGGAACCAAATTTGGCAAGTAGAGGTTTTTGAAGGCAAGAAATGTTTCTATGGTGGTTTGAGACCCTTCAGCCTTCTGAAAGGAGGGTTCACACACAAATGAAACGCAAATTTGTGCCTAACTCGAAAACTAACCAAGCATATGGAACTAAACTTGGCATGTGGAGGTTTTTGGAGGAGAAAAATGTTTCTATGGTAGTTTGAGACTCCTCCGCACTCATGAAGTGGGGGGTTCATACAAATGAAACAAAAATTTATGCATAACTCGAGAATTAATCAAGTAAATGGAACCACATTTGGCAGATGGGGGTTTTTGATGGCAGTATTTCTATATATACCTATATAACGGGTGTTCAATAAAAAATAAGATTTTTTCCAGTCATATAGTAAAAAAAAATTATTCAACGAATTCAGCATTTTTTTTATATTAAAAACATAATTTTTATTCTTAAAAAATAAACGTCAATGAATATTCAAGAAGGGGCCCTGGTCAGCCGTACGACGCAACTTAGTCGCGATGCTCTCACAAGAGCGCTGGACGGCACTGACGTCCATCTTCCGGATACAATTCCGGATCCTCGTGGTCAACTGTCTCATATCCTTAGCCCGCCAATTATTTTTGTACTCTAGAGCACTGAGGGAGCCGAAAAAATCCTCAATGGGACGACACTGGTGCAAGTTGGTCGGGTTCCTTTCTTTCTACGGTATCTTTTTCTGCTCAAGATACTCCAGCGTCTTCTTGGCGTAATGGGAAGACGCCTTGTCCGGCCAGAAGACGTACTTCTCATCCGCATGATGCTCCTTTAAGAACGGCAGAAGAATTTTCTCAAGACACTCCTTCCGGTAGACTTGTTGATTGATGGCCAGACCACTCGGATTGAGCCACGGCTTTGAAATCCCTCTGTCCGATATGGCGATGTACAGCATAACTTTTTTTTCCAAATTTATGCTTAAACTTATATTTTACTTCGGGGGATGTGGCTGACTTGTCGCTGGAATAGTAGCTGTCATTTCCTGGAATGTGGGTCTTCGAGAGCGGAAAGTAACTTTCGTCGTCCAGCACGAACGACGTCCCGCGGTAGTTCTTCGTCATCCACCGGCACTGCGAGTTCACGGTCGCAATCTGCTCGTCCGTGTACTCGGGGAACCGAGTCTTCTTCCGACAGATGATGTTTTCCATCTTGAGGGTTCGGTGAATCAAGGTATGGGAGCAGTGATATTTTCGGCCGGCGTCACGCAAACTCGTTCCGTCCTTGTTGTCGAACAGCTTTTTTAACGATTCCTTCTTCTTCTTCGCCATTATCTTTGCCGGACGGCCGCTATCGGCCTTCCACTCCACGCTCAGGGATGCCAGGATCCGGTAAACGGTACTCACGGGCACGTTTTCGTCTCGAAAGTGGTCTACCGTAAACTTTTTTCCACGATGACCATGCGTTTCGTAAAACCGTCGAACACGCTCGTGGAGTGCTTGCTGTTTCGACGCCATCTTCGATTGAACTGACAGCACTCAACATAAAACATGCTACCCATTTCTAAGGAGTCCAGAGAGCAATTCTCTTGGAGAGAAACAAATTTACGCTCTTTACTTTAATTACAGAAAGCTATTGAAATCATTCTCATTTTTTGTTGAACACCCGTTAAACATGAATTTGTGTCTGTCTTTCTGTCTGACCCTTATAGACTTGGAAACACAAAACCGATCGGCGTGAAATTTTGTATGCAGGCGTTTTTGGGGCTGAGGAAGGTTCTTATGATGGTTTAAGACCCCTATCCTCTATAGAAGGAGGGCTCGCATGCTAATGAAACACTAATTCCAACCAAACATGAGAATTATCCAACATGTGAGAGTTTTCTGGAAGTATGAAATGTTTCTATGTTGGTTTGAGACCCCTCCCTTCGCTGGAAGGGGAGGCTCCCATACAGATGAAACTGAAATTTCTGCATAACTCGAGAACTAATAAAGCAAATGGAACCAAATTTGGCATGTGGGGATTTTGAAGGCAATAAATATTGCTACGATTGTTCGAGACCCCTCTTCTCTCTCTGGTAGAGGGGGGGGGGGGGGGGATGGCTCCCATACAAATAAAACACAAGTTTCTGCATAGCTCGAGAACTAATCAAGTAAATGGAACCAAATTTGGCATGAGGAGGTTTTTGGAGGAGAGGAATGTTTCTTTGGTAGTTTGAGACCCCTCCGTTCTCATGAAGTGGGGAGGGGAGGGGGGCTTCCTTACAAATGAAACACAAATTTCTGCAAAACTCGAGAATTAATCAAGTAAATGGAACCAAATTTGACATGTGGAGGTATTCGAAGGCAAGAAATGTTTCTATTGTGGTTTGAGATTGGTGGAGGAGAGGACGAGGGGGGTGGCACTGGGGTGCAGGGCAGCATGTGCCCTCATATTGGCATGGAATCCTATATCTAATCCAAATTTAAGTATATATTATATTCAAATGTTCAAATTTCTTTAAAGCGATTATACTCCTCCATGTCCGACACTTTAATTTGGTTTGTATCTATACTTTAATAAACTCTCTAGGTAGTAGCTAGCATGAACAAAATTTACAAACCACATAATTAATTTTAAAGCATACTTTAGATACTTATGAGCAGATTAGAAGACGACCCTTTTCGGGTAGTTTATTATTTTTGTATGAAATCGAGTGACGACCATAGTTTTTCGAGCATTACTCAAAAACAAAATAATAAACCCTCGCCAAAATTTCACAAATGTAAGCTTATGAATTAAGAAACAAGAGAATATTTTTTTCAAAAATTTTCATGACCCAGAAAATGGTTTTTCTCGCTTTATGAATAATTTAACAAGAAAAGAATTTTTCAAAATATTTCATGATTCAAAAAATTGTCTTTTCGGCTTTTCCAAGCAATTTTCCTTCACTGTGGAAAATTTGGTAGGAAAACTGACAACCCTAATTTTTTAAATATAGTTTTTGTCCATATATCTCTGAACCCTTCGTGTGGACAAGGTTTCGTAACAATTTGAGACCCTTCGGCCCAAACGTACACGATAATAATAATAAAAATCCCGATTTTTCTATGAAAACGAGTGACAGGCCCATAGTTTCTCGAGCATTACTCAAAATCAAAAAAAAAGCCCGTTGCCAAAATTTCATCAATCCAAGCTTATGAATTAATAAACAAGGACAATTCTTTCTAAAATTTTCACGATTCAGAAAAAAAAATTTCCGGCTTTTTCAACAACAAAATTTTTCACTGTGGAAGATTTTGTAAAAAAAATGTTAAAATTATGTTTTTTCCAAAGTTTTGAGAAAATATCATTACAGTTTGGAGAAAAAAAAAATTGTTCTTCGATGAATCGTTGAATCATTCTTGAGTTATGAATTTTCGAAGTTTGTGATGTTTGAGAAAAGCGGAAAACTAATTTTTTTTTACACTTACATGCCTGATCCCTCTTTAAGCAAAAATCTGGATTTTCATTTGCCTGTCATTCTGCGAAATCTTAACCAAATTGGATGCAGCTTTTTAAAAACGATCAAAAATTTGTCCTAGTTTTTGATACCGTATGGAACATTCCGGAATTTAACGTAGTTCCGGATATATTCAAGGGAACCGTGGGGTAAATACCTTTCCCGAAACACTTACCAGGATCAAAACGGTACCAAAACATGGCTTGCGACACCTCAAACTTTATGATATTGCAAAACAAGACCATTGGTGGGCATTCTGGAAATATTCGGCCATTGTGGCTACTCCCGGTAGCCCTCCGAGAAACGGATTCCACCGGGAAAGTAGCCAGATTTTGAACGGTACCAAAACATGGCTTGCGACACCTCAAACTTTATGATTTTGCTAAACAAGACTATTGGTGGCCATTCTAGAAATATTCGGACATTGTGATCAGTTCTGCTAGCCTTCCGGGAAACGAGTTCCACCGGGAAAGTGGACACATTTTGAACGGTCCCAGAACATGGCTTGCGACAGCTCAAACTTCATGATTTTGCAAAATAAGACCAGTGGTGGTATTCTTGATGTATACGGCAGTTATGGCCACTCGCGGTAGCGTTCCTGAAATCGGATTCCTCCTATAAAGTGGCCTGATTTGTATCGGGCACCAAAATATGACTTGCGACACATCAAACAAGACCATTGGTGGTCATTCTGAAAATACTCTGCCATTGTGGCCACTTCTGTCAGCGTTCCGGGAACCCGCTTTCACGGGTAAAGTGGCCAGATTCGGATGGTATCATCATGGTTTGCATATCCTACAAATCACAATCCGTTGGGGAAAGCGATTAAATTTAGAAAAGCTTTGCAATAAGTTTTGAACTTCGGAAGACCATTTGAAAGACGTCATTTTGTAAGATATGAGAAATTTTGAACAAATGCAGTATGAGATTTTCATGGATTTTCAAAATAACTAGAACATAATCTAGACGTTCAGTAGCATGTTCTGGGACCGTACGATAATAAAAAAAAATCCCCTTATGTTACTGTCAAAGAATATGTACAATAATATTAGATTTTACGACGGATGTGTTCAAACATATTTTTGACAGAAATGTTGGACTTTTAAGCAGATTTTTTTAACTGAGCATGACGAAATCCAAAATAATGCTACAAAAATAGTAAATTCATTAAACTTGTTTTCTGAGACTCCATATTGGCTCCATACGCTGAAAATGTCGGGATCGTGTACTGCAATTGTTTAAATTTGATAAAAATGTCTAAACAAATCTGTTTGAGATAAGCTCAGCAACGAACGAAAAAATGTCAGGTATGTTTGCCATATGTTAAGATAGATATGTCAAGACAGAAAATGCTAGTGAAGAACACCGGTCAGTCAACGAGAGAAGACATCGCAGTTTGTTTCTAAGTGTCCACGAATGACGAATCGCGCCATTCAGTCTGGCCATCATTTGTCGTATTCCTTTCAACACCATCCAACATCCAACGCCCTTCGTCAACAACAGCAGCGAACCAAAATATACATTCTAACTTCTGAATAACATTCATAGTTTCCCCGTTCAACCACGTTTTTCTATTCAATCGACGGAGCCTGTTGGGAGTAATTCTGGCAGTACATTTGTTGTAAATCGGATGAAGTAACTTCAATGTTACACAACAAAATCACATTCATGTTGCTGCAACCAATTATGTCTGTTTTGTGTTGCTTTGGAAGTCGACCCTGAGATCCAACTTGTGTCTTGCTAATGAAATTTTCGATGAAAAACGAACAGTTACAGAAAATAGGGGTTTCTTCGTTCACTCACTGCAATCATCAACAAATAACAAACGTAGTTTAACAACCATCCAAACCTCGTCATCACTTCAACTTCCTGACACTTACATACTTCATTTCGTCAAAACACGCAACCGTCAATTCCGTAAATTAATTCATCAAACCGAATCGAAGTTGAGCAAAGGTTTGCTGAAACATGTTTTAGAGCCAATTCAGAAAAGAAAACCATTATACTTAGTCAGCCAAAATCACACAAACCCGCCATTCACACATCATCGTCGTCGCCGCAATACAAAAAAAAATTACGTGTATCGTTTCCATACAATGTAGGTCCCTACCCGACAACACTCCGAAAGACCCCTGGAGGCACAATTCCATCCCTCGAAACGAATTCAAAGGTAGGTTCGATTTCAACCAAATTTTTTTTTTTGATCTGAAACTACGTCGGTCGTAATAATAACAATAACACCGAAAAAGCGCAGATTGAAATCGGAATAGGTTAATTTGGTACGGATTCGTGATACCTCTAAATTAGGAGGTTTCGCCGGTGAGGTAACACCGAATGGGAAATGATTCGACACAGCAGTGTGAATTTTCTCCTATGTTCCAAATACAGTTTCTGTGCAGAGGAATGAGAACACCTAATCGATTATTTCGACACGCAGGCATTTTCAGTGAATGTGCCAGAAGGAAAGAGACAACCTGGCGATGTGTGTAACAATTGAGACAGCTTCTCGAAATTGGGTTCAATAAAAGGATTTTTTCCTATCACCCAGCCAAAGGAACTAATTCAATCAATAAAACATTTATTCCCCCATCGGGGCAGTCATAAATTCAAATTATCATTCGTTTGGCCGCCGGCAGGCTTTGGCTTTATTTCACATGCAAATGAGCGTTTTCATTCGTGAGGACCATTTATTGGTGAGCGAGAACGGTTTGGAGCAAGCGAGAGCGGAATGCGAATCGACATTTTTCGATTATTATGACTCTGCGAGGGAGCATCGAGGCTCCCCGGCAATTGAGGCGAATAAATTGCCAATAAAATATACGATGGATTAATAAAATTGTTCATTTATAACCGGGCAGAGCTCGTGAGCTGCAAATTGCTGAGCCAATACGGATGAAAATGTGTTCTATGTGTGAGTTTTATCGACAGAGATCGGGGGAGAAAGGGAAGTCGAATGAATTGAGCTGAAGTTGTCTCGCTTTGCTTGCGGCGGCCGAAGTAGGCCAATCGCAATCGGTAGTGAGAGAGGTACATAAGCGAGAGAAGTTTATAGCGAAAAGAGAGCGTGCTCGTTGTGATGGAGAGTGAAAATTTTATAGCAGCTGAGTGTAAGGGATGGCCGAATACAACATACATGAACGAAGAAAGAGATGCAATGACTGGGTGAAAAGGCGTTTCTTATGATTCGAAGTTGGTGATTTCGAACCTTCTGCCATGCTAATATCACCTACTATGTACATTGAGCATGGTACATTGAAGGGTAGCCTCTCTCTCTCTCTTTCGCACAAACGCCATTCGTGTTTGTTTAGAGCGCACGCGGCTGGCTGGCCGTCGGTCTTTCTATGATGGGGGTTCGCGCCTGTACATAGCCATAGGATTAGCCGCCGCTTTGCAGCTGTTGTGCAGCCTGCTGTGTTCGGGCGCTGATGAAGACGATCAAGATGATGATGGCGTTCACTTTGGCAATAATGCAATGCAGCTCTGATGGGAAATTTCCAATGGCTAAAATCCTGCTCGGCTATTCCCTATGAGGATCGACTCCTCGGCGACCAAGCGGACAAGCGCACGCCAAGTGGTGGCAGATTAGTATTATCTCTCTTTCTTGCTGTGTACATTAGCATCCAGCGAGGGCTGATTGGCTGACTGTTGGTAATGCTTGAGAATAGCACATGCCTGGTGAAAGAGGCTTCATAACGGCTATTTTAAATAATAAACATGTTTGTCATAATTATTACATTACGTCCGGGCGAACCAAGCCCGGCACGGCAGGCGGTCGACTGCTGCAGAAAGGATTATCTGCATGCAATATCTTCTTTCGAAGAGGTACGTTGAGTTTTGAGCACCGTCTTGAAGCGGTGACGGGAGAGGGTTTGCTCAATCACCGGATAAAAGGTTGATCAGATGCAGCTGACCAGTTTATCGTTGTAAATTATCAAAGTTTTGTAGCGTGCAATTTAGTTTCTGAATAGACGAACTGCTTTAATTGAAATTGCACGAAACTAGAATACAAATACAAAAATAAGCAAAGCGTCTCATTAAGATATGATCATTTCATTTTGCGTTTGCACCTTCAAGATAAACGTTGTGAATTTGACGAATCCGGGACAAGGGAAGTAGACGTTGGGATCTTTTAGCAGATTTTGGAGGGATGCTAATTAACTGAAATTCGACGTCACATTTTAGCTAAGAACTTTGAGGTTTAAGAAAATGTGGTAGAGAAAATTTTCGTAGCAGATCATCGAATAATAAGAACTAAACATGATTTTCACGAAACATTTCAACGATGCTCAGGCGTACCCTACTAACAATTTGGTTAAAAGCCCGCCTCACAACAAAAACACACAAATCCCCACCAAAAATTTTTTATTTTTGCAAAATAATTCCCACCATACTCAAATTCACACTCAGAGCGCCACAAATCTTTCACGTCACTACACGCCTATAGTTAAAACACAACATATAGAACACATATATAGAGCAGAGATTCTTTCATACACAAGATTTTACACACGGCCACATATTTGACCCCCAAAATTTTAAAAAATTATTATAAAAATCCTGTACACCCCCTCTTAAATGCTGTGTACAAATCGACATTAGTTAGACTATTGGGTAAAAAATTCCAGTGAGCTACACCTCGCACGAAAAATGAGTTCCCGTACTTTGACGTTCGATGTCTGGGCAAAATAAATTTTATGGACCGCTTGCTTTGCATTGTTTGCAATTTGCTGTGTAGATAACCAGGTTGCTTCGTATTAAAGAGGCTATGCAAGAATAAACAACTACGCAGCTTGCTAAAGTTTTTCCAAGGGACATCCTATTAGAAGATGTTGCAGGTGAGAAACACTTGAAAACCTGTGCAGATTAAATACATAACGCACACATAAATTTAGTGCAACCTTTAATTTATTAAAAGGAAGAACGGATGCATCATCAAGTATAAAATCACATGCCAAAAATAGGGAAAAATCAGACTTTTGAATAACTTTATCTTTATATCTGTTCTGAGCAATGATGAAGTTATGTAAAGCAAACGTAAGCAAGCATACATTTTTCCACATTGCGATGATACATATTTATCCCATCCGAAGTTGGATTGGATGCGAATACCCAAACTTGTGGCATTATCAACAAATTCAACAATATCAGTGTCAAAGAGCAGTGAAGGTTTTAAAGAATCATAAAAGAACCATTAGATATAAAAATAGCATTAGTTTTCCTAAAATTCAAGATAAGCATATTATTGATAGACCAATCTAAGACCCTCCTCAGATCATCATTAATTTTCAGAGAGACTTCAGCAACAGAGTTACCTTTGCAATCAAAGTATAGCTGGACATCATCAGGAAAAGATGAATTTTGCATTTTTTTATAATTTCAGGGAGGTCATTGATATACAAAGAAAATAAAATTTACCCCAAAATAGAGCCCTTTGGAACACCAGATGATACAGGAAGAAATCGAAATAGCACTCCTTCACTGAAAACAGCCTGTGACCTAATCAAATTTGAAGCATGAACAGAAGACCCAAAATTTCATGTGACACAGTGTCCAATGCTTTTGAAACATCCAGTAGAATGAGAATAACTGGAAGGCAGCTGTGAAGTACTAGACCAATATCGTCAATTATCTTCAGCATAGCCGTTTTAGTACTGTGTTTTTTTTACGATTGCCAGACTGGAACTCGTTTAAATGATTATTTCTAACTAGAAAATAAGAAGAATGATTATTAATTTCTATTTAATTCCAACTACAAGAAGATAAGCAATAAAGATCTTGACAGATACGCGTATTTCGTCTACAATGTGCAGACTTCTTCAGTGTCGTGTACTAACACTCGACACGACACTGAAGAAGTCTGCACATTGTAGACGAAATACGCGTATCTGTCAAGATAAGCAATAAAGGTAGTTGGAATTAAATGGAAATTAATAATCATTCTTCTTATTTTCTAGTAACAGGTATTCCACTAAACAGCTCACACTCTCCATAATTGATTATTTCTGTTTATGTAATTGCAAATGTTCATTTTAACAATCTTCTCAAATACTTTAGATGAAGCAAAAAGAATGCTAATCGGCCGCAAGCTTTCTAACGTGTTCAAATTAGATTTTTTTAATTGGATAATTTTCGATTTCTGCCAAGCATCCGGAAAAACCCATGTCCGAACAAAAGTATTGAATAAATGGTTTAAAGGTTCAACCAAAAAAGGAAAAAAAGCTCTTAAAAATTTCACGGGTAACATGTAGACCCTAATAGCGTTTGAATTAATAGAGTTCAAAGCTTTAATAACATCGAATTGACTAATTCTATCGCAATAAAAAGAATCGTGATTCAGTTCGTTTGAACCCATGGAACCTGATAATGAAATATTACTTCTAGTAAAATTATTACTGAAGGTGCAGTTTATCCATCAGCAGTGAAATTATTCGCTGTTCCAGGTATCGTTCGACCAATTCCTAGCGTCTTAAGATTTTTTCATAATTTATTTGGCCTTTTCGAGTCGAGACGAGAAGCAAAATAACGTTGCTTTGCATTACGTATATGCTTATTTACCTGATTTCAAGCTTTTTTAAACTCAAGGTATATATTAGTATTATTACTGATTTTCCATTCTTTGTATAGCAAATCACGAATCACGATAGCTCTACTTATGATGGGATTGAACCAAGGATTGTTCTTTTTATAACTTGAAACAATTCTGACTGGTACAAACATGTCATGGAGATAGGTCAAAACATTGTTAAAAAATTCCAACTGCAAATTACAGTCATCAATTTGATAAAAAGTACTCCAGTCAACTGAATTAAAAGCTTCCACCAACGAATCAATTTGAATGGCATGATAATCACGATATTCGATCATTTTGGGAGAAGGTATGAAACTGAAATCAATGGCTGCAAAAATTAAGTCCTTGTTGGATAATACAGGTACTTCAATTTGGCTAAATCTCAACAGTTTTGATGGTTCATTTGTTAAGATTAAATCCAATTGCGACGCTCCATTTCTGTGAACGAACGTGGGTTTATTACCTAAGCTGTTTAAGGAATGAGTAGTCATCAGACTACGAAGTCTGGCAGACTTAGCTGAAAGACTGCTTAACATACTTATATAAAAAAATAGTAGTAGACAATAAGTACTCCATTGTACAGTCAATTTCAGGAGGATTGTAAAATGCAGTTATCATCAGTTTTTCATTTTGAATGGAAACCTCAATTGTAATATATTCTGCGTTGGTAGCTCCTGTCTGGTTGTTTGATTTCGAAATAATATTGAAAGGAAGAGTATTTTTAATGTAAATTAGTACACCACCACCCAAACGTCCAACACGATCATGTCTAACAATAAGATATCGCCATTGTTGTAAAATTTTTCTGTTCATTGTTTTGCCCCCCTTCCTTTTCTTTTACCCCCTACTAATCCCGAGCTGACCGCGGGTAATCGGTCGCCAAAAACTTAACATTTTATGTGTTTCATGTTTCTGTATGTGTGTGTGTGACCTCACAAGCTTTGATCTTTTCTGCCACGGCTTTGCGTTAGCATGCAAGTAGCAGCACCGACCGACCGACCGAACCAAACCAATGAGAACGCAGTGAGCGCTGATTGGTTCCTGGAGCAGCGAAGGGAAACATATAAAATTGCGCCTTCTACGCAAATTATTCATACAGTCCAAAACCATTGAAGAAGACAGTTCAAATAAATATCTAAAGTGTTTTTATACAGTTCACGACGTTTTTTCCTCCCCGAACAAGCCGAAACCAAACAGTCCTATTCAGGACTATGAGTTGAAATTTTCTCAAGTCGAGCTTTAATTGTTCCTGTTGGTATTCCCATAGGGGGAATTACTAAATCCGTTGGAATCCTCCGAATTGAGGATTGCCACACCGAGTGCAGTGTCCGTGATCGGACATTTTGGTCCAGCCGAACCGGATCCAAGCGATCCCATTTGTTTCCGTTGCAACCGCAACACCGTGTTGACAATCTGACGATTGTCGAAAATATCGAAAAGTTCCAGCCGTGCGTCATTGATCAGCCGATCGGTTTTTCTGCTGCTGTCTGTCGAGAGCTCGCAGAGTTGTTTTCGAGAATTTTCTTTGGCTTGTTGGAGAGGAGAAGCGTATTTTGTTTCTTCGAAAGTACAGTGCTCGCGAGTGAAATCGAAAGTAGACGCGTGTGTAAAAGTAAACGTTTGCAAAGCTGTTACATTGATCGGTGAAACGTGTTCATTCCTGTTTGTTCCTGCTTACTGTCGTGCAAGTGATATACGTGCTTGATTCCAATTCAACACGTCTGTGAAAAAAAAGGAACTGAAATGGAAGAAATGAAGACTCTCGTTCACTTGCGTGGGCAAGCGAAAGCAAAAATTACAAGAATTCGAAATGCTGCTGAGGTAGCGCCGGGAGCTGGAGCAGTGCATTTGACCGTAGTGCAATTGAAAGTTTACACGCGGAATTTGGAAGCGTATTATAAGGAGTATTGTGATTATCATCGACAAATTCTTGCCTTGACTCCCGCCGATCAATTAGCGAACCAGGATGAAACGTACGTCGTGTTTGAGGACCAATACAACCATGATTGTTTTTTGGTCGAAGCTTTAATTGAATCGATGACCGATACGGCACCTCGTCCGTCGTCATCGTCCCAGCAAGTCGGTATTCCTCGAATAACTGTGCAACAACAACCACTGAAGGCACCTATTCCTACCTTTGATGGGAAACCCGAGAATTGGCCGCGCTTCAAGGCCATGTTTCTCGACGTCATAAGAACATCCACCGATTCAGACGCCATCAAGCTCTACCACCTTGATAAAGCGTTGATTGGTAATGCTGCTGGAATCATTGATGCCTGCACATTGAATGAAAATAACTACGCCCGAGCGTGGGAGTTATTGGAAGAACGATTTGAGAACAAACGGCTCATAGTGGATACACACATCCTGGGCCTGCTCAACCTAAAGAAAATTAACCGACCAAGTGCAAAGGATTTTCGTGAATTGATCGACGAAGTTTCTCGTCACATCGATGGACTGAAGCTTATGGATGAAAAAATGAATGGCATGTCAGAGCGCTTCGTTGTGAACTTGGTGGCAACAGCTCTGGATGTCAGAACCCGGATGGAATGTGAATCAACCGTTCCACACAAGCAAATCCCCACCTACAAGGATACAATGGAGTTCCTGAAAAAGCGTTGTTCGATTTTGGAACGATGCGAAGATGCGACCGCAAAACCTCTTGCAACCAAACCACCTGTGCCAATCAAGAATCAAGCGAAGGACGTCTCTGCCAAGGCTTTTGCCGTCACCGGAAAGGAATTCTGTGACATCTGTGGAGTTGGAGTCCATCCAAACTTCAAATGCGAGATCTTCCGAGCAATATCCGTCTTGCAACGCCTAGCCAAGGTAAGAGAGATCAAAGCTTGTTTTAATTGTTTGCGAGTAGGTCATGTAAGTAGTGCTTGTAATTCTTCATATACATGTTTAAAATGCAAGAGTAATATAGCAATACTCTTTTGCATAGTGATAAATCGGTTTCCCAGCAATCAAAAGTGTCTCACACAGAGTCCCAAATACTTTCAAAGGTTCTACCGTCCACTTCGATGTCTGTTCCGGAGGTTTCGGAGTCCACTTTGAAATCAAATAATCCCAATGTCCAGTGCCAATCTCAGTTTAAAAGAACATTCTCGTGTTCACTCAAACCACCCCCACGTCTGAGTCAAAGTTTGCTGATGACTGCTAAGGTCATGATTAAAGATGCAGATGGAAATCTGAAACATTGTCGTGCATTTTTGGATTGCGGATCCCAAGCACATCTTACGTCTCGTAATCTGGTTAATTTTTTGAATCCACCCCGTGTCTCTACTAATATTGAGGTAGTCGGAGCAAATGGTCAGCGTTCAACTCTATCTGAGATGGCTAAAATCGAGCTACATTCTTGTCATTCAAATTATGTTGCATGAGTGTCTTGTTACTGATAAGGTAACTGGCTTAATGCCATCTGTTCCATTTGAAGTATGGAACTGGAACATCCCTGCGAATCTTCCACTTACGGATCCAGAATTTCATATTCCTGGTGAAGTTGACCTTTTGATAGGAATACAGTTGTTTTTCAAACTGTTATTGCAAGGTCAAACTAAGATTGCTGATGGAGTTCCAATCCTTCAAGAAACTCGTCTTGGATGGGTTGTTGGTGGTACCCTTGATGATTTACAAGTTTAACAGCATTGCTATTCCGTAGGACTACACAGTCTTGCTGATTCTATGGAAAAGTTTTGGTCGATTGAATCCGTCGATTCATGTAACCCTCTTACAAATAAGGAACAATTGTGTGAAGAAATTTTCACTTCCACAACCCATCGAGATTCAAATGGTCGTTACATTGTTCAGCTGCCACTTAAGAATACTGTGAATCAGCTGAACGATAATCGTTCGATTGCTCGTTGTCGATTCTTCATGCTCGAGCAACGGTTCCAAAAGAACCCGGAGTCGAGAAAGAAACACATAGAGTTTATCAATGAGTACAAATTTCTTGGTCACTGTTTTCAGGTTAATGAGTTTCAATACCCTCCAAATCTCCTCAAGTATTATATTCCTCACCATGCGGTGTGGAAGCCTACCAGTTGTTCAACGAAGCTCAGATTTGTTTTTAATGAACCTTCCCTCAATGATGTCTTGATGATCGGACGGGCGGTCCAAGAGGATATCTATTCGATCACCTTTAGTTCTTTCCGGAAGCTTCAAAGAGTGATTGGATACGTCAGGCGATTTGTTGTGAATGCACGATCTGCTAAGTCAGAGCGCGTTACTTCTGACTTCCTGACTGTGCGAGAGTTGGAAGAGTCGATGAACGCGATTGTTAAGTACATTCAAGGAGTCGAATTTTCCGACGAAATTGGTAGGTTAGAGTCAGGTGAACCTTTGCGTCGACGCAGAATTCTGAATGTGATTATGAATGATGGTGTCTTGAGAGTGACTGGAAGACTAAAGAATTCTCGTTTGCGATATAACTCCAAGCCTCAAGCCGTACTGCCTGATAAAAACCCAATTGTTGAATCGCTGCTGAGAACAATGCATTGTGAAATGTTGTACATTGGTCCATCTGGTCTCATATCGTTTGTCCGGCAAAGATTCTTTCTTCTGAATGCTCGCTCTGTTGTCAAAAAGGTTATCAGATCTTGTGTAACATGCTTCCGATCCAATCCGAGACTGCTTCCTGCGATTAAGTGGATCTTCAGTCCACCCAGGGTTTCGAATTTCAGGGGTTTATGGGAAGCTGGAGTAAAGAGTACCAAAACACACATTAAAAGGGTGCTTCGTGATGTTTCGTTAACTTTTGGGGAGTATAACACTGTCTTTACACAAATTGAAGCAATGTTGAACTCCCGCTCACTGCTTTCATCCTCTTCAGATCCCAATGAGCTTGAAGCTACTACGCCTGGCCACTTCCTCATTGTCCGCCAATTAGCAGCTATTCCGGATCCATCGCTTGAAGACTTAAACATCAATCGCATTTCTCGCTGGCAACTTGTTCAACGTTTTCGTGATTATTTTTGGAAAGGATGGTCTCGTGAATATACCCTACATACTCGTCAGAAATGGACAAAAGGTTCGAAAAATGTAGCTCCAGGTATGGTAGTACTGGTAAAAGTAGACAACCTCAGGCTCGAATTGATAAGGTCTACCCTGGATCAGATTCCATTGTTAGGGTTGCTGATGTCCAACTTTCTCGTGGTATTATCCGCCGTCCAATCTCGAAGTTGGCCCTTCTACCTTTTGAATCAATCCAGTCTTCGTTCGCCCAATAAGTTAAGCTTTCCCCGGCGGCTGAATGTTCGCGCTTGGAGCGAACGTAAATGTTTGTTATGATGTAGACATAGATTTTTTTGTTCAGTTGTGTATTGACAGCCCTACCCTAATTCCATTTTCTTTGACACCCTACTAATCCCGAGCTGACCGCGGGTAATCGGTCGCCAAACACTTAACATTTTATGTGTTTCATGTTTCTGTATGTGTGTGTGTGACCTCGCAAGCTTTGATCTTTTCTGCCACGGCCATGCGTTAGCATGCAAGCAGCAGCACCGACCGACCGACCGAACAAAACCAATGAGAACGCAGTGAGCGCTGATTGGTTCCTGGAGCAGCGAAGAGAAACATATAAAAGTGCGCCTTCTACGCAAATAATTTATACAGTCCACAACCATTGAAGAAGACAGTTAAATAAATATCTAAAGTGTTTTTATACAGTTCGCGACGTTTTTTCCTCCCCGAACAAGCCGAAACCAAACAGTCCTTTTCAGGACTATGAGTTGAAATTTTCTTCAGTCGAGCTTTCATTGTTCCTGTTGGTATTCCCATATGGGTGAATTACCAAATCCGCTGGAATCCTCCGAGCCGAGGATTGCCACACCGAGTGCAGTGTCCATGATCGGACATTTTGCAAAAAACAAAAAAAAAAAACTTGGTGCCCGTTCGTGGATGTGTTGGAACTAGTGGTATTAATGAGGATTAGAAGAAGAAGAAGAAGCAACACGGGGGGGGGTGGTCAAAGACGACGGTAGTTTTTTTATATATGACAGCCCCCCTCCCCTCGCCCTCGTAGACTTTTCTCCGTAAATTTTTTTGAAATTTTGTATGAAGCGTAGACTTTGGTCAAACCCCCCCCCCCCCAAAAAAGTCTACGTGGTTTATGCATAGCCCCAGAGGGAATTATATACGAGCATTTCTTCGAAAACATTATTTACATTCTTCATTTCTATTACAAACTATTCTACTGAAAAATTGACGCATACAGTAACAATAGCTAATAAAGTTTTTTTTTTCACCAGAGTCAGCAGGATCCAGGTTGGATGAAACAAAGCAAACCGACAGCAGAGCACCAGAAGCACTAACAGCATCAACAGCAACAGCAGCAACTCGACCAGACTTCTAAAAGGGAAAAACAAGGGGTACAGGGAATGGAGTGAAAGGATTTATAAAAGCTAGTAAGGAAAGGGTTTAAACGTGGTAAATAAAAAAACATACTCTGACGCTATCGCAGTCTCTCCCTCTCCCCTTTTTCCCAAACAAGATACCACCACGCGTGAATACCCCATTCAGCTTTCCTTCCTTCTTCAGTTGCAATGCCTTGGACCGTAAATATCTGATGTTAGGTCTCAAATTTTCAATGATGTAGATTCTTTGTTCACTGAGAATCCTGTCTCAGAGAGTGACAAGGAACGAGAGCGTAGATACCGGGAGTAAAAGTCATTCCACTAGACGGTGATTGCAAACTGCACCAAGATCATATACACGTTTCCAGCAGACATAGCTCCTTTTGAGAGCCGACGGATGTCCACCAGTGAGAAATTGCTCTCAACCTAGCCGAAAGTTCTACACCATGCATGAAAATACGATAGCAGGTCTTCACCATCCATAAACAGAATGCCACTAACTACTAGGTCGTTAATACGAGTGGATCTATCCAGTGCCAACAATGTCTGTTTCCCAAGTAATAATTTTAGTTTTATTCCAGCCGTATAGCACTCCTCCCGGCTTTGTTGATAATACTACATTCAAAACTGTTTTGTCCACCAACACCTTTTCTATGCTTCTTTAAAGCCGAAATTTGTACCAGAATGTGGCCAAATGGCCACAGCTGTCAAACTTCATTGTGAAATCGAGGTTGTTTTTTGTTGTTCTACTTTGTTCGATTCTCTGCTCTTCTGATTCATTTAGCAGTAACAAAAAAGGTCTAGTGTTGCGGGAAATTTTGTATGATAGCAAACTATCCAAAACAAATTGAGTTTTCTACAGCGTATTATGCTCCGAATTATATGCGCCTTTATTTTTATGGTGAATATTGGCGCGATAAGAGCCGAAAATAAATGCGCCTCGGAAATTACGCGAATTTACAACAACATAAATCAAATTAGAACAAATATATTCCATAAATTAATCATGAATTTCCTGAAAAGTGCTTGAAATTGGATGAGATTATCTAAAAGAATGCCGAATTAAGTCTCCGATCTACAGTTTATTTGCATACCATTGAAAATTTGATGCAAATATTTTTCCACATTTCAATTATTCCTTATATTTCAATATGGCGATTGGAAAAAAATCACAGTTTTGCCATAAAGCCAATTATTCTTCGCAATGACTATTATAAAACTATTTGGTCTTATGGTGACTTCCTTTAATGCCAATTTGCCGTTCAATGCATTTGTTGGAGGCAAAATGGTTTTAAAATGCTTTTTTAACTGACCATAATAAGATAATATCAATGAGTCCTAAAACGGCATTTCATTACAGCATTTTACGAGTTCATAAAGTCGAAATAAAACCTTTGATAGGAGTAAAAGGAATTTGAGAAACAAGGTTTTAAGATCGTTGTAATCAAGCTGTGTAGGTTCTCATAAACCTGACTAAAATATGAAACCTATTGGCGCATCTTGGTGCCATAATAAAACCAAGTTGATTTCAAGTGGCTTTCATAAGACTTTAATAAAACTTAATAAAGGAGGATGGTGTTATCAATGTTACTTGGGATGTTACTTGGGTTGTTTGCCTTGTCGATTGAAGATGAGATGTGGGAAATGTTCGTTTATTTTTCTCTTGGTCTCTCTCTCCACCACAAGCGATGTCATCCCGAAATTTACTCAGCTGTGATGTTAGAGATGTGCACGGCCAGAAATTGAACTCAATATGAGAGGCTTCTCTACTCAGTCACATGTGAACTGCGAATCAATTTCGTAAGAAGTGGAGTTACTCAGTCTATGAGTGACTCCACTTTTTACGAAACTGAGTTGCAGTTCCCACGCGACTGAGTAAAGTGGCCTCTCATATTGAGTTCTATTTTTGGCCGTGTGAGAGAGGCTCTCAGGTTTTTGAAGTCATCTTTTGTAGTCTGTTGATAGCTAGCCAGTTGAGTCTGCATAAGACTCGCGAAATCTGCAATGGTCATATCACCACCCGACTTAACGACTGAGTTATTGCGCAATCGTGTTTGTTTCTCTGCCATGGCGGGATTTTACATATATAACGCAAGTAAACGACTGATGAATGTATGCCTTTTGTATTCGCACAACTTTAATTATGACAGAGAAACTCGAGATGAAAAATCACTTTTTTGGCAATATTCTACGGCGAGTTTAGCTTACTCTGAAATTTTTACGAAAACCGAACAACTTTATCTTCCAGTTAAATAGTCTCTGTGGATTTTTCCGTGGGAAAAACAACTGTTTTACAATATTCACCACAACAGCTATTTTTGTGCACTTCATTCCTCTAACGTTCGGGTTTATTTACTCAAATCTTTAAAAAATTTCATATAAAAGATGAATATATTTGTTGCGTTCCGGTAAATATCAAGAAATTCCTTATCACGGACAACGTTTTAATTCTTCACCAAATGCTTTCTAAAGAGTGTACAAAAGAATTTTCTAACATAATTACAATCTAATGCTGGTCTAACTATCTGTTTGGACCACACCCACGCTTTTTTATCAGACTACGCTTTACGGCAAGGGTAGAGGTCAAATGAAAATTTGTAAATAACTGAAACAGTTAGAACGCTAATAGCTTTATCATTTCTCGGTAGATTTTCGAGATTTTTGCTTCAATCAGTTGGAGATTTTTGCGTCAGTCAACTTTCAAAACTGTAATTAATTATCCCCCACCCCCCCAAACACACACCCAAAAAATATTCCCCCCCCACACCCCCCCCCCCCCCCCCCCCCCCCCCCCCCCCCCCCCCCCTCCCCCCCTCTGCCCCCCCCCCCTGCCCCGACCCTTTTCTTACATCTCATTCATCATTCAAAATAGGTATGGTACTTTCTTGTTACATTTTTACAATAAGATGTTTCGGGTTATATTGCAAGTTTCACGAATTCCTAGACATTTGTGAAGATTGTGCTTGCAGTGTATTTTTTTCGCACTCAGCTTTTCCCAAAAATTAGCATTGACAGTTATGTTTGCATTTAGCGTGCATATGTATTTACATGGAGTATTTATGATTATTGTTTGTTTACATGCACACAAAATGACTTCAAACAAGTGTTTCGAACCGCGAGAAAAAAACGCAGTCAGAAATATCCAGCATCGGAGTCGGGCACCAGTACGTACACGAAGGAGGAATTTTTGATGGACACGGAAGTTCGGCGTTGATAAGTATGCCTGGATCGTGGAACTATACCGAAAGCGACCTACACTTTACTTGGGAGAAGCAAAAGAGCTGTTCAAACAGGCATTCTACATAACCATCTCCGTTGCTTCCATTTGTCGGATCTTACACCAAGCAGGCCATACTTGGAAGACACTGGAGAGACGGGCATTGCAGATCCTGTCCGAAGAAATCGTACGGTTCTGGGAAGAGCTGAATGCAATCAACTGGGATTATTATAATCTCCTCTTTCTTGATGAGGTGAGTTTCGACAATCGATCAATGCTACGAAAGAAAGGATACGGCGTGCGCGGGAGGTGACTTGTATGTGTTGGAGAATTTTTCAGGAAGCCCAGAATGTCTTTGCTGTGTTTTGTTGAACAAAATGGGATGCAGGAGGTGTTCAGTACACAAGGAACCTTCAATCGTGCAACATTTTTTGAGTGCTGAATTTGCTACTTACGTAGGAAATTCGGACGAGGTAGAGCGTCATCCCGGATCGCATTCCGTGTGGATATTAGATGGTGCCCGTATCCACTGTGACCCAATGATAATTTACTTTCTACGGTCACTGGGCATTATTCCACTCTTCTTGCCTCCTTATTGCCCGATGTACAACCCAATAGAGATTGTTTTCGGTCTCGCGAAACAACGTCCGTAGCGAAATTACCATCTGCTCGTGGCAGAAATTATGGAATCATTTTCAAGATTTCCAATGAATAATCTTTTCAGAAAATGTGGTTATATTCGAGGAGGACGATTCGATCCCACACTGCAGTTTAAAGACGATATCGCTAACCTTGTTTCGAAAACAAATGTTCAACTGCCTTAAAATAAATAATATAAATTAAATAATATTTCATAGTTTCATTCCGACCGGTAATTTCCACGCCACACATATTTGAAATTTCTTTTCAGTCAGCCTTGACGGATTCTGCTTTTACTTTAATTTGTTCAGTAACCAAACTAACTTATCTCCTCGATTCTTCGAACCGACAAGTATAACAAACGCCTTCGGGGATATTCGAACTAATACTAGCATCTGTACATGTACTACATACAGTTTTATTATTTATAAACAAATTACATTTTAAATATATTTACACATGATTATAAATTAATTCTGCTCGTTGAAATACTCGAAGTAAATTTCGCTCAAACTGGGAGGATATTTTCCAGATAAACAGCATCCGAAGAATTGGCCGGGGCACTTGTTAAATATTAGACCAATCGCACGTACAGGAACAGACCTGCGCCTTTGACGAGGAAGAATTTACCAGCACAGCTGTAGAAGCGATGAGTCAAAGTTTCGTCGTGTCAGCCAACGAAATACAGAAATCAGAATCATATCTTAGCACTATACGCCGGATAACAGTTTCTCCAAAACCGGTTGTCATTAGATTGCCCTGCTGCCTTCGTTTAGTCGCGTACTGAATCACCAGTCTGGTGGATTTCGATTCGGTGACAGTTTGCTGAAAAACAGTCCCAATTAATCATTACCCCAACTCATATCAGACAACACTTACCGATAGTTGGAATAACAGCTTAAAATGCCAGTAATCGCTATGCTGAAGCAATTCAATCAGTACTGGTCTCGCCAGGAAACTCTATGCCTGCTGCCGGCAAAGTTTTCCGTATAAAAATTCAGAACATTCAACATTTTAATCTTTTTCTGCAGCATACACGCCTGTTCCCGATGATTTTTTACTAGCTCGGTGTTCATCGTGTACACCATCTACCATTTACTTGGTCCACTTGAATGACTGGTCGGAACCGAACATCATTACCAAATTTCCACGATACATTTGTTTATATTGTCGATTTTCTCGCTTTGACATTTCGCCGAGCAGTGTGCACGCTAAACTCAAACAACAGTAAATGCAAATTTTGGGACAATGTTGAGTGTGATAAAAAAAATCACTGTGACAAAAAAATTCTCACACTACTCTAATAAGGTGCAAAAAGCGCAATACCGATTTAAATTTAACATATTTAAATAAAAATAATAAAATCAAAAAATTGCATCAAAATGATTATTTAATTTCCCACTTTTTTTTTCTGGTTCCCCCTTCCCCCCCCCCCACAACCGCGCCGAGGCGCATTTTCCCCACCCCCGGTTGGATAAACAAATTTTCGGCTTGTTTTTTCCCCCAATCTCATATCTCAAATTCTTTTTCCCTAAAAAACCCCCCCATCGCCCCCCCCGCAACCGACCCCGGGCTTTTAGAGACAAAAAGTTTTTCCCCCACACCCCTTTCCCCTTACTTCTTTTTTTTTTTTAAAATTCTTTTTTCCTTAAAAACCAACCCCATATTGAAAATTCTGAGATAGCCCGAATATCACGGAAGAACCCTTTAGCTTAGCTTAGTTTAGCTTGACTGACTGCACGTATCAATGGTTGCTATTCCGTGATTGATCAAAATCAGTGAAATTGCACAATGAATCAACTAAATGGGGCTGGGAGTAACCGACCATTCTCACTGTACACGTTTCAGTGACTCAATTTATTTAATAATCAATAACGGCGCCGGCCACGTCCTTGCAATCAGGTGGGAATAGGGAAGGAAAATTAGTGTGACCTTTAGGGGCCGTGTTTACCTCTGCATCCCCACGAAGGTCATAGGAAGGAGGTTTATTTTATGTTAGTAGGGTAAGGCTCGGTGGATCAGGATTCACCAAGATAAGTGATGTGATCATATTTATGATTCATAATAAGATTAAATTATATTTGAAGTAGGTTCAAAATAAAGTGATACGGGGACAAAATTAATAACAACTACCTGTTTCATTCCGCGTTTTGAGAGCACTTACCACCTCTCAATTGGCTGAAAATCCTTTGCGCGGTCTGACTGATTAGCGTTCTGCTTCCACCAAGGTATTCGGGTTGTATAAAGGATTCCCATTCAGATGCTTGCCATATATGGCATGGCTCGCGGTCATTGTATAGGGAAGAGTGCAAAAGAACAAGAAAGAGAAAGGAGAGAAGGCAATAGTGATTAGCAACATGCGACGCGCATGTAAGATATTCATGGTGATATACTCACTGCGGCTGTTCAAAATAGTTCGTCTGACGCATATGAGAGATCATTCCCGAGTCTCCACGCGTTAACCCAATCCCATCACATTTAATTATAGAAGCCAAGCGCCATTTGACTACGTGCAACATTTGGAAATTTCAGGGCCGCCCCCCTTCCAGCTTGTGATCTTTTACATTCATATCCTCAATTCACCAGTATTGCATATTCCACCTAACTAACATGAAACAAAGCTGAGAATCCAAAAAAAAAAACTACGATCGTGTCACTGGAAACTCAGTTTTTTCGGCATGAAATCCGGTCAAATTTTTCACTTATTCGTTACGTTAATACTCGCGGACACATTCACGCACAGTTTACCACCGGTTTTGGTCAGTTCTGATTTAATACCGAAAAGTATCGAAAACAATTTCACCAACAGATTCAGACGTCATCCATTTTCAAACAAAAACTCAACTTATCTTAACTTTTAATTTTCTCAACTACATTGTACAAACTATTTAACTCCTGGAACCAATAACTGCATCAAACAAGTTGAACCATCTAAAGAGAGCAATCTATGGTCATACATTTAAAGTAACGATTGAAGGATTTGGTGACATTAGAGTCCTTCGAAGCCATTCGTGCCTTTTGGCAACTTTATGCTTCTATTGATTTCCAAGCTTATCGTTTTAGCACCACCCGGGGGATACTTGGTCCAATATCCAATGATTTCATTATCTCCAATCCGCTCAACCAATCGCAATGTTTGTGGGCGTAACATGATAATTACAGATAACTCAAGCAAACGCCTTCCAAACTCGCCCATCGACCGAACCCCACCCAACATCATTACAAGCGGCCAGGAGGCCCGCGACACCCACCCCCCCCCCGAAAACCCCCTTGAGGAGGCGAAAACAAATAATTTCCAACCAAGCCTTTCTTCCCCCCAACCAAACTAATTTTTTTTTTATTTATTTAAATTATACTACAAGAAAAAAAAACGAAAGAATCTTTTTTTTTTCCCCCATTTCCGGCTTCCGAAAAAGAACCACAATTAAAACATTAATTGGAAATGCTGATAAACCTGATCCAAAAATAATAAAATGGTTGGAAGAATGGTAATTTTGGCAAATAAGCGAAGCATATGTAATTTTCGGACGAACTATTGCAGAATAAATCCAATGGACAGTTTTTGGTCGAAGTCCCCATGTTTAAGGATGAACGTATACTACTCATGGCAAATCATGAAGTTTGAGCCGTCGAAAGGCATGTTTTGGCAAAAAAATGTATTTGTCCCCTCCTCAATGGTTCTTTCAGGGCAACCAGGTTGTCCCACAATGGCCAATATAGTTATTGATCCATTTCAAGGCTAGAAGTAGACTACTCAACCAAAATCATGAAGTTTTAGCCGTCGAAAGGCATGTTTCGGTAAAAAAAAAAAACGGTATTTGTCTTCTCCTAAACGGGCATCCTAATTGTCCCGGAATGGTCAATATACTTCCCGCTAAATATTAAAAAAAACAAAAAGATAACCTAAACCTTGGCAAACCCGTTACCCCCCCCCCCTCCCCCCCCCCCACCCACCTCCCCCAAACAAAATCAAAAATATAACCGGCGAGGCTGTCCCAAACCCTTTTTTCCCCCCCCCCCTTCTTTCGGCTCCGGGTTCCAAAGACAAATATGATCATTGATCCATTTTAAGGCTAGAAGTTGACTACTTAACAAAAATCATGGACATCTTTATTTGTCAGCTCCCAAACGGTTTCCTTGGTGCATCCGGATTGTCGCAGAATGGCCAATATAGTTGGGCCCTTTCTAGGCTAGAAGTACAGGGTGCGGCAGAAAATAATGCGAAAATTTGTTCTATTTCTTTCAAATCCCATTTTCAACTAATTCAAGCAATAATATCAACATTTTCGATTGCAGTTATCTTTATAAAGTCCAATTAAACAAATTTATTCAATGTGTCCTCTACTTTTATTAATAACATCCTCGAGCCGACGCCGGAAGCCAGAGCATGACTTTTTTTTTTTTTTTTTTTTTTTTTTGTCTGGATTATCGAGATTTTCAGCCTCGGGCTGGTTCATCTCCCGTCGTAGTCACTCAAATACCTCTTTTGGGTATTTTCGTAACCGGGGTGTGAGCACCTCGTGACTTTGGCGTGAGAGGTATGGATGTTAACCACTACGCCGGGGTCGCCCCCAGAGAGCATGCCTTTCGGACGTAGTCCTCCGACTTTGACTGCCATGTGCGTGTTATGGTTGACTTCAGGGTTTTCACACTAGGGTGTGATGTTTTGCAGGCTCGTGCTTCAACATATGCCCAAATCGAATAATCCAACGGATTATGATCTGGACTGCAAGGGGGCCACAAATCCTTCTGCCAACACTTCATGTTATCGTTCAACCATTGTTGGGTTCGATTGGACGTGTGACACGGCGCTCCATCCTGCTGTAGGACAACGTTTTGGTCCTCGGGGAAGTTGAATTTCACTCAAGGAAGCACTTGGTCCTTTAAAATACCGATATACACTTCGGTATTGATTTTCACTCCAGCATCAATGAAAACAGACGGCATTTTCAAACCGTTGGACGCCACCAAGCCAAACATCATGACACCAGCCGTATGTTTGATTTGAAATTTGAATTTAACTTTTTCCGGAACGTTCTCCATTTTCTGCGGTGAAATGAACCGGTCCGTTCGGCTGTTGGCCACAGCATCGATGCTGAAAAGCTTTTCGTCGGAGAACAGGATTATCATTTTTTCCTTCTTCAACAAGGAAAGCAATCTCTTGGAACGAGTCACTCGTAGTTCTTTGACCCGGTCCGTAATCAAGTTGCGTTTCACTCTGGCTCTGGAAGATGCATGCAGGTCTTTTTTGATGAATCTCCGCATGGCTTCCTTTGCAAGTTTTCTTATGGAACGCACCGGGTTGCGAGCAATTTTTGCACGGACCGATTTGATCACGTTCGGCGTGCGTGCAAAGCGCGGACGTCCGCTTCCCGGCTTCCGCTGCTATGGACCATCCTGCAGGGACTTTTTTATGCGGTAAATTGTTGCCAAATGGCACCCTACCACCTTGGCAATCTCTTTCGGCTTCTTCTGGGCGAGCAAAAAACTGGTGACCTTCATTCAAAACAAAAATTTCCCAGTAACAAACAAATACACTTCCAGAATTCCTCTACACATCCAATCTCATTTAAACATTTTCCATTTTTTCTCCCACCCGTAGACTACTTATGTTAAAAAAAATCATGAAGTTTGAGCCGTCGAAAGACATGTTTCGGCGAAAATCCGCATTTGTCCCCTCCTAAAGGGTTCCCCTGGGGCATCCGGATTGTCCCTGAATGGCCAATATGGTCATTGGTTCATGTCAAGGCTAGAAGTAGACTATTCATGAATAATCATGAAGTTTGAGCCGTCGAATAGCATGTTCAAATGAAAATTGGTATCTGTCGCCGCCTCACAGATCGTGGCAAAACATGCCCTCTTTCGGCACAGATTCCTTGTGACCAATCGGGTCAAAAAGGGCAGTACACACCAGAAACTGAAAATTGGGATTCTAATAAGCATTTTGACAGCAAAGACTTTAAAATTTGGTCATATATAGTTCCTACAATGTGAGTTTGAAATCCGGGTCAATATGACCCGAAACACCTTATTCGTAACTTTTTTTTAACAGCCCTTCAGAAATGTCAAAAAAAAATTGTGTTCGATGCAGAAACGTTACTTCCTATGATTTAAGAAAATTCAAGAAAATTCAAACGTCTAGATGCTTATTTTAGAAAGTTATAGCATTTTTAAATCCATTTCGGGTCATATTTGTTTGTTTGTTGAGTAGTTTGTACCTAATGGATTATTAGTCGCGAATACTCATATTGAGTTTTCTCGGTTAATTCTATTTTGACTAGCCAAACGGACGCTGTGAGTGAGATGAAAATAACTTTAATTCAGGTTCTACCTTTTTACCGTGTGGAAAATATTGTGCAGCAAATATTTTCACTGAGATCGAATTATTTCATAAAACATCTCGACATTCAGGTATAATTCAGGTTCATTTTTAACGAAACCAAAACAATCTGTGAAGCAATCCATCAAACCGATCGAATCCAAAACGCAAGGTGGACTCGGCATAGGTAGCCGATCTGCAGCCAAAATAAAACCAGAGGGAAGTTAAATTTGTTTTCTTTTGTTTTTCACCTTTCGGGCAGACGAAATTGATCAATCGCTTCGGAATCCTTCTCACCCAACCCTGAGCATAGAAAATAAAATTAAAAAATAAACCGGAGTCGAAAACAAAGATATTCGAACGAATCATGCGGCGAAGATCTCTAAATATTGCGGTAGAAGCACAATGCCAGCGAGGAGAATGTTTAATTTATGGTGGTGGGTTAGTTTTTCGGGGTTTCTCTTTTGATTTCGACTGCTGCTGGCGAATGTTCTTTCTGCCTCGCCTTTCGGACCGGTCAGTCCGGGGGAAAACAAATGGCGACGCAGCAAGACTTTTGCCGCATATGTTCTAAGTAACGACGGACAGAATAAGAAGAAGAAGAAAAACACATTGTTACCGTTTTCAATTCTAAAACTCGAGAGGAAGCACCCGTTTCCAGCTGGCAGCACTGCTGTGTTTCGCTGCGGTATAGAACACACGGTGGTACACCTCAATTTTGCAGGCTCATGGATGATGCAAAAGAAACGATGGACAAAAAAAAATCCAAAGTTTATTGAATACAGAAAATTCCTCATGGAGAAAAAAAAAACTTCAATTTGCCGCAGCAATTCAATTTGGGCTAGTGCCGTAAGGTGAACCGGTTCCTAAATAATTGAACCACGAAGCGAAGAGCAGTGATTAGATCACGAAAGGTTGCCCCCACCACATGTTCGAGAATGGAAGCTCCGTGAGGGCATGTTGATACAAAGTAAATATTTGGTCATGAAACATGCATGGCCACAATGGATTGGGCTATGATGAGGCTTTTCTGCTTCAAATTAGGTTTTGGATTTGAACACGCCATGAGCATAGATTTTGTGGCGCAAATTTGTTAAAAAGCAGAAATTGAGAAAATTGGTCCAGGAAAAAAATAATGGGCTAAGCCTAATGGCTGCATTAATTCAATCGTATCTATATCATTCCCTTCTAATTCGATACCCGATGCAATTTACAACACAACTCGCCGCGCTCTCAATCTAACTAGACATAATTAAATAATATGTACCCGCATGTCAAATCTGTACCGAGCCCGCATGTAACATTTGCAATCCTAGCCACGTCAAACAAGCTACCTCCAAACAATCAGCGAAGCTTCTTCCCCGAGCGCGCGCGATCCATTACATGACAATTTACGACCGCGCGAACCCGAACGAACGAAACTCTGACGTTTGTCCGGCTGCTGCTGCTGCTGCTGCTGCTCTCGCTCTCCCTGCCCACCGCCGGTAAATGCGTGTACTAATGTATGTTTTGTTTTGTCATTGCCATTTTAATAAGAGAGCAGCGATCTGGTTCATGTCTTGTCTCGGGCTGCCTGCCTGCGCTCGCCCGCCAGGGTGAAAAACGAGAAGGGCATCCAGCGCAGAACAGAGTCATCTGAAATGCGATCGCGCGCAAGCACCGCCGACTTCGGTTCGACGACGGTAATAAAGCATCCGAGCGAGCCACATATCACCCCCGTATGTGTGTGTGCGCGCAAAAGCATGCTACATGGTCTACTGCGATCCAACCACATCCAGCAAATAGCTTCGGTTGGACAGCTACACCGCCGCAGGCCGATCGAAGACTTTGGTTCGTTTGGATTGGAGCGTTATGCGGGGAATTGAAAGCTAGGGAAAATAAAAACAAAGTTGAACATGTGAGGGCTTCCTCGCGGATGCCCCGCAGCCGAAAAAAAGAACAACAAACCAAGGAGAAATAAGGATCAAAATAAATTTATACATAAATTGAATTAAGAGAACAATTTATTATATTTTATTTCACTGCGTATAATGACAACTAACAAGATAACTTGTTATTTGGAGAAATAAAAGGCATACAGTTTTTTGTCTTGCTCATCGTTGTTCTCCTGGCCCCGTTGCCGAAGACACATGAAGATCTCAGGCTGGACCGGGTAGTTGTTCGACTGCCTTTCCGAGAGAAAAAACACGGACATCCAAGGAAAGGCTTGATAGGATCCCAGCGCGCTTATATAGCAATATTCGGGGTGCGTTTGGGTCTTTCGATGATGATGATGATGATGATGATCACGATGATGACCACAAATGCATGCGTATGCGAGAGCGCGATCTCCGTTGGGGCCACTTGCTTCATGATCTACAATTCCTGAGCGCAGGAAATCTGAGATAACGCTAATGAGCTGGGTGATCAACTTAATGGATGTGATTAGGCAAACCGACAGTGGTTAAGTGAGCATTCTTATAGTGCGGTTTAGAATTCTGAAGGGTGGTGTAATTTATGAACGAAGTGATATGATAATGAAAATAAATAAAATAAACCACCTTCACCCAACCAAAAAACAAAAACAAACAAAATCAACCGCCACCTACCCATATAAACATATAAATTAATCCCTTATTTATTTATTTTTTAGGAGAGTATTAAAAAATAAAAATATTAAAAAAAATTAACTTCCAAAACAAAAAAAAAAAAAAAAAATATCCACCTCCCCATATATTAAAAATATATCAATGTAATCCATTGCTTTTTTTTTTTTTAAAAAAGACCGTGCAAATTCGTAGTTGCTACTCCCTTACTGACAGAACTAGTGGAATTGCACAGAGAACCACATAGATGGAGCTTGGGAGTAAGCTTTACATCTTCAATGTACAAGTTCACTAATTCTATTTATAGATCAGTACCGGCGCCGGCCACGTCCTCACGGTCTTTTGGGGATGGGGGAAGGATGATTTTAGTTTGACAATCGTTGTTATTAGAGACCGTGAACACCACTGCATCTCTACAATTGCCAAGGGAAGGATAGTTGTGTTAGTGAGGCAGGTTATTTTTAGATAATGGATGCACTGTGGTAAGTGATGCGATCAATGAAAGAAAGCGCAGTAGACTGCTTTTTATTTTAAATCTAGTGGTGATAGAAAGAGGCAAGTGAAAAATGGCAAGGAAGGGGGGACGGGCCTGGGATTGAACTCCCGACAATCTGCTCAGTAAGCAGAACGGGTAACCACTGAGCTACCCAGCCGCGTCACCAAGTAACAAATTCAATTTTAAGGTACACTTGAAGAAGTTTTCAAGCCTCATTTGATAAATCCTCGCATAAATCTAGATATTCTACATAACATCGATAAAACAGCCATAAAACCCTCATAAGTTCAAAAAGGCCCATACTACAGGAGGTTCTCAAGACTATTTCCCAAGGTTCGCTTAAAACTTGATAGTTTTATCGGTACATACTTGTAATGACATTCAAGACATGCTTAAAACTATGATAAAACTACCACAAGTTTTGATAGTTTTATGATTTTCCTCTTTAAGAACACTTCCAGTCCGTCACAAATATGTTTCGAAGATTCCATTTTTGGATTCGTTCTGCTGAATGGGGACTTTTTTTGTTTATAGTTGAGTGGAAGCTATTAAAGAAAAAAAAAACATCGATAAACATATGATGTTTCTTTTCAAAAGTGGATACGGATGTAAATTAATTGTAAAATTGACCATAAATGCATGAGCTTTGTGCCTGCAATTGATCAATTTTTCATGCGACGTTCAGTTTATTGGTGTTTTATAACATGAAAGTTCGAAAATTTTAATGCGCCCCGGAATTTTTGCTAGAACATTGATTTATTTAAAAAAAAATTACTTGAAAATTCATCAATTAGGTGACAAGGCTGATAAACTGTTCGATCTTGAATAAATTGTGTCTACAATCCATTTTAAGTTTCAAAATGTATTTTAAACAGCAGAAATTGCTTGAAGCATTGGAAAACGAGATTATTTTTTTTGCATACAAAGGTAAATGGCTACCATTGCGAGGGAATCTAGAATAGCCACGCTCGCCATTTTTTCAATGGTTTTATCTGAAACTACCATAAAGTAGAAATAAAACTAATATTTCTTGCGCGATAAGTTCATCTTTACTTGTTCTATTCTTGAAAAAGATGAATTACGCTTGAATAAAACTTGTTTGAATCGAAAACAAGTAATAAATAAGAAAACCAAGAAAAAAATAAAATGAAGACACACAAAACAAAAAAAAAAAAAGAAAATACAAACCAAAAGAGCAAATGCACATAAATATTGTTTTTACACATAATCAGAGCATAATATATATTTTTTTTTCTTCTCCGCAACACAAGAAGAGAAAAACAAAAAAACACTTCTTGAATATGCTACCAACTGTTCTTGGGAAGAAGAACAAATAAAAAAATTGCGTCCCCCGCCGAAACCCCCCTCTCACGAAAAATGATTTTTTTCTTGATCCATACGCTCCTAACGTCAGAAGAAGCGGGCTGTGTAGTGGATCACTGAGCGATTCCAGCGCATTAATTCCGACTTTAGATTTAATGTTGAGATCATGAGAAAAATCATTTTTCGCTCAACTGCCAGTTACTTGGAATCAAATGGAATCCTGCCGTCGACAAAAAAAATTGTCGTTGGTTGCTGAAATGAAGGAGTATTCAGTATATTGGATAGGTTTTTATTGAATTACCGCTTGAACGCTCCACTAGTTTTTAATTTCTTCCACCTGTGGGCGTCCATTATGACAGTTTGTTTATTTTTCACATAATGTTCTTTCTCAAGAGTATGTGCTCTTCCCAAGTAACAATTTAAGTTTTATTCCAGCCGTATAGCACTCCTCCCGGCTTTGTTGATAAAACTACAATCAAAACTGTTTTATCAACCAACACCTCCTCTGTGCTTCTTTAAAGCCGAAATTTGTACAAAATGGGCCACTCTATAGACGGTTGTGAAAACGATTTATTAAAACCTATATAAGAACATAAAGATTTTGAAAATGTTCTACTGAAAGATGTAATAACCACTTGAGAACCTTCATAAAACCTATTGGCTGCCATGAAAACCAGCATACGGCCAAATGGCCACAGCTGTCAAACCTAACTGTGATATCGAGGTTGTTTTTTGCTGTTTTGCTTTGTTCGATTCTCTGCTCTTCTGATTCATTTATCAGTAAAAAAAAGGTCTAGTGTTGCGTGACATTTTGTATGATAGCAAAATATCCAAAAAAATTGAGTTTTTTACAGCGTATTATGCTCCGAATTATATGCACATTTATTTGTATGGTGAATATTCGCACGATAAGAGCCAAAAATTAATGCGCCTCGGAAATTATGCGAATTTACAACAACATAAATCAAATTAAAACAAATGTATTCGATAAATTAATCATGAATTTCCTGAAAAGTGCTTGAAATTGGATGAGATTATCTAAATTAATGCCGAAATTAGTCTCCGATCTACAGTTGATTTGCATTCTATTGAAAATTAGATGCATTTATTTTTCCACATTTCAATTATCTCTTTTATTTCAATATGGCGATTGGAAAAAAATCACAGTTATGCCAGAAAGCCAATTTTTCTTCGCATTGACTATTATAAAACTATTTGGTCTTATGGTGACTTCCTTCAATGCCAATTTGCCGTTTAATGCATTTTCTGGAGGCAAAATGGTTTTAAAAAGCTTTTTCAACTGACCAGAATAAGATAAAATCAATGCGTCCTAAAGCTGCATTTCAAAACAGGATTTTACGAGTTCATAAAGTCGAAATAAAACCTTTTATATGAGTAAAAGGAATTTGAGAAACAAGGTTTTAAGGTCGTTGTAAACAAGCTGTGTAGGTTCTCATAAAGCTGACTAAAATATGAAACCTATTGACACCTCTTGGTGCCATAATAAAACCAAATTGATTTCATGTGGCTTTCATAAAACTTTAATGAAACTTAATGAAGTAGGATGGTGTTAGCAATGTTACTTGGGTTCCCATTATTTTCTGCCAAATCCAGCATTCCCTTCATGTGCATTAGATTACGCAGAAAATTCAATGTTTCATTTTATCTGTGTGCTCAATAAAATAGAAATAATTGAAAAAAGTAGGAAATATTTTTTTGAGATGCACACTTAGAAAAAGTCATGTTAATATAAGTCTACTTGGATGTACATAAAGGGAACGGGCCATTGGACACAAATTTACGTCTGTTCTGAAAATTACATGACAGTAAAAACGAAAAATGAAAGTTTAGCTGCCATGACGTAAATGTAAGTTATGAAACATAAGGTTAGATTTTCTAAATGCACGTAACGTAATTTTTAATGCATCATTTGCCTACTTCTGATTGTAATAATATATTTTTTAAATCATTTGTATGTACAGGCTTAATCAAATCAACTTTACAGAGCCAGGTGTTCATATTTACATAAATAGATTATCTTAAAACTAACGTTAAGGGGATAGAACCGATTAGGTTAATTGAAATAACACTTGAACGGATGGGAAGATGCGTGGGAATTTGAAGTATGGTTTACAAAGCACGTTTATTTTAAATTCAGAATTGGCTAAAAACTTATAACTATATAACTTTTGGTTTTCTTTTGACTTGAACATTTTTGAGAAAGAATAAAAAAACACACAAACACAGATAAAAAAACTTATAGTAAACATACAGGTTAAACTAACTACAATCTAAGGCTAATGTTAGTCAAAAACACATAAATGAGTTTCATAAACTCTAGATACAGCCAAAATATCTCCAACCGGTACATTTAGTTGTCAACCTCGAGCCCGAAAGGAATCATAAAGCTCAGATTCGACTCCACGATGCTCAGCACATGACGAAATTACGTGATCTGCGTCCTGGTAACCTTGTCCACATTCACAAAGATTACTGTCGCTCAGGCCAACACGGTATAAATGAGCGTTCAGAGAATAATGATTGGACATGAGGCGAGACATGACACGAATGAAGTCTCGACCCACATCCATACCCTTAAACCAAGATTTTTTCGACACCTTTGGGATGATAGAATGTTGCCATCGCCCCAAATCTCCTTTGCTCCATTTATACTGCCAGCTGACGAGTGACTGTTGACGAAAAATAGGAAAAAATTCATTGAAGGCGATTTGTCGATCACAAATATCGCCTTCCATAGCGCCCACCTTTGCAAGCGAGTCCGCTTTCTCATTGCATAGAATTGAACAATGAGAAGGGACCCATACAAAGGTGATGATAAAATAACGCGAAGATAAAGCACTTTGAAGCTCCTGTATTTTCATGAGAAAATACGAGAAGTGCTTTACCGGCCTCAATGAGCGAATAGCCTCTATAGAACTGAGACTATCCGTGAAAATGAGGCAACAATTTCTAGCGTAAAGTGTATTGCCGCTAATTCAGCGACATATACGGAACAAGGAATTTTAAGTTTACGATTGGCGCTATGAATTTAATCAGATATACCAAAGCCTGCTGACTCTTCTATCAATCAATCCGTCAGTGAAGAACAATTTAGTGCAGTCAACTTGGCCAAACTTTGCAGCAAATATCACAGGAGCAATCATAGGACGATGATGCTCTGGAATTCCACGAAGCTCCTGTTTCATGGATAAATCAAAATGAACCAAACTGCCGAAGTCGGAGGAGCAAACACGATTGGGAATATTCGGCGAAGGGCTGACATCCTGAGTTATGTACAAATGGTACAAAGTCATGAAGCGGATTTGAGGATTCAACTCAAGGAGCTTCTCAAAATTTTCGATCACCTGGGGGTTCATAACTTCACACCTGGTGAGGAGCCAGAGAGATAATTCTGAAAACCGATCCGAGAGTGGCAACATGCCAGCCAGCACTTCAAGACTCATGGTGTGAGTCGAGTGCATGCAACCTAACGCGATACGAAGACACCGATACTGAATACGTTCCAGTTTAATGATGTGCGACCGAGCCGCCGACTGAAAACAAAAACTACCGTATTCTATAATCGACAAAATCGTTGTCCGGTACAACGTTAGAAGATCTTGTGGATGTGCTCCCCACCAAGTCCCGGTAATTGTGCAGAGAAAGTTTGCTGGCATTTTCGCTTTGCCTTTTCTGGCATTTTCGCTTCAGATACTCGATGTGGGATAAGAATGTGTTGAAAGAGATGACACATCTTTTGTCAAATTGTGTATGTGTCACTTTCAGGAGACATACTTTTACACGAAATCATTCTATACGTTCCCACGACTTTTTACAAACATGGGTTACGTCTCGTATAAAATTCATTATTTCTAAGTGCGTAACGTTTGCATTTAAAAAACTGGACAAAAATTGACGATTTTTCATGGGTTTACCTTCACTCGCACTGACAAAACTACCCATGCACCATCAATCATAGTCGAACTCCAACCATGAGGATAAGCAGTCAAAATTTGACAGCTCTATCAGTCGAACTCTAACCGCGATAACGGACATCGTGCGGCACTTTGTGGACGCCGGATACGCCCGTTCCGGCATCTACAACATCTTGGCACTATTAGACAACAATCAGAGTATCGAAAGAAAGCCCGGACGGCCGACGACCTCGAGCGATAAGAAGCTCCAAAGATGCTGAAGAGGAAGACCGAGGGAAAAGTGGATACATCGCTGCGTGCGCTTAGCTGGGAGGTCGGTTCAACCGGCCAAACAGTGAAAAAGTACCTGGCAAACATGAACGTACATGTCAAGAAGCGGAAGTCGCGTCCACTGGTTTCGGAGCGGCAGCGGCTGAATAAGATGGTCAACTCGATTTTCCCGGCGAATCGCGACGTGGCGGTGGCAATGGACGACGAGATCTATCTCACCCTGGATGGCAACAACTGGCAGGGCACTTCGTATTTTACTTCCTCCACGAAGGAAGTGGGCTTCAAGGTGAAGTTCATCTCACACACCAAGTTCCCCAAGAAGGTACTGCTGTGGCTGACAATCAGCGAGAAGGGGATGTCAAAGCCGCTCTTCTTTCGCTCCGGACTGGCCGTGAGCGGTGAAATTTATAGTACGAAATGCCTGCCGGAAGTTGTATCGTTCATCAAGAAATACCATAAGGCCGAGGACGCGGTGTTCTGGCCGGAGCTGGCGTCGGCCCACTACTCGAAGCGATCGTTGGAGGATATGGAGCGGCTGTATATCGATGTGGTACCCAAGTCGGCGAACCCGCCCAACGTCCCCCAGCTGCGTCCCATCGAGAATTTATGGGCCAACCTGAAGCGTAAGATCTACTCCAACAATTTTGTGGCGAAAACTGAGGAGGAATTCATAAATAAAACGAAGAAAGAACTCAAAAACATGCCTCCTCGCATGTTTTCGTCCGCAATGGCGAATGTTCCGATTAACTGCCGGAAGGCCGCTCGTAAGGGCGTAGAATTTTTGTTGCAAGTAAGCTTAAATAATTACCTTCCATGGGAAATTTATCAAAAGCAATTATCTGTTTTAGCTTTTTTTTTTATCACTATCAATTTTTTTAAATGCAAACGTTACGACAAATTGCTGACAAAATTTTACTGCGTGGTTATGATGAAACAAACGTCAAAGCAGACTTCAAGCAGATTTCTGGTCTTGAGTTTATACCGCATTACAACGTGGCAAGGCTGATGATCATTTCAAAGTCAAAAAGTTGTCGAAGTTCTCTAAAAAGTACATGGTTGGGCAGGCTATTTGTAGTTGTAGTTTGAAGAGCAAAACCTTCCTAACTACAGGTACGATTAACCAACAAGTTTACGTCAACGAGTGTCTGCAAAAACGGCTACTACCATTTATTCAAAAGCACACGAGTTCTGTGTTGTTTTGGCCCGATTCGGCGTCTTGCCATTATGGTAAAGCGGCTCAGGAGTGATATGCAGGAAACAACGGGTACATTGTACCAAAGGACTGTAATCCTCCGAAGACCCCAGAACTTTGTCCAATTGAATGATATTGGGCCATTGTGAAGCAAAACCTTCGGAAATCTATTTATTTATTAGTCGTGAATCGAGTTTGTAGACCGTTTTGTTTATCTTATTAATTATTTTTTTCTATATACACAATAATATATAACAAAAATACTAAAAAAAATAAAACCAACTATACCTCCCCCCCACATTTAATTTTTTTTTTATTTTTTATAAAAACAATACAATCACAATATATATTGTATTTTTTCTTCTTTTATTAATGTGCCAACCTCCCGTCTTCATACGCAGATGCACGAAACAACGTCCGCCCTACACATGTGGTGTGGCCACAACAAAAGAAGACAAAAATAAAGAAAAAAATTATTTTAAAAAAAGAGAAAACCCCCCAACAAGTCACCGGACACCACCGAAAAAAATTAAGGGTACGAAAAAAAAAAAAAAGCATACAAACCCAAAAAAAAAATTTTTATATAAAAATGATTTTTTATTAACTTTTTTTTCCCAATTTTTTTTTATTTAGAAATAAATAGACGTAAGGTCTGTATCCATATTAATCCGGACACCTTCAAATCATTGTAACTTTTGAAATATTGCACGTAGAAATGAAAACTTTTACTGTGGTATAGCTGAGAGTCTATGATGAAAAAGACTATGATTGATGTTTACATTTCATGTTAAGATTCAAGATGGCGACGAAAGAAAAACAAGTGCGCGAGCGAATTTTGTACGGCCGTACGGCAAATCCTGACTTGTCAATACAGGACCTTGCAAAAACATTGGATCTGCCTAAATCCACTGTTCGCGATGTGCTCAAATCATTTTCGGAACGTTTGACGGTGGAGATGAAACCGAGAAGTGACAAAAACATTGGACGTGCTGATCCTGTCATGGATCGAAAGGTGAAAAGGATATTAACGAAAAACCCAAATCTCTCCATTCCAACGGTGGCTCGTAAAATAGGGATGTCGCCTGGTTTTGTCCAAAAATCAAAACAACGTTTGGGACTTAAGTCGTATAAAGTAAAAACAGTTCCGCAACTTCCGCAATTTCCGCAACGACAAACAGAACTTGGCAGCAAAATCACGGGCTCTACGTTTGTACTGCGAATATTTGACGAAGTTTTCATGCGTTGTTATGCACGACAAAACTTATGTCCTGGAGGATTTCAAGCAGCTTCCAGGACTGGCTTTTTATTCTGCTATGGCCAGAAATGCTACAGCTGAGCAGAACGAAGAAGGCATCGAAATTTCCCAACAAATACCTTGTGTGGCAAACAATTTGCACGTGTGGCAAAAAGAGTAAATCTTTCGTCACTACAGGCACAATCAACAAGAAGATCTATCAAAAAGAGTGTCTGCAGAAGCGATTGCTACCTTTCATCAAAAGTCACAAAGGAAAACCTTTGTTCTGGCCCCATTTGGCATCACACCACTATGCTAAAACTGTGATGGAGTGGTACCAAGCAAATCAAGTGAACCAAAAACCTCAAACCCGCCAAATTGCCCAGAGCTACGACCAATCGAGAGATATTGGGCTCTGATGAAGCGGAAGCTTTCTGGAAAGAAGCAAAGAATCAAAGACATTAAACACTTCCAGCAAATTTGGACAAAGACGGCTTCTACGATTTCTGAAGAGTCTGTACAAACCCTAATGGACGGAGTTAAGCGCAAAGTTCGAAAATTTTATGCAAATACCGAATAACTATGTTTTGTCTTCACGAATGGTTAAAACACATCCCATGAACCTGAAATAAACAACTACGACGGAAATATAATGCGAAATTTATGTTTTATTCATGTTTTGAGGTGTCCGGATTATTGCGGATACAGACCTTAATGTTATACTGCGATTTTTTTCTCTGTTTTTTTTGCGCGCCCACATACCAGAAAAACAAAAAAATTTAAAAGATTTTTTTTGCGATAAACAAAAAATTTCCAACCAATAAATCCACCCCCCCCCCCCCCCCACCCCCGCAAAGAAGAAAAAAAAAAAAAAAAAAAACCAACAAAAATAAAAAAAAATTTCCAGGGTTTCCAGGCGGGGGGGGGGGGACTTAAAACATTAAAACCTCCTCTCTGGTTGCGCCACTGCCCACATGCAATCTTTGAACATTTTCTGAAAAGGTGGTTCAAAACCGAACTCACCGCCAACCAACTCGCTTCCGATTGTTTTCTCAATTTACCTTAAATGCAGCTCACCCTCTGCAATATCGTAAACATACACAAACACACACATGACATACTAATAATCGATAATTTATTTGTCAAATGATTGTCTGTTCCCGGTTAATAATACATAATGCTGACGATGGAGTCGATTCGATTCAATGCACTCGTCGGAAGACATCTCTGAAGTGGCTCAGAATAGGGCGTGAGAAGAGAAGGGGACTGTCGTCGAGCAGCAAAAAGCGACAAAACCGACAATGTTCAACTCGAGTGCCATTGATTGTGCTTCCCCGCAAGCTCTCTCAATACGGACAATGGGAGGGCGGAGGACGGAATCTATATACGATCAGAACAACGACTCCTCCAGACATTCAATTGTAATGATCTTGGGGGAGTTCAATTGAAACTGACTTGACGGACGCGGGGCGGCGACGCAGCGAAGACAGAAAAAACGACACAATACAATTGGCTACATGTCAATCAATGTTGGCTACCGTAAATCTTCCGGCCTGAGCGATGACTTGGGGTTGATCGTTCATTGGAACTGTTTTGTAGGTGATCTTCAGCGCAACATTCGAAACGTGTTGCCAGACTTCAGAAGTTAAGTTAGACTAGAAGTCATTTCTTCATCACCTTGCATTCTCCATTGACTCCGGAAAGAATGCGCATTCCGAACAGAACTTGAAAAGCCATTCCGTTGAAAGCAATGTTTCATCGCCGCTATTCTTGTGTCCAATACCTGCCGGTTATTTCCTCTCTTTTTTTTTTTTCAGCCGACCGACGACGATCGGCCATAAATTAATGGAGGACATCATATTTTCCCTTTTGTTATCGAATCGGACAGTCCTCTGTGGCCGTCGACGCCGACCGTCCAATAATGGAGGCAACCCAGGGCGGATGGGATGATCGGTTGAATTAATAAAAGAACATATTTTTCAACCGAAACCGATACCGCCTTCTCTATGTTGATGTTTTTTTCTCTCCTTTCTTATGTTTTCAAATTCCGTGATGAAAGAAATGTACACAATCTAGAACGAAGGTTTATGGGCACATCAATCGAACATGTGGGTGTTTGCGCCCATTTTACCATGTTTTCAGGTCGTTATGAGTTGGTTTTACGATCGGATTGGATCGCCGTGGGATTTCCAATTTAATCGATAATGATTTGAAGTCTCGCTGATCTATCTGGATCAACGATATATCCCTATAAGGGTTACTCAGGATGCCATCTTAGTATCCAAATCAGCAAATATACACTAACCATTAATTACGCAACGTTTTCCGAAATTGCCACTTCCGATCTACATGGCCCGGAATACAAATATTTATTCATCTCCAAGATTACAGGGCTAATCCTGCCCAAAGCCGCTACGCAGACCGCGGCAGAAGATTGACACTATAAGGGCGGGCCTTTTGAGCAAGCGAAGGCACCATCTTTGTCCGTAGCCCCTCAAGGCATCCAAATAACAACAACCCAACCTAAAATCTGCCCAGCACCAAACAACACCGTCACCGGGCAGGTGGATTGAATCTCACCCAACCTCCGGTCGCTAATGATAGGTTTCCGATCGTCCTACCGCCATTTTTGGCCCTGTCCTGCCATTCGAATGCAGTTTCGCCCCGGTTGGGATCGATGTGCTTCTTCATCTTCCAGCTCCAGCTCCGAGCGGCGACATTTCTCACACATTTGAGCTGCCGCGGAGCGATCGTGCAAAAATGATCAGCACTCGCCAGCATCGATCATCTTGGAACGTCAGACCGGCTCGGAGTAATCAATTTGTACCTCCGAAGATGGCAATTTTTGGTCTCGCTATCAGTGCGCCGCGATCAGCATCACCATCATCATCAACAACAACGACAACGCAACCGATCTACGTTGCCCGATGATGTTGTCGCTGCTGAGAAGCTGGGAGTCACCGTTTTAGTGTCACTTCCCAGCTATATCTAAATCGATCATAACTTGCCGTTCTGGCATGGTTCAAGTTTTTTTTCTGCGTCATTATTGCTGTTTGGTTTCTTGGAAGAACACTTACCTGGAATCCGTCATTGTCAGCGTTTTATGAGTCGGCAGGTGGGAATTGTGGAGGGTTTTCAGCTTCCAACGTTCGCCGATTTCGAGAGAGTTCGGCCCTGGAGGCGAAGGCATAAAATCCCTCTGCGACAGCCACCGTAGAGCACTGGACAGCATTCAATCACACATTCCAAGCGTGGAACCCTTCGAGAGCGATAGGCCGCGTTTTCAAACCAGAATCAGTTTGACGTGAGGTGATTTTCTGACGCACTGCAGAAAGGACTCGCAGGGAAGGCAGCCAAGGGGTGATAATAAAAGTTAATTAATGTGCTTTCAGGCCCCAGTCAGTCAACCAGCCAGCCAGCAATGCGGTTGGTCATTAGAGAGATCAGTGAGACTTATAAACTCATCATTAAATCAATTATAATTACCAACCAACCAACCAACCAACCAGTTGACTCAGAGACTGTGCAGAAGTCCTCTGCGGGATGGCTTTTTTTCTGCCCACCTTTAAGCTTGAAACCGTTTGAGACTATCGGTCTCGGTAGGAATCGTCGAGAGGCAACTGCTTCGGCGGAGGTTTAATGATAATGACCATATATTATATCATTATCGTGATTGATAATTGCAAAAATATCTTTCTCGGCTGGAGTCGGTCGGTGCGCACTTCGAGCAAAGAGATCTTAAATAAAATAATTACAATTCTGATCACAGAGGCGGAGATCTGGATCGATTCGGAGCCACAGCAAGGTGAAACATTCCTGCTGGACGGTGAACAGATTGCAAATGGTTGTGGGAAATGGAACCTGCTCCAATGGCGGTTAAATTCTAATTAATGGCCCCTCCTGAAACGGAAATCAAAATACAAACAAAAGATTATCCTTAAAGCTTCTAATCAAACCCGAATGCCGCTTGTTTGGTTTGGTGCGAGTACCATATGTCTGTTGTAATCGCGAGGATGGGCAATGGCAAATTGCGGACGGCTGGAGCATGGATGCCGTGCAAATGGTGGCGTCGGCATCGCAGATCCATGATTAGAGGCCAATGTGAAGTCTCAAATTCGAGTGGAGTTTGTTTTTGGTTGGCTTCTGTTGTAGGTTATGCTGGAATGGTTGTCGGAGCATAATTAGCAGGTATTTGTTATCCCAGGTAACAATCAGTAAGTGGATATATTTTTGGTTTATCATGGTTCTATGATGGCATTCAGTGATGCCTACACCCAAAATAAAAAAAGCAAGATTGTGATGCAATTTTGTATTATTTTGTTTCATTTCTCCCGGTGGATCGTAGCTTGGAGAAAAAAAAATCGATGGGGTTGTGCATAACACACGACCGGTTGACGTAGACTACGTTAAACCGTTTGATGCATTATTATGTTCAACATGTTAAATTAGTTTCATTAAAATTCGTTTTTGGAGACACTCTTTTTGGTATAGTTCCGACGCCATTGTCTTATTTGTAACGAAAACTTTCGTTTTTTTGCCACAGCTGCAAATGCCCTGCCAAATCATGAATTTTCGTGCAAATTTGTCGGCAAAAACAAATTTAAATTTGGCTGGAACATCCCCCCGAGCCGTTGCCAAGTAAAATTTTTGACCTGGGATTTGCCCGAAGTCAGCCTTGACATAGGTTTCATCGTCCATCAGAAGACACCCGTCGAACTTGGTCAGCACCTGGTCGTATAGCTTCCGGATTTTGGCCACACTATTCTGTTTTATGGTCCGATTTGGCTGTTTGCTAGCTCGATACGACTTGATTCCTTCCCGGAGTCGAGTTCTCCTCACGGTACTATGGGCAGCACCGAATTTTCTGGCCAAATCACGGTCCGACAGATTGGGATTCCTCTTAATCGTCTTCAAAATCTTACCACGCAGTTTCCGGTCGACAGTTCCACTCCGACGATTGGCTTGAGGCTTCCGAATCGTCGTCAATGTTTCCTTATACCGTTTGATAACGCGCCATACGGTATTTCTGGGCAATTTCAGCTGTTTAGCTAGCCTAGATGCAGACCACAATGGATTTTCCAAATAACTGTGCACAATTTTTTTCCCTTCTTTCGGCTTCCATGTTGATTGTTTACAAAGTACAGTCGATTTGCGGAATGTCAAAAATACATACGTGAAGCTGACAAAATTCCCGACACGTGGGCGCCAAGAACTTCCAAATCCGTCCACCAGGAGCGCCACAATATGAGCAAAAGTTTGTTCCAATTCTAAATGAAGCAAGCCTTATTCAAGAACTAGCGCTTTATGCAGTCCTCTGAAAAAAAAAACTAGTTGTTTTGAACCAATGATTTTGTTTCGAAATAAACAGACAGGTTGGTTGTTTCTACCTAAAGGTATTACCACAATACCACACAAATTATGGCTGTTCTAAGCTAATATTTTTATTGTTTCCACCCTTGAAGGGATTTATTATTACCAAAACACAGGTTGCGTTGACTCAGGGGAAAAAATAAAATTTTAGATTTATTCTAGCGTAGCGGCGGTTAAATCAAACTAATGTTTTGTTTGGAGGAAAAATAACTAAAAATTTAGTTTGAAACGAACTATTTAGTTTTGGTTATTTTATTTTCCGTTATCCAGTCATCTCTGAAGCTGTCACTTTTATTTTCCGGATTATCGAGATGTTCAGCCTCGCTGGTTCATCTCCCGAGTCACTCAAATACCTCATGCTATCACTCAACAATAGGTGAAAATTTAATATTTACTTAAAAAAAAACCCTGAAAATATAAGGCTCGCATTAACATTTGTAGATTTCTTTTAGACTGAGAGAAATCTATGTATGTAAATGTTCACTTTTCTAATGTTTGTTAGCATTTTATTCAGATAATTAAAATTACATAAGAAATCCCGCATAACGAAAAAACAATTTGCTATATAATTAAAACTATATTTCGGATATTAGATATATTATCACATGTCAGGTTATTGTTATCAACAAGTTTAATCTCGTTATCACCATACAACCTCTACGTTAACACATATTGTTAATGTAGGCCATATTGTCATAGAAAGGTTTTATATTGCCTGCACTCTCTCTGAGTTATATTCCAACTTTTTGGCATGAAATTTTCAACCAAAAAATTTTGTCCGTGAAAATTGCCATTTTTTTTGTAACCTAACTTAACCGCCTATTCAGCATATTGTTATTTGGCAGGGTAAGTGTCGTAACAATAACGGAAACTGTCGTCAACAATAAGGGGAAATGGTCCAGGAATGGTTTGTGATTATGCGGGATGTAGAGTGATTGTAAACGGAATATTTGTTGTTTTAACCGTTTTTGTTGTTTGTTTCAAACAGCATTTCAGTTTAAATCATCTGAAATTTAAATCTTTGTTTTTGAAGTTGCCAAAATGAAACAACTAACATAATGGTCAATTCAAATGAATGGATTTGTCGAGTTCAAAAGCTTTATCCCCGAAACCAAACTCAAAACTTTTAGTTTGTCTCAACCACCGCGGTAAGTCGAATCAAACTAATATTGTGTTTATATCAAATTCTTTGTGAAATTATGGTTCAATCAAACTAAGATATTTTTGCCTTTACAATTCGGGCTGGCGCCTGTGTCGTCTCCCTCAGTACTGCCGGGTCACACCGAGCAGGAGATGACGAGGTTCCCGCGGCACAGGTCGTCTCCTTCCCATCAAAACCCTGGCAGGCCTCCAGTACGTTCCATTCTCCACCGCCCGGCCTCGCCAGTCGGGCGGGAGTAGGCTCAGATGACCTATACCTGTCTTGCGCTGATCCGGCTCTGAACACGGTTCCCCATGAAGGGCCGTGTCAACCCTCGCACTGTCTCCCTGCTTGCATAGATAACCATGGGATCACAATAGCGACTACTCCACGTGGGCTTGGATAGCGGCTGGAGGGGGACCCAACAACATGGAGGAAACAAAAAAGACCAAAGAGAGGGGCGAATCCGTTCGCTAAAGGCGGCCTAGCGAGGTCCCCACCGCGTAAAACGGTGGGATCGGCGTGAGCGACACCTGCGGTAGTGCTACGGTATCGGAGGCAGGTGGCACCAAGCTAGGCGTGGCCATGGATGGGCCAGGACTCATCCGGGCCATGGATAGGATGCGGGAAACCCTTCCTAAGGTGATGGAGGTCTCGGAGCAGTTGGATGCGATCATCGACTTCACGTCGTCGCGCAACAACATTGCGAAAGACCTTAAGTTGAGCCTTCTTAGGCTACGCATGACAGTGCAGGCTGCATGCAAGGAGAGGGAAGAGCTGGAGGCCAAACTACTAGCTGAGCAAAGTGCCAAAGAGTTGGCACGGCTAGCGGCCACCGAAAGGGCGAGGGACATTGCCTCGAAGCAGACGCAGACGGAACCATCCGTCTCCGTCGGAGAGTCAACCTTATCCATGGGGGCGGGGACCTCCAAGCGAGCTAGGCAGTCCCCGGGCGAGGTGGCACCTGGCGCTTCTAAGAAGCGTATCGTGTCGGAAGCCCCAAAGGGGAAACGAACCTATGCGAACGTGGCGGCGGGGTCCAGGGGTCCATCCTCGTGACCAGCTTCGGCTCCTCGCTTCGGCTTCGGCTTTCAGACGAGATCTCCACTGCACTGAAGGAACAGTGCAAGGTCGAGGTTGCTGCCGCACACATACGTCTGAGGAAGAGTCCACTTGGGACCCAGGTGGCAACCCTGAGGGTAGCGGCAGTCGACGCAGACGCGGCGTTGAAAGTGGTGAAGGTGAAGGTGGGATGGTTAATATACCCACTAAGCCTGCACCAGCCGCCGAAGGCATGTTTCAGATGCCTAGAGAGCGGGCACATGTCCTGGGAATGCAAAGGCCCAGATAGGAGCAACATGTGCAGAAGGTGTGGCAGCACTAGCCACAAGGCGCGGGATTGGAAAGGTCCCCCCAAATGCTTGATGTGCGCCGGGAAACCGGACGATAAGCACGTCATGGGGTGGGAGGGGGGTTGGCAAGTGCCCGGCAGCTAAGGGTATTCCAACGAGCCAACCGTAATGCAGGTAACCCAACTAAACCTGAACCATTGTGAGGCAGCCCTGCAACTGCTGTGTCAGACAGTTAGCGAGTCGGCATCGGATATCGCCATAATTTCCGACCCATACTGCATCTCAGCCGGAAACGGATTTACGGACAGGTCCAATATGGCGGCATTATGGACGACGGGCAAGTACCCGGTTCAGGAGGTCATGTCTACCACAAACGAAGGCTTCGTGGTTGTAAAAGTGAATGGAGTGTTCTTCTGCAGCTGCTAAGCACCGCCAAGATGGTCGATCGAACAGTTTTCCAATATGCTCGATCGGATGACAACGGAGTTAACTGGCCTGAACCCGTTGGTAATAGCGGGGGACTTCAACGCTTGGGCGCTCAAGTGGGGGAGCCGCCTTACCAACCCTAGGGGCCAGATTCTTCTGGAGGCCTTGGCTAGGCTCAATGTGGACCTAGCCAACGTGGGTACCAAGAGTACCTACCATCGAAACGGAGCGGAATCGATTATCGATATAACATTTAGCAGTCCTGGGCTAGTTAGCAATTGGAGGGTGGATGATGGCCACACCCATAGCGACCACTTGGCGGTACGTTATTGTATCGTCCACAATACAAGACAGCATGCGGAAGGAGGAGCATCCACTCCATTCGCCCGCAGATGGAGGACGTCCTACTTTGATGTAGAGGTATTTAAAGAGGCGCTTGAGAGGGAACGAAACTTACGCGAAACCCAGGAACCTTGCGGCGAAAGACTCGTTATGACACTTACACGAGCGTGCGATGCGACCATGCCGAGGAAAGTCAAACCGAGGAATGGAAGATCGCCGGTGTATTGGTGGACGGAGTCGATCGCCGACCTCCGAAGAACATGCCTCCACGCAAGACGGAGGGTGCAAAGAGCGCGGTCAGACGCCGATAGAATCGAGCGTAGAGGGGCGCTAGTCGCCGCGAAGGCCGCACTAAAGAGGGAGATAAAGGCCAGCAAGCGAGCCTGCTTCGAGGGTCTGTGTCAGAAGGCCAATACGAATCCGTGGGGTGACGCCTACCGGGTTGTAATGGCCAAAACCAGAGGATCGGCGGCTCCAACCGAGCGTTCACCAGAGCTGCTGCAGGTGATCGTTGGGGGACTCTTTCCCGAGCCACGACCCAAGTCCATGCCCCCCGCCGCCGTAGACGTGTCCCATGACCAGTGTTCCAGTATCCCAGACCTTAACGCTGTCATAGCGACGGAAGGGTGGACGGCTCAGCCGAACACCCGTGACCACGTGGGCACCGACAACGGCACAACAGGGGTCGGTGACGAGGTGACGGTGACGAATGATGAACTCATTGCGATAGCAAAGTCGCTAAAGGTGAACAAAGCGCCGGGACCGGATGGTATTCCGAACCTGGCCATCAATACGGCTATCTTGCTGGATCCCGAAATGTTCAGGGTGGTGATGCAAAAGTGTCTGGACGAGGGCGTCTTCCCGGACGCCTGGAAAATTCAGACCCTTGTGTTGCTACCAAAGACAGGGAAGCCACCAGGAGATCCATCGGCATATAGACCAATATGTCTGTTGGATACAGCGGGTAAGGTGCTCGAGAGGGTAATTCTCAACAGACTGACAACATACACGGAGGGTATAGGCGGTCTGTCAAGTAATCAGTTTGGCTTCCGTAAAGGGAAGTCGACGGTGGATGCCATCCTGTCCGTCACTAAGACGGCTAGGTGGCAATCCAGCGCAAGAGGCGAGGAGTACGATACTGTGCGGTGGTCACCCTTGACGTGAGGAATGCGTTCAATAGCGCCAGTTGGGCGGCTATCGCCGACTCGCTCCAACGCCTTCAGGTTCCTGGGTACCTGTACAAGATTCTCGGAAGCTACTTCCAGAATCGCGTACTGGTATATAATACAGAGGCAGGCCAGAAACGTGTGCAGATCACCGCAGGCGTCCCGCAAGGTTCGATCCTGGGTCCGGTGTTATGGAACACGATGTACGACGAGGTACTGCGGCTTGAGTTCCCGAGCGGGGTAAAGATTGTCGGGTTCGCAGACGACATCACCCTGGAGATATGACACGGGAGGGACCCCCCCCCTCATCCAGGACCCCCCCCCCCAAACCCCCCACCCGACACCAACCGCAACCCAAGCGAAGCACCAAACCAAATTTTTGTATTTGGGGTTACGCCCCACCTTCCTTTTTCCCCCCCCTCCCCCCACGCAACCTCTCTGCTATATCGGCATTTCCCGCATGATGTCGAATAGCTCGGCGGTGCAAGGGAGTAAGCGTAAAGAAGGTGGAAAGATTGATTCAGTTCAGAAATTGGAATCATTTTCTCAAAAGGTAAATGACACGATTTTAAATTCTTTCAATATTAGTTGTCCTATCAAGGAATCGTCCTCTAACAGGGATGTTCCGTGGTGGAACTCTAAGCTGGAACGTCTGCGTAAAACGTCTCGTAGATTGTTTAATAAAGCGAAAAGAACCTCAGATTGGACCCCCTATAGGAGTGCACTTACTGAGTACAATAAAGAAATAAGAAAATCTAAACGAAGATCCTGGGTTCTAACGTGTGAAAACATAAGCAATAGTCCGGAAGTCGCAAGACTTCAGAGGGCTCTTGCAAAGGATCATACGATTGAACTTGGGAATCTGAAAAATAAGGATGGAGTTCTTACAAAAACTCCTAGAGAAACGTTAATGTTGATGATGGAAACACATTTTCCTGGATCAGTTGTGTGTGTAGATCCAATCAGAGATGGATCACTTAAAGGTGAAAGAGGTTCTACAAGGACATCTCCATTTTCGGTTAGAACAAAAATCACCGCAAATGACTTGGCTGACAACATCTTTAAGAAATCCAGGGTAGAAAATGTGTTGAGATCTTTTCAGCCTTACAAATCTGCAGGAATGGACGGGATATTTCCAGCATTACTTCAAAACGGCGAAGCAGTGTTGATCTCGCCATTAATTGAGATTTTTAAGGCAAGTTTAAGACTCAACCATATTCCAACTTTATGGACACAAGTAAAAGTTATCTTCATACCTAAAGTAGGAAAGCGAGACAAGGCGCATCCTAAATCATACAGACCCATTAGTCTTTCATCAGTCCTATTAAAGACTATGGAAAAAGTGTTGAATGATTATATCAATTCAAATTACATGAACAAGCATCCACTATCTGAGTTCCAGTTTGCTTACCAGTCTGGTAAGTCAACAGTTACGGCACTGCATAGTGTGGTTTCAAAGGTAGAAAAAGCTCTATCGGTAAAAGAAATAGCACTTTGCTCTTTCTTAGATATTGAAGGAGCTTTCGACAACGCTTCCTATTCGTCTATGGCTCGTGCCATGAAGAAAAGGAACTTTGACATGAATATAATTAACTGGGTCCATACCATGCTCGCAAAAAGAGAAATCACTTCAGAGCTGGGAAGTTCGTCTATTACTGTACGGGCAACGAAAGGTTGTCCCCAAGGAGGAGTCCTCTCACCATTAATGTGGTCCTTAGTTGTAGGCGATCTTCTAAGAAGCTTAGAGGAAAAAGGTTTCGAGGTTGTAGGTTTTGCAGACGATATAGTCATTATAGTGAGGGGAAAATTTGACAACATCATTTCAGAAAGAATGCAATGGGCCCTAAAATTTACCCAGTCTTGGTGTATCAAGGAGGGCCTTTGCATTAATCCATCAAAAGTAGTAATTGTACCTTTCACTAGGAAAAGGAAGTTTAGTCTAAAAGCGTTTCAGTTAGGAGGATTAAAGATTCATCTTAGTGAACAGGTTAAATACCTAGGAGTGATACTGGATGCCAAACTGAACTGGATTACTCTTCTTGAGTATGTGATCGGTAAGGCAACTAGTGCGTTCTGGATATGCTCAAAAACATTTGGCAGAAAATGGGGTCTAAGACCAAAAATGATAATGTGGATTTATACATCCATAATACGTCCAAAAGTAACCTATGCTGCTCTTGTGTGGTGGCCAAAAACAAAAGAGGCTACTGCACAGAAAAAGCTTGCAAAACTTCAACGGCTAGTATCCATTGCTATAACGGGAGCGATGCGCAGCACTCCATCAAATGCGTTGAATGCAATTCTAAATCTGCTGCCTTTGCACGAATACGAGCAACTAGAAGCAGAAAAGAGTATGCTTAGACTTAAACGGCTGAAAACTTTCATGTCTGGTGACTTAGTCGGTCACCTGAGCATTTCACAAAACTTTCAAAATGGGCCAGTGATGTATATGAATGGTGACTGGATGAAACCTGTGGAAAACCATGACATCCCTTACAACATATGTGAAACGTCACGTATAGATTGGGAAGTCGGAGGTCCCACTGTTCGTCATGGCTCCATAAAATTCTTCACTGATGGCTCAAAAATTGGAACAAAAACGGGAGCAGGAATCTTCGGCCCTGGGGTAGAAATCTCAGTGGCGATGGGAAACTATCCAACGGTTTTCCAAGCGGAGATCTTTGCTATAATAAAATGTGTTAACGTTTGTCTGAAGAGAAAATATAGATATGCAAATATTTGTATTTTTACAGACAGCCAAGCAGCACTCAAAGCGTTAAGTAATTATAAATGTACATCCAAACTTGCCTGGGAATGCATTCTTTCACTGCGAAAGGTGTGCCAAGAGAACTCGGTAAATTTATTCTGGGTTCCGGGACACTGTGGCATTGAAGGCAATGAAAGGGCAGACGAGCTTGCTAAACAAGGTTCAAACGCACAGTTTATTGGCCCAGAACCATTCTGCGGTATATCATACTGTGCCATAAAAATGGAATTAAAATCTTGGGAAGAGCAAAGGGTGATGACCAATTGGTTGGTCACCACAAAGTGTGTTCAAGCGAAAAGGTTTATAATTCCAAACGTTACAATTAGTAAAAAGCTTCTGGAGCTCAATAAGAGAGTTCTTTGTACCTATACTGGCCTAGTAACCGGACATTGCCCGAGTAGATATCATTTGAAAAACATTGGCCAGGTTCAGAATGATATTTGTCGTTTCTGTAACATGGAACGTGAAACCTCGGAACATCTGCTTTGCAGTTGTGATGCTTTGTACAAGAGCAGACATAAATTTCTGTACAGTGGCTATATGCAACCTAAAGAAATTTGGACTGCAAATCCTAGAAAGGTGGTGGGTTTTATAAACTCAATTATGCCTGACTGGGAGACGCGTCTTAGGCTGGCCACTTGACAAATGGTGATCTAGCCTCAAGATGCGAATTAGAATAGTAAACAGGGGTATACCACAAAAGTTCAACTCAGTGGACGCAGTGGTTCTACGCCCCAACAAAAAAAAAAAAAAAAAAAAGCGTAAACTCCTGGCCAGTGTCGCCCTGTCCATACTTAGGTACGGCGGGCCGGCATGGATCACCGCCTTGAGTACCAAGAGCTACGCAAATAAGCTCGAGAGTACACACAGGCTTATGTGCCTAAGAGTGGTGAGTGCATACCGAATGGTATCACGCGACGCGGTCTGCGTCCTAGCGGGGATGATGCCAATAGGCATCGTCATAAAAGAGGACGTAGAGTGCTTCGAGCAACGTGGAACAAGAGGTATCCGAAAGACCACTAGAGCCGCATCCATGGTTAAGTGGCAGAGGGAATGGAACAACTCCACCAAAGGTCGGTGGACCCGCCGACTAATCCCGGAATTAACCGGGTGGGTCGGTAGGCGACACGGTGAAGTGAACTTCCACTTAACGCAGATATTGTCTGGCCACGGCTGTTTTAGACAATACCTGCACAAATATGGGCATGCACAGTCCTCCGCATGCAGTGAGTGCGCGGGAGTCGAAAAAACTGCAGAACATGTGTTTTTCGCATGTCCTCGCTTCGACGGCGCGAGATCCGGCATGATGGCCGTATGCGGTCGCGACACGACTCCGGATAACTTGGTCCAGAGGATGTGTCAAGACCGGGACGTCTGGGACGCGGTATGCGTAGAAGCCTCCCAGATCGTCCTTGATCTCCAACAAAAATGGCGAAACGACCAAAGGCAGGTCGCAGGGACCACCTAACTACTGAAGCCCTAAGTAGTTAGACATAGTGGGTGCTTAACAAGCACAATAGCCCCCTCCCCGAAGTAATACCGAAAGGTGGTTCCGGGGAGGGACCAGGGCTAAAGGCACGGGTGGGTTTTTAGTGGGTCGAGGAGTTGGCACCCTCATCCCCACACCCTGAGTTCTTCAGGTGTCTGGTTGCAGATTTTCCATCCCGTCTAAAAAAAAAAAAAAAACCTCGGCTTTGGATTGACTTGCGCTCTCATTGCCCCACCAAACGCTGCAAAATGAAAAATGAAAAATGATTACATACTGAGCTATTTGTGTACCGATTTTAGTTTTGTTAGCGCCAAATTGAAGTTATAAAATCAAATAACTGGTCCAAATTTAATTATGATTGGATAATTCTTCATGGAGATATTACCAAAACAATACCTGAGAGCACATAATTGTGAGATGAAAATATACTCATTGCAGTTCAAAACCGAACAAGACCACTCACCCCAATCGATGCCGCTTGCATTCTAGTGTTCCGCATCTGGTGCGTTGTATAGCACATGCAGCGGACTAACCACATTATGCGACTCTATACAATTAGAGCAGGATCGATTGGCTCGAGTGGTCTGGTTTTGAACTGCAACGAGTTTTTTCGAAAATTACACAAAGTCTCCATTTACTATAACTACACAATTTTCAACGAAGATGTACTTATTAAGCATCTTGAATCCATATCGATAATCAAAATTGACGCTAAGGATTGTCTAATAATTCATTCTATGGACTGATTTTATGAAATTTCGAATATTTATGTAATATTCCCTTTTATATAACTAACATAAACAGGTCGTTAAGGACAATTTATATCAATATTTTAATCACATCGATGAACAATACGTTCAGGATTGACAAATAGTTCATTTTATAAACTGAATGTATGACACATCGAATATTCCTGGATCTTTCTGGAATTTCTGATGAAAATATGTATTCAGTACAATATTGGCGAAATTTGCGTTCGTAATTCTGGTGGGAGGGTTGGCATGCTTGGGCACCACCGGTTTGCCCAACCGCTGATCCGCCCAAAACACCACGTTGTCATCCTTGTGGTACTTTTTGATGAAGGCGGTAACTTCTGGGATGCACTTCGTACTGTAGATCTCGCCGTTCACTGCCAGCCCCGACAAAAAGAAGAGGGGACGTGACATCCCCTTTTCACTGTTTGTGAGCCACAGCAACACCTTCTTTGGGAACTTCGTGTGCCCTGTGTACTACACATCGCTGCTAATTTCTTCTGTCGGGGAGGTGAGGTAGCCTTTGCCTTGCCAGTCGTTGCCGTCCAACGTGAGGTACGTCTCGTCGTCGATAACGACCACCACGTTCCGCTTTGCCGGGAAGATCTCTTTGACCAAAATCTTCAGCCGTTGTTTATGGTTGTCCGCTTGGTTCTCCGACACGGCTGGCTTGGACTGACGCTTCCGCATGTGGATATTCATTTTGGTTAAATACTTTTTGACCGTTTGGTCGCTCGCGCCGACCTCCCGGCCCAACACACTGAAGTGGCCACCTTGCCCTGCGTCTACCGTTTGAGCTTCTGTTGAGTCCTCCGGTCGCTTAAAACGGTCTTCCGCTCGATTGACTCTCTCTTCTCCAGATTGGAAGGATTACTTAGAAGGCCACCCAGTAACCATAAGGGTCAATTTTCAAATTACAAATGCAAATGTAGTTCAACGAGCTAGAATTACTTAACCCTTAAACTAAAACGATTCTAAAAAAACGACTACGCTACGGGGTCCCATGAAGTAATACAATTTACTACCTTAAAACGTGTTTCGCAAAAAAACGCACGTTCAGATCACAAATGCAAATGTATTCGAATGACACTTTAGAGTATTTTAGAATTTAAGCAGAGTTCATAGACTAGTTTCGTAAATTGACCATGTTTACGGATGTTTCGGATTATCAGGAAAGCTCCGTGATGATTCGAAGGGGTCGTTCATAGGTCACAAGTGCAAATGTATCCAAATGATGCTTTTATAACCTAAGAGGTCTTAGACTATATCATGAATTGATCACTTTCACGGTTTTTCCAGCTCTACCAAAGTTCCAGCCGGTGCACTTTTGAAAGTCTGATTTGACCATGGTCGTCTATTTACTGAATTACTTTGCTAAAGACACCAGGATGCAATCTCTACAAATAACCTCAAACAATTAGCATAAATTCCAGACGTTCCTAGCTAAGCACACTATAAATAGGAATCTCAACTATATTTTAAATGCGAGAAACGCATAATAGGACAACTAGAACTGTGCTCTGGAAGGATCCACATTGCAGTACTGCGTATCGCTTCGATCGTATATTTTCGAGTCATTCGTTTGCTTCGTTGCCAATGTGAATCATCTATGAATCGAAGTGCTGTCGAATACGTCGGAAGCATCTTCCATGCGAGTGAAGAATCGCAGAAGAGAAAGGGAAACGAAAATAGAGCCTACTATGGCCGCGTTCAATCGTTGGTGAGCGGATGGACAGGCGATACCGGTCGAATTGGTTAAATCAGCAACCTTGCCCACCGTAGTCGACCGATTTTTCTGGTGTGTACGATTGGAGGTTCATCCAGGAACTGATGCAATTCGTGATTCTTTCGCCTCCTCCACGTATCGTCTTGTATTCCACCGTAGATCGTACGCAACACCTTCCGTTCAAAGACACCAAGGGCGCATTGATCCTACACGAACAATGTCCATGTTTCGTGGCCCTAGAGGACTACCGGTGTAATTAAAGTCCTGTAGATGGTCAACTTATGCACCCAGATGTAAAGTGTCTTAAGAAAAGCCTATGAGCAAGATCCCACCGGGTTACTCATACCCCAGTCGGCACCACGAGGAGGTAGAGATAATAGTTACTGGAAAAATGCCTTGGCCTCACAGTAGAATCAATTTTATACCTGCATGTACACGAAGTACCAATGGTGCGCATCGTCCCTTCATTTACCAACCAGCTAACTGTGTTAGTTGTTATTAATTCGGTTGGGTTACCTTACTGAGTGCCTAGACCAACGTCTTCTATCTTTATAGGCATTTCATGCTTATTATGCAACTAGGGGGAGGTAGCTCATCGAATCTTCCGGTTCGCATCTAAGCATCTTGCTATGATGTACCAGGTGGGTCTCGACCGATTGCCTATGGATCTGCGAAATTTGGAAGACGTCTGCATTGTGTTATCTCAAATTATAATAATCCGTCCACTATATCACAAAACATTGCGATTGGTTGAGCGGATGGAGATAATGAAATCATTGGCTAAACCGATGAGCTTGGACATCAATAGAAGCATAAAGTTGCCAGAAATACATTTACGGATTCTATTTTTTACAAAATTCCTCAATCGCAATTTTAAATAGATTAGCCTAGATTGTTCTTTAGAAGCTTCTACTTTATTGATCCATTGATATTAGGTACAATAATAAAATAGTTTGTAGGATGCAGTTGTAAAAAATAAAAGTTTACAAAAAAAAGAGTTTGCTTCGAGCATCGGCTGTGGACGGTTTTGTCGATGCTGTATTGCGCACTATTTTGCTATCGAGCATGCCGCGTTTCGTATTGTTTCGGTGAGCACAGAAAATAACAACAAAGCTGCTTCCTGGTGTGGTTATTGCTATTGGTTCGCCACATTCGCCGTGCCACGATATCCTGGAGCAAGTAAACCACTATCCCATTTTGTGAGTGTTGGTATAAATCGATCGAAATTGGCTCTCAAGCATTAATAATATGAACCTTGTTTTCCTAACGAAACACCATCATCCACTTTGTGAGTTGCTCCAATAGCGTCCTTACTATTGGTTTAAATCGGTACAAATCGGATTTCCAGCATTATAAAAAATCACCTTGTTTTTCCAATGAAAAAATCAGTGGGGTTGTGTTTAACACACTACCGGTGGACGTTGACTACGTTAAATCGTTTGATAACTTTCGTTAGTTTCGTAGCGGAGCATTGCAAAGCAGGAACTGTATGTAAACCTTATCGCTTTGTAGATTGTTCAGAGTCTGTTTGAGAATTCAAAGTCAATAATCAATGATGTTTTTGATAGTTGTCAGTCGCGAAAATCTTCAACTGATTGAAGCAAAAATCTTGAAAATCTATCGAGAAATGAGCTAAATAAAGCTATTAGCGTTCAAACTGTTATGTTATTGTACACTCTTTAGAAAACAATAGGTGGTTCTAAAAAGGGCCGTTTGGTTTAAATGATGATATTTACTACAATAGATCAATAGAACAGAGGGAAAAAAATGATGATAAGGCCTCGAGTTGAAGGCACTTTTCAGCGTCTCAACCAGTAGTTGGCAACGTATTACATCTGGCTGCTTTTAGTTTCGTCGGAAAACTACGAGCTCACTCGGCATCGGTAGATGGTCGTTTTGGAGGATTTCCCGTATGTTCGATCTTGATGCGCTTCCGAAATTGGCGCATACGGTTGACATCAAAATGATTAGGCACATTTCACGATTACACAGTTTCTCATATTTATTTCTTCCTAGAAGTAAAACTCTATCCAACGCGAATAAATACACAAAATATGTTCATCTTTTATTTGTTAAATGTTAAATACTTGAGTAAAGAAAATGGCACTCAAGAAACGATTAGCGTCCGGTGTTTCAATTTTTCGGGGCCTCCCTTAGCTCAGTCGGCAAAGGCGCAGCTACAAAGCAACACCATGCTGGAGGTGGCTGGGTTCGAGTCCCGGTCTGGTCTAGGGATTTTTCGTTAAGGAAAATTTCAGGACACCCTGGGCAAAGGGTATGATTGTACTTGCCACACAACCATACTAATGCAAAAATGGTACCTGGCCTCGAAAGCTCCCAACTAATAACTGTAGAAGTGCATTTAGAACACTATGTTGAGAGCAAGCAATAAGCTTGAAACGCTAAGAAAGAAGAATAAGTTTCATTTTTTTTGTGACGGCAGCCATTTGTAAATTGTACACAATGCTCAAGGTATGCAACGGAGAGAAAGCTAAAATTGTTTTAGCCTCCGCTGTCTGACAATTGGTAAGAACTTGGAATGTAATGTAAGGTAAATTCAAATCAAACAAACTCTCTCAAAATTAAATTGGTCGTCTTGAAAAGGACGGATTTGAAATGGTTCGCATTTGAATTCAAACCTTCTCGGTCTTTAGAAGAAGCAGGTTATTTCAGCCGTTGCACGTTGCGCCTTACCAAAAGATGGCTACCGACAAGATCACACACACACACACACACACACACACACACACACACACACACACACACACACACACACACACACACACACACACACACAAGCACCTTATTTCGCTCCTCGTGGTTGCACCCACCGGCTTGGGCAATCGACTGCCTAGCACACCACTGCATAAATAATGGCTGTCTAGAAACAGCCAGCAGCGAAATCAGCACAATGACCAATGGTTGGTCGCCAGTGTACCTTCTACACAGAGAGGAATTTGATAGTCAATTTTACCATTATTGGGGGTTAGGATGACTATTGCAGTATAGTGATTTTGAACCGACTATGATCATGGTCAAAACTACCATTAAAAATAGTTGATGCAACATTTTCCATAATGTCGGAATAGTCCTTGTTACCATGAACATAGTAAAAAATGCCATGAACGTGGTAAATTCGACCATTTTCATGGTTATTGAAACCATTATATGCGATAGTCATCCTGACCATGATTTAATTGTCGGTACAACGATGAAATTTTTCTCAGAGTATGGTACTTGCCATCGCCAGCTGTCAAATCCACATTGGCGCATCACCGCTCCGCACTATCGAATAAGCTAGTGCACCCTCCAGGGTATATGCCATCGCCTACTGCGAAACCATACTGGCTCGTTGTTACACACAGCTCCAGTACTGCAACACGAATGAGAAAATTTGCTAAAGTGTACCCACTTTTTATATCGTTCCCTGCTGCATATGAGACCTCTCTTGCTCTTATTTGAAATCTGTGATAGGAAAGTACTGTGCATTTAGTAAATTTAGCCTGTAAAACAAAATTATAAGACATCACTTTTTATTTACGTTATTTTCAATAGTTTAAAATTGTAAACGGCTAACTTTTGACAATTGAATTGATACGCGGGAAAATTTCCAATCGATTGATGTAAACATCTTGAAAACCCATCGAGCATTTATTAAGTTATAAGCGTTATTTCGTGACGGTCGTTTATTTTTAAGATTTTGAATTGACACCCTACCCTTGCCGTTAGACGTAGTCTACGTCAAAAAATAACAAAAAAGTACCTAAATGGATTCGCAGTACCGCTGAGTACCTCTGTGGCTTGTATCGGCATTGTTTCAAAGGTTTCAAATTATAACCAAACTAGGTTTTCCTTACGTTGCTGTTTATTGTATGTTGCAGTACGAGATGCTGTTATCTTTAGTACTTAGTAATGAGTCATGACTACTATTAGGATTAGTGTTCAGGCGGGTGACCTTGGCTATAGAAAGAGATTGATCTATTCATAAAGTTATGCGAGTATTGTCTCTTCTTCACTTTTACTTGGTAACACCGTCCTCTAAACTCAAGAGAACCACTGTAGAAAGGAACTGGCCAATAGGCTATCACGAAATCTTCCTAAACGAGCCGCATACGCTATCACGTGTGCAACATAGGTTGGATCGTGCACTTTATGGAAAAGATGAGCCATTGGACCTGCGGGTAGAATATGAACGGAAAAGATGTACAGCAGTATTTTGTTTGACAAATAAACATACCAGTCGCATGGATAGTAGTATCTATGGTTTCATCATCGGACACTGCTTGATTTTGATCAGAAAAAGGGCTAGAAGCTACGATTATAAGTGTTTCATTTATCGAATCCCTGAAATTCGAATATCTTTTATTTCTTAGTTTGAGCTATGTTATTTTAAAAGCAAACCTCACCTCATCGCATTCATTGTTGCTCTAACAGTTGTGTCCAGTTCTAGAATATCATCTTCATTACTGATGCTCACAGGTTTGCATATAACTATCAAAAGGAATCCATCTTGTGCGTTTATCATAATTTGAATTGATTTAACGATTATCTCGTGTAATGGAACTTCATTTCGCAGTGTTTCTGGAAATAGTGCTCGTATATATTTGGTGTTCCGTGAAACCTTAGAAAAGTCCGAAAAATCGTCAGCAATGAAACAATTAGATTGCGTCCACAAATAGGTAAGAACAGAGGAGTCGCATGAAGCATCTAAGACATCCCATCCCACGACGACATCCAGTTTGTTGCCGGGGGAATAGCTTAATAATTGTGTTTGAACATCCACACATGTGAAAGGCTTATCAATCTGTTCAGGGAGCATTTCCGGACACGCCCAACTAGTGTTAGCAACATGGGCATACAGAGCAGCGGGTGTACCGTCTCGAATATCTCCGTTAGTGATGAATCCTGTTCCCATATCAGATTCTTGAGCCCATAATAAAATTGATTCGACGTTGTGAGTGTCATCGAATGTTGCATTGCAATCATTTAGATGAATGGCTGAGTCCACTCCTGAGGTACCACTGTGTGCACCGACTCCTCCGAAGAGAGCTGTTCCGACCGAGTTACGCTTGTACCATCGGGCGAGACCCAGATGAGGGAAATTCTCCCAAACAAATGTACCGTTGTTCCCATATCCATGAACACGTGCTGCTGTCATAGTCTTTGGGTGAAATCCATCAGCAACAAAAAGTACAACGTTTCTAGCTCGCTTTGTGTTTACATGTGTATTAAGTGCAACTTCAACACCTTTCAGGCCTTTTCTGAACCAAATGCTTTGCTCTTTATTTATTAAAAAAAAAAGCGTTAATATTTGTGATGTAAATTTTTACAATTATCTTGCTTTTTACCTGCTGACAAATCCTCTTTCAAAACATCCATGGTCAGTGTAACTTCTGTGTCGTTTTCGTAATTTATCAAAAATGCTACGCACACGATTACTATTGAAATAATACCAATTATGATAAGACAGACGCATAATTTTGTAAAAATAAATCGAATCCACTGTTTGGCTCTTCCACTCCGCGCTTGTGATAGGTCGTATTCACTCGAATTCATCTCGTTGCACCTATTCATTGAATCCAAATCAATTACTTCCGAGCTCATACTGCGAGCAATTACAGCCTTCTAAATGAGATAAGCAACGGAGGATGGATGGACAGTTACTGTCCACCCAGACGATATAAATGTCAAATATCTCACAGTTTTAATCTGCCGCGATATGCAAGCGATGATATGATAGAGATAGTGATATGACATATTTTATAATAGGAGAATGGCAAATATCTCACAACGAACAACGTTGTGCCTTTGGATGGGTCATGTTATCTATTTTTTGTCATCAGGGTTTTCCATAGAGTTTTTGAAACAGCCAGATATGCAGATTTATAAGTACAGAATTGGAAATCGTAGACAACTCTTGCAAGCTATGAAGATCATAAGGAAAAGTAAATAATGGCACTTTTCAAAAACCAAAAGATTTTGATGAAGGGATAAGAATTCGAAAAACTAACAATTATTTTAAACAATGTGTCAAGTAAAAAGAAGGAAAAAAATAGCAATCATAGCTAAATACTAGAGTTTGGGATGACATTCTAAAAACTTGTGAGGGCCCAGGCATAGAATGTTCTGTAATCCATGATTTTACATCATTGCCCAATTCACCAATTAGTAGAAATTAAAAGCATACTTTATGCAACTAGTAATCGGAAGTCATCAGGTTCGGATATTTACAGGGTATATTAAATATGCTGATGAAAATTCTATAGAAAGAATGAAAATTATAGAAATAATACTGGAAGCCTAGATCAGGAATGAAAGGCCTATCGAATGGACGAAAACAACTCAATCACCTATTCCCAAGAAATCAGGAGTCACAGAAGCTGATCAGTTCAGAAGAGTATCTATGTGTAATGTAGTTTACAAAACTTATACCAAGTGGATAGCTAAACAGCTACGGAAATATGCAGGTGAGCCAGAGTTTAACCGAGCTTCATTTTTTTTTTTTTTGTTTTTTTTTTTGGGATGTTCTAGCTGTAGTTGCGTGACTGCTTAATTGTCAAAACTAGGCCCTTTCATAACGTCACCTCTACTACAACCTGTACCTTGAGAGCATCATTAGCGGTTAGCTGCCAAACCCATTTTAGCAGCGCATCAAGATTGCTCCACACCATGCCGGTCGCTGTTAAAATAGCAGCGAGGCTTTCCGGAGGCAGTGCGCAAATATATCAGCCCGAACGCAGCACATAAACGGCAGCTGCTTGATCAGATTAAATTTCAAACGCTTGTAAACACTAGTTTGTCATTGTTGTTGTTGTTTTGTGTGTGTGTGTGTGTGTGTATATGTGTGTGTGTGTGTGTGTGTGTGTGTGTGTGTGTGTGTGTGTGTGTGTGTGTGTGTGTGTGTGTGTGTGTGTGTGTGTGTGTGTGTGTGTGTGTGTGTGTGTTTACAAGGTTAGGGAAATCCTTATGGACTGACCCTGACACAGAGGCCGACATCTGATCCCACTAATACCCGTTTCCTTGGTATACAATCGCCTTACTTGGTGGAGCCATTCCGCTCCTATCCTCAACGTCATCGAATTCGGTAGTTACCGACATCGGATCTGCCCTTCTCCGACGGAGGATTACCCACCTGTGCATCCCAACAGCGCACGACTGTGAGTCATTTAGCTCCAACATACTGACGCAATCGACTCGAGTAATCCCGACTGAGAAACTACCACTCACAACATCACCCCGAGATCTTACAACCCGCTACTCCATTCAACCACCCACTTCTTGATTCTCCCGCCATTTTCGCTGTAGAGCCGACAAGATTTGCGTAGTGGCTCCGTTGATACCCATTCCAAACATTTTCGTCACAACACATTCTATAGACGACGTTAACTGGGCTGGTATCTGCCCCACAGATGGCAAGCATCTCACGGCGCAATAATTGAAAATCCGCTGGGCAGTCAAAGACCACGTGCTCCAGTGTCTCTTGAACATCTGCGCGCACTCCGGACAAAAAAGTGACGCTGCGTGTCCGAATCGATGCAAATATGCCTGAAGCAACCATGGCCAGACAGAAACTGCGTAAGGTAGAAGTTTACCTCTCCGTGCTTCCTTTTCATTCAGATCGACAAATCCGGTATGGGCAAGTGCGTCCATCGACCGTTGACCCCCGTGTCCCATTCTCGTTGCCATTTAGTCATCGACTCCACTCTCACGAGCTTTCGAACTCCACTGATATTTCTCCGCTGGTAACATTCACTGTCCTCCGCGAGAGTGATGCCAATCGGAATCATTCCGGCAATGACGCATACTGTCTCCGATGAAATAGTTCTGTTCGCACTCACGACTCTCATAGCCTGAACGTACTGCTTACCTTCGCCTGGTTTCGCTTGGTTTCCAGCGCTGCGATCCAGGCTGGACATCCGTATCTCAGTATCGATGATGATACACTAGTCAGCAGACGCCATTTAGTACTACTAGGCCCGTAGGTATTCGGCATGATTCTGGCTAACGCATTGATGGCCTTCGCCGCCTTCCCAGGCACAATCTACGTGGCCGTTGAAATTTATCCGGTCGTCGATCATCACACCCAAATACTTCAGGACGCGCTTCGAGTTTATGGCGAGCCCTCCGATGACGATTTCTGCTCGCTGTACCGCTTTGCAGTTGCTTACCATCAGCACCTCCGTTTTGTGTTGGGCTATCCACGGCTTCGATCCCACTGCATCCAGTTTTCAATTATGCCGATTGCTTCGGTCGCCAGCGCCTTTCACTAATAATACAATGTCATCTGCAAAGCCAACGATCACTACCCCTTTGGGAAGCTTCAGCGTCAGCACACCGTTGTACATCCCGTTCCAAAGTGTTGGGCCAAGGATGGAACCTTGCGGAACTCCCGCTGTGATCGTTCACCGATTTCCGCCCCACGGAGGTCTCGTAGATCAGACCCCGGTTCTGAAAATAACTCTTCAGAATTCTGCACAGGTAATCAGGGGCCCTCATTCTGTGCAGCGACTCGGCAATAGCCGCCCAGCTGGCACTATTGAAGGCGTTCTTAACGTCGATCGTTACAACAGCGCAATATCGATCGCCTCTCCGCTTCTGTTTGGACGCCTTTACGGCCGTCTCGACCACTGTCCGAATAGCACCGTAGACTTCCTTTTCCGGAAACCGAATTGAGGATGATCCTCTCCAGGAGTTTCCCAAGCGTATCCAATAGTCATATTGGCCTATACGATGCTGGATCCCCCGGAGGCTTTCCTGGGTTTCGGCAACAACACTAATTTCTGTATTTTCCACCTGTCCGGGAAATGGCCTTTGTTGAGGCTAAAAACTATGATTAAGAACTATGTACAGGCTAAAAATACTTAAACTACCCTAAAGCTACAGCTTATATACAGAACTATTGCAAACATTCATGTAGGTGATTTCCGAACACTGATAACACAGATGAGAGGGAGAGCGAGTTAACTCAGATTCAAATACAATTCTCATGTAGTGTAGGTAGCCGCCCGATCTGTGCAATTGTTTGAATATGAAGATTATTGTCTGTGCAAGAGGTAAATAGATCGCCGAGTGATACCACCAAGTCAGTCCAAATACATCTCCCATTGCGAACCGACACGGTAGACTGTGCCCAACAAACCCAAATCTGTTTTCTGATCAAGGTCCGAAACTGTTCAACTGCTCGTCCGCGAACTTTACTACTAAAGTTGGAGAAGAAGACATTCGGTGTGATAAAAAATTCCTCCAAATAGTGCTAGTGAATCCGTGCTGGTTTTGCGCACTCTTGAAAGAGCGAAAATAGCAAGAAAGTTTGTAAATTGATAGGCCACCACACTAGCCCCTTTTTAACAGCCGTTAGAACGGCGAAGAAACTAACCTTCGGTCCAGCAATCTACAGCCAACTGGCTCGTATACATTTCGTCCTTCGAGCCGGATCAAAGGACACCCCGGTCGAAAGGTCTAGTGCTTAAGTGGTCATTGTTTTTAAGGTCAAAATTGCGACCGTGTGATGGCAGGCAAGGGAAACCATCACCCAGATTGCGCCATTGCTTTGGTGGCTCACAATTGCGCCAAGTGTTGTGTGGAATAGTGCACCAGATTCCATTTGTGAGGCTAGAGAATAGCTGTAAGCCATTGCTGCGGTATTGTACACTGTCCCATAGAGCGAGAGTGTGATCGTCTGCAAGAAAGGTATTGTTGTGGTGCGTAACTCGGTTTACACCCCGTTCGCACTACAACCTATATTACGTGATATAGAGTAGTGCGAACGGGGTATTAGAGAAAAAGTGTCGCTGTTTTTAGCCTGGCTGAATTTGGCGAGTTTGGCATGGATTAAGGTGTGTTTGCACGTGAATTTTATGTTTTTTGCCTTGTTGGTGGCAAGACAGAAGCGAACGGCATAAAGACTAAGTGACAGTGTTTGCACCGATCCGCGATTCCGCGACACAATCTGTGTATTTCGGCGGGAAGGATTTTCGTCCGCGTCGGAAAGGAGCAATTCGTGACCGTCCGCGTCCGGATGGATTTCGATTTCGTTTTCCGCGTTTCGGATTAAATCCGGTGCAAAATGCCGGACAAGAAGATCGAAAAAAGGCTGGCTGATTTAAAAATCGTGAAGAAAGGTTTATGTGTGCATCGCGATGGCGTGGAAATATTTTGCAAGAGACTACCAAGAAAATCGTGATTTGTGCCAGGTACCCGTTCGACTCGAGTCTTTGGACAGAGTGTACCATGAATTCTTGGAAGTGCAAAGTGAAGTCGAGCAGTTGGATGACGAAGAAAGGCTGAACGACCACCTATCTGAACGGGCTAGTTTTGAAGCACGCTACTGTACGGCGAAGGGTTACTTGCTGTCCAAGCGACCAGCAGAGGCTAACCAAGCGGCCCTCAATGCGTCGATTCAGCATCCACCAACCAGTTCAGGTACATTCCACCTCAGGCTTCCACAGATAGATCTTCCGAAATTCAACGGGGGTTTTTCGAAGTGGTTGTCGTTTCGTGACACCTACACTTCAATGGTGCACTCGAATGCTGACATTCCAACTGTGGCAAAACTCCAATACCTGGTCCAGTCCCTACAAGGCGAGGCACACAAACCATTCGAGAGTGTGGACATCGAGGCTGATAACTACGCTGGGAGGCTCTACTAAAAAGGTATGATAATCGTAGATTCTTAAAAAAGCAGCTCTTCCACAGCATCCACAACTTCCCATCGCTGAAGAGAGAATCCGCCAACGAGTTACATGAGCTCGTGGATGAGTTCCAGCGTCACGTAAAGGCCCTAGCAAAGTTGGACGAACCCGTGGAGCATTGGGACACACCCCTCGTAAACATCCTCAGAAGAAAAGACCAGCCAGCTAGACGATGTCAAGTACAATGACCTTGTTGAGTTCCTGTACCAGCGGGTACGAATCCTGAAATCCGTTGCATCCGATCTGCAGCAACGTTCCCAACCAATCCAAGCAAAGGTGGCCGGCTACGTTCCTCCTTCGAAGAACTATAACCAATCCAGAGTCTCTGCCAACGTTGCTGCTTCTGATAACAAGTCCAACTTTCCTTCATGTTTTGCCTGCCCCGAAAGGCACTTCCTCTTCCAGTGTCAAGCCTTTGCCAAAATGCCTGTCAGCCAGCGGAGAGAGCTGGTATCACAACACAAGCTGTGCTGGAACTGTTCCCGAACTGGTCACCACGCCAGAACTGCTCCTCCAAGTTCACCTGCCGAACGTGTCGAAACCGACACCATACGTTGCTGCACGATTTGCCCCAGTCCAGTAAAAGTTCATCCACCCAAGCCGTGGCGTCGAGTTCCCATGAAATGGCACAAGTTCCTCCTATGTCGTCAACCCCAGGACCGTCTACCTCAACCCAACAAATAAGCATGTCGGTTCAGTCCCACGCCAGCAGGGTTCTCCTCGAAACAGTCGTTCTCCAAGTCGTCGACGATCACGGTCATGTATTCCAAGCCCGAGCACTACTAGATTCCGCCTCGATGTCCAATTTCATGTCCAAGGATCTTTCGAATCTGCTATCTAGCTCCCAATCGAAAGTTGATGTGTCCGTAGCTGGAATCGGACAATCGCACTGGAATATCAAGCGTGCAGTAACAACCACAATCCAATCAAGAATCGGATCGTTCTCTACGAGCCTCCAATTTCTCGTGATCGAGCATCCTACTGCTGATCTCCCATCATGAACGTGCAGATTTCTTCCTGGAAACTTCCGAACGTCCAATTGGCTGATCCTGAATTCCACATTCCCAACAAGATCGACTTAGTCATCGGTGGTGAAGTGTATTGGGACCTTCACACCGGTAAGAAGCTTGATCTAGGCCCATGTCTACCCCACATCATAGAGACGTACTTTGGTTGGACATTCTGCGGTTCAACATCTCAAGATTCCTCCAACTCGATATTATGCCAAATGTCTAGCATTGATACCCTACTAGATGCCACTCTCCAACGGTTCTGGGAGATCGAAACTATTCCGACCCAATCTATTCATTCCGCTACCGAGAAGACTTGCGAAGAACTGTATGCTGCAACCACAACCCGAAACTCTACAGGATGATACGTTGTTAGCTTGCCAAAAGCCAACAATCCGGAGATTATTTTGGGAAATTCGGAATCTACTGCCGAACGCCGATTCCTTAGCGTCGACTAGAGCGTGATCCCAGCACCAAAGCCTCCTACCATCAATTCATGGAGGAATATGAGCGTCTTGGACACATGGTACGGCTCAACGAACCTGTGGACAACATGATACCGCATTGCTACCTCCCGCATCATCCCGTATTCAAGCTCTCTAGCACCACCACGAAGACGAGAGTTGTGTTTGATGCATCGTGTAAGACTGCATCGGGCTATTCGTTGAACGACCTACTACTCGTCGGACCTGTCGTTCAAGATGATTTGCTGTCACACGTCATACGTTTTTGCTTCCACCCTATTGCCCTCAACGGTGACGTCGAGAAGATGTACCGTCAGGTAATGCTCCACGAAGCAGACCGTCCGTACCACAGGATCAAATGGCGCAAGGACGCATCCAAACCAATTGCTACCTATGAGTTACAGACCGTGACCTACGGCACTGCCTCTGCCCCATACCTGGCCACCAAAACTCTCCAAAAATTGGCGAGTGATGCTGGTCACTTATTCCCTGCTGCTGCTGAACATGTCGCCAAGAATGTTTACGTTGATGATTTTTTGTCTGGTGCCAATGATGTCGATTCAGCGATCCGAATTCGACGCGAAGTTTCAGCGATGCTCGATTCTGCTGGAATCCCGATGAAAAAGTGGGCTTCAAACTCCGTCGAAGTCCTAGAAGACATTCCACCAGAAGACCGATCAATCCAGCCGTGGCATGACCTGCAAGATCCGCAATCCGTCAGCACTCTTGGTCTAATATGGGAACCCGGAACCGACATCTTTCGGTTCAAGGTGCAGTTGCCTCTTCCGGCTGCTGTTCTCACCAAGCGCAGGATCATGTCATATGTGGCTCAAATCTTCGATCCTATGGGACTAGTTGGCCCCGCCGTTACGAAAGCGAAGCTTTTTATGCAATGCCTATGGGCGTTGAAATCTACCGATAACGAACGCTATGATTGGGATCAACCTCTGCCTCCAAAATTACAGCAAGAGTGGAAAGAGTTCCACACTACCATCGACCTTCTTCGTGAAGTTCGAGTTCCTCGATTTGCTTCCATCGCTAATGCAATCACCATCGAACTCCATTTCTTTGCTGATGCATCAGACAAGGCCTACGGAACGTGTTGCTATGTTCGTGCCCACTCTACCCAAGAAGTATCCGTGAAACTGCTGGTCTCCACGTCAAAGGTTTCGCCTCTAGCCGCACGCCTCACGATTGCCCGACTAGAGCTATGTGCTGCTCATCTTTCCACGCAGCTATATAAGAAAGTCACTTCGTCATTGAAAACTGTTCCACCGGCTTTCTTCTGGTCGGATTCGACCACTGTGATCCAGTGGCTCCGTTCATCTCCTGGACTTTGGAAAACGTTTGTCGCTAACCGAGTGAGCCAAATCCAAGCGACCACTTCTATCGACAAGTGGAATCACGTGGCAGGCTCAGATAATCCCGCCGACGATATTTCCCGTGGGTTGAACCCACCCGATCTTCTCACCAAAGCGAGATGGTGGAATGGACTCTGGCCTGCAGGAACACTATCTACGACCGAAACGACAGAACTATCCCAAGAATGCCGCAAGATTCCCATCGTAGCGATGACAGCCATCCAAGGCACATTCCACGAAGACTTGTTTTCCAAGTACTCCAGCTTTTCAAACTTCGTCGCATGGTCGCATGGTGGTTGCGATACCTTCAAATTCTTCGAGACCGTACAATGCGTCACCGTTTAAATGGAATCAATCCATGTGTACCTAAAAGATCATCCAAACTGGTTCAGCCCCTTAACTCCGACGAACTCCTCTCGGCCGATCGAGTCCTCTGTCGGCTAGCGCAGCTGGAAAACTTTCAAGAAGAGCGCAACGATCTCGTTGCTCATACAAGTGTATCAAAATCCAGTCCGTTGAAATGGTTTAAGCCCTACGTTGATGATTTCGGATTGATCCGCGTTGGAGGACGCCTCGAAAATGCCGAGCTACCCGAGTCAACCATGCATCCTATTGTTCTGAACGCCAAGCACCCGTTAACCATTATGCTCGCCGTATATTACCACAAGAACCACATAGACGAATTTGAAAAATAACACACATAAATCAATGCTTAAATGACGATGTGTTTTATTGGCATCTATTTCAATAGTCTACATTCTCCGAAGTTCCCATACCCATCCTAATACTTAAGCATAATAAAAAATCCAAGTTACATTCTAGTTATCAACGTTCATATAGGTACCATAAATTTGTCAAATCAGCGCAACAGGAGTAGAAACCATAATTGAGCCACTTTTATGGAGCATCCGGATCCTGTTAAGGGGTAACTATGTGATATTTAGCTCTTTTGATCATTGATATGGTTTATGAATTGTCCATGAAATTCTGTAAATTTTGATGTGTCTCACGACTTGAATCTGTTGAAATCAGAATTTGACTACTTGTACGGGGCATCTGGGATCTGTTATGAGGTAACCATTTGGTATCTGACTCTTTTGTCCATTGATATGGTTTCTGATGAACTACATATGAACTTATTCTGCGTTGCGTGTGAGTCGAGACGATTCGCTCTCACATACGAGGTGACCCTGGAAATGTTCTGTTGAAACCTCAATTTTGCCACTTTAACGTGGTGTTCGGGACCTGTTATGGGGTAACCATTCGTTCTCGGCTCTCTTGAACCATTGGACATGTTCGGATCACAGTATTGGAATAAATCATTGTGAAAGCCTTATTTATTGCCGACATTCAGCATTACACAAAACATTTTGATTCGGTTCCATGTTTTTTTGTTGTTGTTGGTAAATTCTGTTCACTATGTAAGTATCATCTTGTTAGATTCAAAATATACATTCCTCTAAATATTTTCCCTCATTAACATTTAACATCACGTGCGGCTTTCATTATATAACATGTATACAACTATCAATTTGCATTTTGTTCTTCTTTCGTGATGATCGGTTTTATTAGACACAGAACATTTTGCTGATTAGTCTGCAGATTGATTCCATGTTTTCTTCTTCTTGTTAATACGATTTTTGGAAGATGTCTTCGCTCGTGGGTTGGGTTAGGGTATAGCAGTGTATTTATGTAAATTCCGATCATCCCTGTTAATCTACATTTTTGGCTTCAATTTGTATTTCTACTAGCATTCTAGGTTTTGTTCAACAGGCAATTATCAACTGCGCTGGGTGTATAACCACTATTATCTATTTGTTACATTAACGGATTTTTTTTTCTATTTTAGTATGCTGTTTGCACAAATGCGGTTTCGGGTTGCACACTTATGATTAAAAATACGTCCAAACATTTTGTAAACGTGTATATTTTCTAAAAAATGAAAGCTCCTTTCACATTGATATTATATGTTTTATGTTTAGATGTTTCCCCTTACCACGTGCATCATGTTGAAGTTCTTTTCAATTTGATTTAAAGAACTGTTACACAAAAAAGCCAACTATTTTTGTGGTTGAGTAATAGTTTTAACATGAATAATGTTCCTAGCAAAAAAGTACCACAAAAACTGCTTTACACCGATATTTCTGCTGATCGTGCATTTTTATGGTATTTGTTTAGCTGCCGTCTGAACAATTGCTTCAGAGTTGTTCGGATTGTTTAGGTGCTACTAGAAGTAAGAAATCTATCATCTATTGCATTGTATAAGTTCCAGCCAGCAAGTGATAAAAAAATCATTCTTGCTCTCTTAGTACTGTAACGGAAAGTATGTGTAAATTTGAAGGTAATATACTTCCTTAAGAAATTATTAATAACACTAATAAAATGCCTAAGACGAACTTTTGTTCGTCTCTGTATAGTTCAATCACAAACTGAACTTTTGTTTGTATTCAATAGCCTTTTAGTATGCACACCTGCTTGTAAGTGAAAAATTTACACTGAAATGCAAATGTGCTTACATTTATGACTAGTTGGATGAGAGGGAAACTTCCTAAATGGTCTACATATATGAAGAAAACCATGCTATTCTACGTCTTTCAAAACCATAACCTGCTCCAACGAATTTCATGTTTCTTACTCTTATATCAATAACTCCTTTACATGCATGGTGAGATGACGGTTAAACGGAGAATGTACGGTGGTGATATTTATCTTACATTAACGATCGTATCTCGCTATCTTTGGATTGCGATGACTTCAGAGCAGTACCATTAGCCGCGGTACCATTTGATGTCGCATTGTTTCCCGAAGAATTGTTGTTCTTGAAGAAAACCTACCAAAATCATACGGTCAATTGAAACGCGTGATCACATTAAGCATTAGGTGTCATTTACCTTAACAGCTCCTCGGAGCATCAGTCGGAACCAGTAGAGCTGAGGGAGAAACAGTGCCAGAATACTAATCTTGCAACCCCGTGGAAGACGCCAAAAAGCCTGAAAGTAGAATACAATTAGATTTGCCATAGCAGGTGTATTCATGCCGGTTGACTGACAAAAAAAAATTATAACGATATGGTAGGTATTCAAACATGTGAACCTTTTCTTAACCAAAACAAATTGATTGTTTGAAAAAGTGCACAAGTGCGACACAGATATATATATATATACCTTGTGATCAAAAAGTTCCGGTAATTTGAAAAAAAATCAATTGAATATATATATATATATATATATATATATATATATATATATATATATATATATATATATATATATATATATATATATATATATATATATATATATATATATATATATATATATATATATATATATATATATATATATATATATATATATATATATATATATATATATATATATATATATATATATATATATATATATATATATATATATATATATATATATATATATATATATATATATATATATATATATATATATATATTAGGTGTATTCTTAGAAAATGTCTTTTTTTTTGCAAATTTGATGCTTTATTGTGAAAAAATGGTTATACATTTATTGTTCAAAGTATTGGCCATCGCTAGCTATAACTTTTTCCCATCTTTGTGGTAGTTGACGGATACCCTCTCGGAAAAATGATGCTGGTTTGGCGGCTATCCACGAATCGATCCATTTTTTGACTTCGTCATAATTACGGAAGTGCTGGTCAGCCAGGCCATGTTGCATCGATCGGAAGAGATGGTAATCGGATGGCGCAATGTCCGGACTATATGGCGGGTGGGGTAGGACATCCCACTTGAGCGTTTCCAAGTATGTTTTCACCGGCTGTGCAACATGTGGCCGAGCATTGTCATGTTGCAAAATGACTTTGTTGTGTTTTTTAGCGTATTGCGGCCGATTTTCACGCAATGCACGGCTCAAACGCATCAGTTGTCGCCGGTAGACTTCGCCCGTGATGGTTTCTTTTGGTTGCAACAGCTCATAGTAGACCACACCCAGCTGGTCCCACCAAATACACAGCATGATTTTCTGGCCATGAATATTGGGATTGGCCGTCGATGTTGTGGCATGACCGGGGTATCCATACGTTGCCTTACGTTTTGGATTGTCGTAATGGATCCACTTTTCGTCACCAGTCACAATTCGATCCAAAAAACCCTTCCGTATGTGCCGTTTAAACAGCTCTTCGCATGTGAAAAAACGGCGCTCAACGTCTCTCGGCCGCAATTCGTATGGCACCCAATGACCGACCTTTCGAATCATTCCCAATGCTTTCAAACGCTTACTAATGGCTGGTTGGTTAACTCTCAATGCTGCTGCAAGTTCTTTTTGCGTTTGTGAGGGGTCTTGGTCGAGCAAAGTTTCCAATTCGACGTCTTCAAACTTTTTGACCGGGCCGGGGCGTTCCTTGTCTTCAGTGACAAAATCACCACTTTTAAAGCGTGCAAACCAACGTTGACACATTCGAACGTCGATTTTGTAGTCCGGGTATGTTTCGGAGAGCAATTCACATGCTTGAGATGCATTTTTCTTCGAATTAAACAGGAAAATTAAAACTTCCCGCAAATGCTGCTTTGATGGCTCGAATTTCGACATTTTTCGGCTTCACAAAAACTTGTTTACTTTCACTAATGATGCGTAACTTACACTGAAATAACTAGAGAATAGAATGAAGTTTCGGATGTGATAGCTGTCAATGTCAAAATTCATGTCAGAACAATAGATATGAAGTTGTCTGCAAATACGACATTTTCTAGGAATACCCCTAATATATATATATTATATATATATATATATATATATATATATATATATATATATATATATATATATATATACATATATATATATTTATATATATACCCCGTTTGGCATAAAGACGTTTGGCCGAATGGACACAAGAGTTTCATACCGGACAAGTGCTTGAATCATAAGTTCGCTTTTGGATGTAGGAATATGCTTCGTCAAATATGCAGTGCTTAATTACGTTGATCAATAAAACTCCAAAGAATTGCTCATGTTTGAAAGAAGGAACAATCTCACAAAGAGTAATAAACCAGTCAAGCGCTTGATTCAGAAGTTTATTTTCGAATACAGGAATATGTATAGTCATAGAAGGCCCATGTGCAAAGCATCCAAAGAAGGTATCTTCCGGAGGAACTGCATATTTTCTCAAGATTATAAAAAATAATGACCCATTCTGTCTAGCTGTTTAACATAACACATATTTCCACCTAAAATCAGGAGTCTACGATTTTATCAAAACATATTCATACGTCTCATGTATATGGGCAAATGGCCGTATACCATTTTTTGCAAAAATTGTGTTTTTTTTTTATTTATTTATTATTATATTTATATTTTTTTTTTCTCCCCGAAATTATTTTAATCTATGCTCATGCGACTAGAATATACTTTCCCGTCTGGTCTTTTTTTTTTGTTTCCTTTTTTCTTTTTTTCTCTCTGTTTTTAATACTTTTTTTTATTTTTTTTTTTTTTTCTCCACATTTTTGCTATATATTTTTCCGCCCCCGTCTTCCGGCCCCCTCCCTCCCCCCCCCGCTCTTTTCCCCCCCCCCCCCCCTTTCCCCCCCCCCCCCCCCCCTCTTCCCCCCCCCCCGTTTTTTTCTCTTTTTTTTCCCCCTCTTTTTTTTTTTTCCCCCCCACAAAAGAACGATACGTTAGTTCTGGACGAATTATGTTTGTTTGTTTGTTTGTTTATTAACGACACAGTCGTGTGCATTCGTGTCGGATAGGCGGAGTTTTTATAAACAGAGTGGTTGTTGTTACATTATTTCTCATTTCTTCTTCTCTATTCTTCACTTTCTTCTACTTATTTCTCTTCTTCACTTCATTCACTTATCGTTTCTTCTTCTTTGTCTACATCATCGGTGCATATGTAGCGTAAATCCGGTGTCGGTAGCCGGAGCGAGTTCTGGATGGTTTTTTTCCTTTCTGGGTAGGGAAGTGGTATGGCGTGGTGCCAACTGTCGGCATATCGTCTGGGGAAACTGCTGCGGCTTGGTAGTGACCTGGAAAGATCACCGAGACAGTACCTGATGGTGATTTAAAAAGCCGGGTACTAACCTGTGGGACGCCAGTGTCCCACAGTGCCAGCTGGTGCCGAAACTACTACACATTATTTCCAGATCTACCGGCAACAGCCGGCACTGGGGAAAGGCTTTGTGTAGCTTTGTCGACAACTCCGCTTTGGTATGATGAGTAGTGTTCGCTGGTGTAGGGCGGCGGCCAGGGCATAAGAGGGCTACCCCTCCCCCCTGCCGTCTATCCCAATTTTCCGAAATCGTGGGGTGCTTTGCGTTCTTCCTAGAGTTGTTTAAGCAGCCCAGTTTGGCGTAGGAATGCCAGCAGTTTCATCGTATTTTCTTCGATATTATTCAAGGCATCTTGTAGGTTGGTGGAGCTGACGTCGTTTTCTTGGCGTTCTGTCTCGTACTTTTGACAGTGGAGGATAACGTGTCGCACGCTGATTTCAGTTCCGCAGCACTCACAGATGGGCGGTGTGTCCTTTTTCAACAGAAAAGTATGCGTCAGTCGGGTGTGGCCGATCCTGAGGCGTGTTAGCGCACGTTGGTCGGCTGGGTTGGCCTGGTCCATCCACTTGCGCGTGTCGAACTTCACTTCTCTCAATTTTGCGTCCCTAGTTTCGTACCACTGTTGGTCCCATCGGCGGCGTATCGCTTCTTTCACTGCACGTAGTGCATCTTCGCCAGGAATAGGCATATCTATGGCGGGTTGGTCTCTAGCCTCGTTTGCTAGTCGATCAGCCTGGGTGTTTCCGGTGATCCCAGAATGTCCCGGAATCCAACAGAAGCGGACGAGTTTGTTACGCACAATCTCTTCGATTTCTTGAATCCACGGGTGCTTCGACCTTCCTGATTCCAAGGCCAGAAGACAACTGGCTGAATCCGTTAAAATAACCATTTCGGTACTGACGTTCGGTATCGAAAGCGCTTTCTTTATGGCGTACGCCTCTGCCGAGAAGACGCTGCATGCTTTCGGAAGGCTGAACAAATCAGCAAAGCCAGTCGTGTAAAATGCGGCACCAACGGTATCTTCACTTTTAGAACCATCGGTGTAGACCACCGTTGACCTGTGGAATCTGGTCGCAAGCAGCTGTTGAACGACTGGGCGGACTCTATCCGGCGGGTCACCGGCGCGTACACTTCGCTTTACATCCCATACTATCGATGGTTTACGTGCGTGCCATACACGATCGCTCTGTCTCGTTAAATGGTCGACAGCAGGAAGTTCGGTACCCGTCATATCAAGTAAACGTTCAGATGCTCGCCGGATTAGTGGAAGGGTGCTGTTCGTTCGGCTTTTAGCTAGAATCCGGATAGCCGTTCGTGCTACAGATTGAACTGCAAGGAATTCAAAGGGGAGTGTTCCAGCTTCGGCCATAACCGAAATGATTGGGCTGGTCACAAACGCTCCGGAAGCGAATCGTACCATTTTGTTGTACGCTGGGGCTAGGGTCTGCAGGGTCTCCGGTCCTCCTCGGCTCACTAATCCAACACCGTAGATCAACTTCGCGGTAACTATCGCTGAACCAACCTGCAGCAGAGTTGTTCGATTGCCACGTGGAAGTTTGGCGCCGATCATCTGCAGGATCCGTAGTCGAGACTCGCATGCTTTCTTCACCGCTTTGCAGTGCGGCTTGAACGTCAACGTTCGGTCCAGCGTGACACCCAGGATCCTCAGACGGTTGGTCTTCGGGATGGGGGTTCGATCGATGGTGACCTCTTGCGCCGGCTCTCGACGCGCATTAGGGCTGCAGTAGAATGTCTGTGACTTCGTTGCGGATATGGCAAACCCCACGCTTTTCGCCCACTTGTCCACCGCTTTGACAGCGGCCTGCAGTTTTCGGTGCAAGCATTCCCCTTTCGCACGTCGTACCACGAGGAGGATGTCGTCCGCGTACAAAAGAATATCGACTCCAACGGGCATCACACGGAAGATCGGCTGCATCGCAACGAGGAATAGTGTCACAGACAGTACGGAACCTTGTGGCACTCCATTCTCCAGTGGGTACTCACGAGACTTGTGTCCCCCTATGGACACTTGGAACGTCCGTTCTGAGAGGAAACTCTGCAGCAGATTCAGCATCCGACCACGTATTCGCCAAGACTTTAGCGTCCGCAATATCCCGTGTCGCCAGGTGGTGTCGTATGCCTTCGACAGGTCCAAGGACGCTATCAGGCAGTGTTCGTCGGTAGTAGGCAGCGATCGTTCAAGTTCGGCAAAGTACGTGTCGGTGCCGCGTCCTGCACGAAAAGCGTGCTGTCGCTTGTCTAGCCGTCCACTTGACTCTAGCTCGGTGATTAGCCGTCGATTGATGATGCGCTCTAGGAGCTTCGCCATGCAGCTTGTGAGTGATATCGGTCGGAAGGCATTCGGTCCGGATTCGTGGCAGTTCGGCTTCGGTATTGGAACGACAATGGCATTCCGCCAGCTGGCGGGAAACTCGCCACTGCGCCATATATCGTTCAGCAGCTGGAGGAGTGTCGTTTTCACAGAAAGCGGAAGACGTTGCAGCAGAGGATACCCGATCGAATCTGGGCCTGTTGAGGCACCTCGCCCTTTGTCGAGGGCCCACAGAAGTTCGTTCATGGTAATATCGATGTTATACACATCATCGTTGTTGTGCGAGAAATCTATGGACCCCCGTTCAGCTGCCGCTTTCGCCATCTGGAATGATGGAGGGTAGCTGGAAGTCGCTGACCTTTCGCAGTAAACATTCGCCAGTTCTTCTGCCACTTCTTCGGGGTCGTCAGTGAACCCGTCCGCTCGCTTGAGGATTACCGGGCGTTGTTGCCGGCTGCCACGCAATGTGTTCACCGTCCGCCATAATTCGGTTGCCGTGCTACTCGGTGATATCTTCCCTACGAAGTTTTGCCACGACTGTTCCTTCGCTTTGTTAACCGCCTTTCTTGTTGCTGCTCTTGCTTGCTGGAATCTTGCCAGTGCTTCGGGTTGATCTGGATCAGATTGCTGGAGACGTCGGAGTGATCGAAGGCACTTTCGCCGCTGTTGAATTTCTGCTCTTACTTCGGGACACCACCATGGTACCGCTTTTGGCCCGATTCGTCCACTGGTTCGTGGTATGGAATTTGTCGCTGCTGCGATAATTTTCTCCGTGAAGCTGCTCACGTCCCACTCGGCCTCTGGCCGGATGGTTTCCGCTGTAATTCGCTCGTACAAAGACCAATCCGCTTGGTCGTACAGCCACTTCTGTCGAGCCGTTCGATGATTCGTCCACCCAGGGATCGAAACTGTGATCGGGAAGTGGTCGCTGTTGTGCGTATCCGACAATGTTCTCCAAGTGAACCTACGAGCAAGATTCTCGGAGCAGATGCTTACATCAATAGCCGAAGTGTTTCCCGTAGCCGGGTCGATGCGAGTATGCGAGCCGTCGTTTAACACCACCAACTGTTTGCTCAAGGTCGTTTCAGCGATAAACTGGCCTAACGAGTTCGATTGGTGGGATCCCCACGCGAGATGATGTGCATTGAAGTCCCCCAGGAGTAGCACTGGACCTTCCAGCTGCTCAAACAACTCACCCAATGCAGCTTGACACTGCGTAGAACTCGGCGGAATGTAGACAGACACTACAGTTACCTGGATCGGTGCGTGGATGCGTACAGCGATGAGATGCAGTGTGGTATCGATCTGTACACGCTCAAACGGTATACCTTCCCGAATGGCAAGGCCAACCCCGTGTTGCCAGTAGTGAACGCTGTTCGACTCCAGAAGTAGCGTGTAGTGCCTGCCGACGAAGTCTGGTGGGACGACGGTTTGGTTCGCTTTCGTCTCCTGTAGAGCCACGACGCAAGGCTCGAGATCGGCGATGAGGAGTTTCAGTTCGCTGATATTGGCCCTGAGGCCACGCAGGTTCCACTGTAGGGCGAAAACGCCCCCGGGACGACTATTTGTATCGGATCGGGTGGCGGACGACGATGTGGATGCTCTTCGCGTCGGCGGGTCGGCTGTGGGAGAGAAAGGTGGTGCGATAACCTCCGCAGGTGTTGATACAAAACTGGGACTTGCCTGTGGGACGCTTTGTCCCACAGTACCAGCTGCTGTCGAAACAATTACACTAGTTCTGCCAACACCGACAACAGCCGGCACTGGGGAAGCGCTTTGTGTAATATTTATCCTATGTGTTCGTGATGTTACGTTTCCAGACGCTGTGTGGTGGTTATCTGTAAAAATATTGTGCGCAGCAGTATCTGTCGGTGAATGTGAAAAAACAAGACTGACCTGTGGGACGTCTTGTCCCACAGTGCCAGCCATTGCCGAAACTACACGATTTCTTCCAGAACTACCGGCAACAGCTGGCCCTGGGGAAAGACTTTGTGTAGTTTGCTTGCTCTTGGTGCTGTTGTTTTTGTTGTTGTTGTTGTTGTTGTTGTTGTTGTTGTTGTTGGTTATTATGCTGTCGTTGTTAAGCTGTCGTCTATCGTAGGTTGTTGGTCGTGGTACAAGTTCGTTCGTGGTTCCATCGGCTACAGAGGAGAATTCACCATCAACAGGTTGGGGTAAGGCGTCCCGGATGATTCCTTCAACCTGCTGCACTTGCGTCAGAAGGGGTACTACACTTTCCCCACTTCCGAACCGATCTGTCTCATTGTCAGTGTTCATGCGTAAGTCGTCATCATTGTCCAAACATCGTTGAGGAGTGTAACTATCGAAGACGCTGGTTTGGAGGTGTCTCCGATATCTCGGGCTCGTCGCTAGAGTAATCCATTTGAGGTTGGACGCGTGTTGTGGTGGCAGTTTTTTTTGGAGGCGGGCTTATATCGGGCGATTTGTTCTTAGCTACGGATTGGTCGTAGTTGTATTTTGGAGGACGTCCACGTTTTGTTTCTTGAACGCCAACAGCCGGAGAATTGTTCCTTGAACGGGTTTGAGGGCCTACTAATTTTTCTCTGCTGTGATGTGGTTTTTCCGTATTGATCGTTTGCGGTTGTTCGTTGCCGGCAGCTTGCTGTTTTAATTGTTGAATTATGTTAGCCATAATCCGGATTTTCTCATCTTTCCGTTTGCTTTCCTCGTTCATTTTGGCTATTTCGTCATCTTTTTTCTTAATGGACGCTTCTAATTGGCTTAACCTTCCTTCGAGCACGCTTTGTCTTGCGGTTACTTGAGCGTAGCTGCCTTCCTGTTGTGACTCAACTCGTTTTCTCGCCTCTGGGAAAGATAAATTATCGTGAACTTTTATTTTTATCACTTCGACTTCTTTTTTGTACGTCGGGCACTGACGGCTAGTTGGTCGGTGATTACCCTTACAGTTTCTGCAGAGGGGTGCTTCACCACATTCTTCTTCTCCGTGGAAGTCACCAGAACAGTTGAAGCAACGTTGTGGTCCAGGGCATCGAGCGCGAGTATGACCATACTGAAAACAACCGTAACAGAGCATGGGATTCGGAAAGTATGGACGAGTGGGGATATGCAAGAGGCCAACTTTAATGTATTCCGGATAGGTGGTTTTACAGAATGTTATAATTAGCGCTGGTGTATTGACTCTTTTGTCACCTTCTCTCTTGGTTATCCTCTGAACCCGGATAACTTTTTCCTTGCACATTCTCAACAGAATATCTTTCTCCTCCATGTTGATGAGATCATAGCAAGAGATGACACATCTGCTAATATTCAGGTTCGGGTGCGGGACTATTTCAACGTCGGTTCCGTCAATTAACTTCGTCAATTTCAGAAGTTTCTGGACTTGGGCTGGGTTTCGAACTCGCAGGGTATATTTGGTTCCTCTGGCTTCGGATTTGGCACTTTCAATTGATCCACCTGCGCAGTCCTCTACCGACTTCCCGATAATATACGGATTTATCGGAAGTGGAGCTCCATCTTTTCCGGTTAATTGAAGGAAAGTCAGTTCGCCGAAATGATTGGTTGGGTCCATATAGGAAGGTAGTAGGCGGTTAACAGACCCTCCTGGGTCGCCGCTACTAGCGGCCGCCATGTTTCCCTTCGTTTACTTTACCCCGTTGGCAACGGTCACCCGTTACCTACCCCAAATGGTCGAAAAAAGGTAAAAAAGAATGATCCTACCTTTATTCTGCAGACGTTCACTGAATTCTGTGCCGCACTGTGGTCCCACACTTACGACACGCACTGTAGTGCTCCTCGGATGTTATCCAAACACTTTACAATTTTCCGAAATTTTCGCCCTTCTTAAAAACTTTTCACCACTTTTATTTATCGAAAAAGATCTTCCACTGGGCGCACCGCGACCCACACAACCGAATGGTTGAATGAAAACAGCCGGTAGCCGGCCGGGCAGCCGGGTGACGATCGTTTGTTTTGACGATCGATTGTTTTTCGCAGCACGTGGAGCACACACAAAACCACTGTTTTCAGCCGTTATTCGACCGATTTTCACCAAACCTTCACTAGAAACAGCTTCTGTGTCACTAAATGCACCAACCAACGATAGTTTCGACCGCGAAAACCGCGAAAGACGTAGGAAAAACACTTGTTTATTTTCGCGGACGCGTTCTTAACAATCGTACCGGACGGTGTGTCGAACTCAGATTTCACATTATTATTTTTTTTTTTTTTTCCACAAAAAAAAATTTAAATCCCCCCCCCCTAAATTTTTTTTATATTCATCTCCCTTTTCTTAGTGAGAGGAAAAAAAAGGCAAATACAAGCAAATTCCCCGACTATCTTTTGGTGAATATTATAAAAAAAAAACAAGCCCCGCAAGTTCATCAATTTTGAAATTCTGAAATTCATTTGGAGTTATGACCTGCAAACTGACAGTGGAAAATTGATTGATGATGTTTGTCTCCCAACTTTGCGGTTTTTTTTCTGAGGTACTTCAAAAAGCATCAATTAATTTTTAGTCTGATAATTTACACTCGGGCCACCGGATGACAATCACGGAAGTGCTAAACTTTTGAAATTTATTTCACGACTCTCTGACATTTACTAAAATTATTAAAAAAAAAATTGTGATCTGAAAATTGACCCTTAGGGCCTTTCAGAATGATCTTCAGGAAAGTTCAGAATAAGCCTATAGGTAGAGGTGTTAGATTTTATGATAAGCCTGTTATAAACTACGCCGGGCACTTAAAGACCAACAAACAATCATAATGTGAGGCGCCTAGTGATGTGGACACCATGTGGCATAATATAACATGTTAAAACATCGAATCAAAGTCTTGTGGCACGAAACGAACCCCACCAAGTTGTTTTGACATACTTGAATATCTAACACCTCCGCCATAACAGTAGACGGCTCGGCTAAGAGTTGGACATTTAAACAACTGGTGTAATAGCTCCGTTTATTTTAATCTGCTTGTTTCATTTGAATTCATACTTAAATTTTTAAGTTTAGTGTTAATTGTTAACTAGTAAAACAAATCTAGATGATCACTAGGGTGCCAAAGATTTTTGAAAAAAAAAAAAAATTAGTATCCTGCACATCAAGGAGAATTAGTGATCTTCTTGTCACCTTGAACCTCTGGTTCAAATCGGTCATCATTTACCCATTTTCAATGTGCATTCAAGTTTATATGAGAAAAATTATCAAACCGTATGGAGAAAGATCAAGGTTTTAGGTTTTTTCTTATTATTATAAGATATTCTATACCCAAAAACTTTGTCGAGGACTACAAGGCGATCTAAGTTAACCCAAAAAAGTTAAAAGCTTAAATTGCTAATAACTTTTTCCCCATCCAACCATCCAGAGGCGGCCGGTGACCCAGAAGGTCAACTTTTTGCTTCTTTTTTTTTGAGTGCAAATTCATTTAAATGACGGTTTTAAAAAAACCGAAAAAACCTGAGCGTCAGTTCAAATGTGCTCAAATGATGCTTTTAAAAAAGACTAAGACAGTTATACGGTTACGTTTTTCCGAATCATCCGAAAGGCCACTCAGTGGCCTTGGTGGTCAACTATCAGATCATAAGTGCAAATGACGCTTTTAGAAGTAGTTAAAAAAAAACGGTTCCAAGATTAACCACTTTTACATATATTCCGGAATGCTGCCGGGTGGCTCTGAATTCAAAAATCCAGATTCACCAGATTTTAAAGCAAAAGACAAATGAAAAGTTGGAGAGAATGGTTAAACAGAATGCCCGGTTTGAGATACAGAACATAAATTTATTTATAAATGGTCGTTGGGAGCATCTAAACTAAGCAGGATGCTCCATTTTTCTTCAAACTGCTGGGACTTAAGCATTGTCTTTAGTTCTAGCCCCGGTGATTAAAGTGCTGAGATGTATTGTTTAATACTTGGCTGCTGATTTAGTCGGACATTTTTAAAAATGACCATTTCCAAACAGGGGATCATCGACGATTTCAGGTTACATAAATCAAGCGGTAAACCTGACGAAACAATCGACACTTCATCGGAACATTGGACACTCGAGAAAAATACACGCTGGAGGACGGTTGGCAGTGAAAACCATGGCGCTAAAGGCTCGAACGCAGTAATAACGGAAGCGGAACGGCAACGGCAGCGGAAGAGCCCAATTTGACTACTTGTCGGATAGAAAACTGATAAGATCCAAGTTCATTCCAATTGGACAAATCGACGTCATTTGCGACAACTGTCAAACTTGCCGTTTCCGTTCTGTTTGCGTTCACATAAAGTTTTATCTGTAGTTTTCAAGATGCATTCGAAACAAGAAGAGCTACGCCAGCAAATCATGGGCGCGGTGATCGATAATCCTGGTCAGTCGCACAGATGGATCGGCAAAAGGCTTGGAATCCACCATTCCACCGTGTCCCGCGTTGTGAAGATGTTCCAGGAGACGAAGACCATTGAGCGGCGCGCTGGAAATGGCCGAAAACCGAAAACGGAATACCCAGAGAAGGCGCGGAAGATAAGGCAGTACTTTAAGAATAACCCGAACCTTTCCACCCGAGACGTGGCCAAAAAGGTCAATTCGTCGAAGTGGTTCGTCCAGCAGACCATGAAGCGGGCTGGGCTACGTGTTTTTGAGGTCAGGAAGGCACCAAACCGGACTGACAAGCGAAACACGGTGGCCAAATTGCGTGCGCGGGAGCTGTACCGTGAGTGACTGGTCAAGCCAGGCTATCTCGTCATGGACGACGAGACATATATCAAGGCGGATACCAAACAAATCCCCGGCCTCGAGTTTTTTGTCGGTACGTCCCACATGGAGGTTCCGGAAAAGTTCCGGAAGAGAAAGATGGACAAATTCGCGAAGAAGTACCTGTTATGGCAGGCAATCTGCGAGTGCGAACGATACAGCAAGCCGTTCGTTACAACCGGCACCATAAACGGGCAGATTTATCGAGAGGAATGCTTGCAGAAGCACTTGCTGCCATTCCTCCGCTCTCACCGTGGTCCCATGCTGTTCTGGCCAGATCTCGCTTCGTGCCATTACGCCAAGCCTGTAATGGATTGGTACGAAGCGAAGGGCGTTAATATGGTCCCGAAGGAGGCGAACCCGCCAAATACACCAGAAATTCGTCCGATCGAAAAGTTTTGGGCGATAATAAAGAAGAAGTTGAAGAAAAGTGGAAAAACATTCAAAACCGATGAAGCTTTGAAGAAAAACTGGGAGAAATTGTGTAAGGAAGATGGACAAAGCCTCGCCCAAGATCTCATGAGCAGTGTTAAGAGAAATGTACGATCATTCAGTTTGGGGGAGAATTATGCCAAAACATAGCTAATATATAGTTATTTAATCCCTGAAAATTTGAGACGTATTCGATTTAAAATGAATTTTTGGTGATCATTTTTGTGTCTCATTTTTTCCGAGTCCAGTCTTTAATTGTTATAACAGAAAATATCTCAATATTATTCACATATAGTAATGGTAACACGATACTTCCAAACAACCCCAAATTGAGTACAATTTCCTCAAATCGGTTGAAAGTATGGCTTCTCTAAAGTTATTAAAGATTTGGTTGGGAGTGAGTAAAAATCGATCGGAGTCAAGTTTGTCATCTTGTCACTACCAACTATCTTTAATAAATTTTGAGTAGTCATACTTTTGAATCAATTTTTCTCAATTTTGGGTTGTTGGGAAATGGCGTGTAGACAATGTTTTTTTGTAGGTAGGCCTACACGTGTGTAGACAGTACTGCTGGAACCTTGCTGGCAAACGGATTTGTCGTTGGGGTCTTCTCGGAGTCGGAACCGGAATTGGCACTGGATCTGGCTGTGGTGGATCATCTTCTTTATTGCTGTCGTCCGAGAAGTACTGCGCCTCATCAGTTTCCAGCTCCTCTTCAGGTGCCAGATTTGGTCACTGCTAGATCGACTGGAGATGGTACGTCTAGGCCAAATCCGTTGTCGAATACGGACAATCTTGACTTGCAGTTGGATCTGGAACAACCTCGATCGAACGTTGCTTCAATTGGTTGGTGTGTGAACGTATCAGCCGTTGTCGATCTTGCAGAAACACGTTGTACTTCACTCTTCGATGCGCTTGATGACCGTAGCGGCTTCCCAATGCCAAGAATTGCCTTGATGGACTTGGGCATACACGGAATCATCGGAAGCGAACTGTCTCGAAACTGCTCCGTGCTTCTTGTTGAATCGATCGTTTTGCTGTGCTGCTTTCGCTTGTGCAGCTGGAGTGGCTTGATCAGGTGGTAGTAGCATCGACGAAACAGTCCGGATCGGTCGTCCGAACATCACTTCTGCTGGGGACCTGTCATCGAGGTCAGCTGTTGGCGTTGTCCGGTAGACTTACCAAAAAGTTTGTAATGCTTCCTCCAGTGTCTCTCCTCCCGATCGAATTTTCCGCAGGGTGCGCTACAGAGTATCCACGAACCTTTCTCCTAATCCATTTGACTGGGGATGGTAAGGTGCGGTGCGTACGTGGCGAATACCTTGTTTTTCACAGAAAGTCTGGAACTCGTGGCTGGTGAATTGGGTACCATTATCCGAGACGATGGTTTCTGGTACGCCAAACGTTGCGAATGCTTGCGATAGTAGCTTCGTGGTTGATCTGCTCGTTGTAGATTTGGTTACGTACACTTCGGGCCACTTGGTGTACGCATCGACCACCAGGAAGTATACGCCATCCACAGGTCCAGCATAGTCCACGTGAATGCGTGACCACGGCTTGTCAGGAATGGGCCAAGACTCCAGGGTTGTCTTGACGGGTACTTTTCCAGCAGTGCAGCATGGAGTGCAGTGCCGGACGAATTCTTCGATGCCATTATCGGTTCCTGGCCAGAAGACGAAACTGCGTGCGATGGACTTCATGCGAACCACACCAGGATGTCCACGATGAAATTGCTTCAGGATTTGCCTTCGGAACTTGCTCGGATCGACAACTCTGTCGTGGAACAGAATACAGCCGTCGACATGGGTAAGGGACTCTTGCCTGTTGAAGTAGGGACGGACGTCTGGATTCGTGATTGATCGTGTATCGGTTGGCCAGCCCCCACGGATATACACCGTGTAGCACCGTTTGTAGCGCCTTGTCATTCGTTGCAGCTTGGATTGCTGCGAAAGAAACTGGAACTTGGTCGATAGTGTCACGAACAATGCTCACCATGTCTTCTTCTAGGGAAATTGCTGCCACGACGTAATCTTCATCTGGCTGCATGGTACGGTCGATCAGTCTGGGCAGAATATCGGCGCAACCGAAGTCGTTGGTGAACACGTGACGGATGTCAAAATCGTAGTTGAGTAGCATCAACGCCAACCGCTGAAGTCGATTTGCGATATTTAATGGAATACCCTTTTTTCGAACCAAAGATTTGAAATTCGTGGAAGATAACTGCACCGATGCCGGTGCTGGAAGCGTCCGCTGCTACGATGATTGGTAACTTGGGATCATAACGCGTCAGCAACAGATCGGACTGCAGGACTTGCTTGAACTGCTCAAAAGACCGCTGGCAATCGGTATTCCACTGTCACTTCATATCCTTCTTGAGTAGTTTGTCGAGAGGATGGTGAAGCTCGTGGATGTGGCGAACGAACCGGCCGTAGAAATTAACGGCCCCCACGAAGGATCCGAGCTCGGAAACGTTGGTTGGTGCAGGAATAGAGGCGATGGCTTGGAGCTTTTCTGGATCGGGCCGTATGCCCTTGTTGTCGATGATGTGCCCCAAGTACTTGATTTCGGTTTGGTGGCATTTCTCCAGCTTGACATGGAAACCATACTCCTCCAAACGTTGAAGTAGCTTGTCCAATGACGCCTTGTGTGCCTCCCAGGTTGGTCCGAAGATGATAGCATCGTCGAAGAACGAACGTACCTCAGGAATGTCAGCAATCATTGTGTCCACTAGTCTTTGGAATGCCCCAGGCGCTGATTTCACCCCTGGAGCGAGGCGGTTGAATTGGAAGAGACCCCGGTGCGTATTTATGGTAAGAAGGCATAACCGCCGTCAGTGGTTGCTGCGATTGCTGGAAATGGAACATTTGGTTGATAGTTTCGCGGTGTTTTAGGGCGGTCACACATTATCGAAGCGTCGTAATATCAAAAAAAAAACATGCCAACTCTCGAGCACCATGCGACGACGACTGTGAGCAGCTGAAGCTAGTGCAACAAATATATACCTTTTTGATGTTTCATCGTCTTTCTTTATCTTGCACTCGTGTGGAACGGTAGTTTGTCATCCGCTCATTCGCACTCATCCAGGCACAAGCAAATGCTAACGTCGTACCGGCTATTGCCAGTATTACAACTATAGATGTATTTTTATACATACGTAAGGAAGACTCGTATGATTCACTCGCAAATATTGGCGTTTATCATTATATCTACATTGCTAGGGTTTACTAATACCAAGTCATTTTACAATCATATCTAACTCATCATTGCATAGTCACGTGACCTTGAAACCTTGATTATTTTCAAGCATTTGATTAAAAGAAGATAATTTTTAGAGATTTAAGCTACTTAGAAACGTGAAATAAGATCAGCTGTAAAAAAGTTTCTCAATTTGTGGAGCCCCAAAAATGTGGGACCCAACAATCAATTTAGAATCATTCGTCTCGAAATGAACAGAAATCGAAATTTTCTACTAAGAATTTCAACGACGCCATTCTACTTACTAAAGCTATTAACCGTTGTGTGACCGAAAAAAAAAACACCCGTCGATGGCCGGATGGGTACCCGGGTACCCACGAACCTGAAATGCTTATATCTCAGGTCATTTTAGGCCGATTTGAACAATTCTAGCATCGAATCGAAATTTCCTTTTCTATCGAGCTGTTATCGGAATGGATCGATCTGGTCATTCTGGTTTCCGGGAAACCCGGATTTTCAAGGACATGTCTTTATACGATAATACTGATCGTGGATTTCGGTAAATAATCAGCAATATGGGTATCAAACTTCTTGAAATTTCATCATCAGGTTAAATTTTATTGTCCTGGGTCCATCAGACGTGTAATCATTCTAGTGGCCATTCCGTGACAGGTTCCCCGCGGGCCATGGGTGGTCATAATCAAATACACCAAAAAATCACTCTAAACCGGCACATCTGATGGTTTCGTGATGATCAAAAACCTCCTCTTGAAGCCATTCCAACATAAAAAATATATACTCTAATTATTCAAATATTTCATATTTTCTCCGTTGAAAAAAATCTAAGTGTGTTTCTTTCCATAGAAAAGTTTTAAATACCTGCGAAGTTTACACGTCTGGTGGAGCTAAAACGAATATTTTCAATGAAGCACTTTCAAAAAGTGTGAGAATAACAATAAGAGAATCATGGCCACTGAGGGTTCCACGATAAAACTGTTCCGAATAGGCCACTGCGCGTTCAACTCGTTCACCTCCCAAATATATGAGAAACTCACTACTGAGACAATTTCCAGAAGTTTGATACCCATATTGCTGGGATTTCATTGAAAAATGGTTCCATGGCCGACGGGGAACCAGTTCCGGAATGACCACTAGCATGATTACACGTCTGATGGACACAAAGTAAATTCAACTTGCTGATGAAATTTCAAGAAGTTTGATACCCATATTGCTGGGATTTCAATGAAAAATGTTTATGACCACCCATGGCCCCGCGGGGAACCTGTTCCGGAATGGCCACTAGGATGTTCACACGTCTGATGGCCCGAAGATAGTAAAATCCAACCTGCTGATGAAATTTCATGAAGTTTGATACCAACATTGCTGATTATTTACCGAATTCCACGATCAGTTCATCAAATCAAGACATGTCCATGGAAATCCGGATTTTCCGGAAATCAGAATGACCGGATCAATCCATTCCGATAACAGCTTGATAGAAGAATAAATTTTGAATCAATTGATTCCAAAATTGTTCAAATCGGCCTAAAATCACCTGAGATATAAGCATTTCAGTTTCGTGGGTACCCGGGTACCCATCCGGCCATCTACGTAGTTAAAAAAAGTAAGAGCCCCTCTATTCACCCAATCGATGTTGACCGTCATTTTCTTGGATCTAACCGAGTTTAAATCTTGTACAATGAAAAACCATTTAAATATCGTGAATTGAAAACCGAAAAGGTACCCGGGTACCCATTCGGCCACACAACGGTTAAAATAGGAATTCACGAGCTTTCTTGGATAGTAGTACAGTTCACAAACATATTATGTTCTCTTATTTTGAAGATTGATATGTGCTATTACAGCATTATAGTATAAACCTGACAGCAGCAAAAGTAGTCATAACTTAAACTTAAAACATCACTAAATATCTCCACGGCAGCGTACAAATTACAAATATAACCAGTACATACAGTAAACTTACTTCGAAAAACGGTAGATTCACGACCTGGCTATAATAGAAGCAGACGTACGGCATCAGAAATACTCTGCACCAGAAGAATGAAAACAGCATAACCAATCCATTGATGACATACATCTTACTTTCCTTCAGGCCCATAATACTCAAAATACCACGGAATGATACAAATGGTGTTGAAAGTTCCATCATATACATAAAGCTGAAAACGCAGTCTCCCAAACCACCTCGTAGATACTGTAAGGATAAGCAATGATTTAGTTAAAATAAAAACCTACGGAAAGCGAGTAAAATGAACTTTACCGAAATAACCACCAGACCATACGAACCGATGAACAGATGGTGGAAGACCATCAGCTTGTGAGAGATCAAATAACGAACAAAGCTTGGGATTCCCATCTTTCCCGTCGTCAAAATGCTCAGTGTTCCATTAGTAATGCTTGGAATGTCACTTAGGGCTTGTACTTCGCTGGGTTTCTGCTCGGAAGCATCTGTCTGTGCTGATACATCGTTGCTCGGCTTTCCATTTTTTGCTAAGCCGCTGGCAGTCAATCCCAATGTAGACATGATGCGGTTAGAAGCTTCCGCAGCGTAAACTTTGTACATGGACCAAATATCGTAGAAGAAATAAGATGCAGCAAACCATGCATACGACTCGGATAAGAAGTGAGACGCCTGCAGAAAGTTTAGTGGACATGACCACCTGCAGACGATAAATCCGGCGACGCAGGAAAATGTAGCTTGAACAGCCGAGACGATTCTATGTAGAAAAAATTGTACAATTCATGATTAATTGGATGATTAGTTGATTATGGAAGTAATGTTTTCTTACTTGTTGGTAATGTCCAAGACATCGGAAATTCTCAGTCTATACTTTTTGACAACACTTAATCCAAGGCTCGTTCGCAGTAACAGTTTATTGAGGAATTCGGTAAGAGCTATGAAGTATACAAATCCCAAACTAATCAGTAGAGCTCCTCTTTGTACTGAGATTCTATCAGATGGTTTTAGCTCCCACAAGCTAGCGCAGGCCAATCCAAAGGATCCCAAAGAATACAGAAGTGGGAAAACGCAACCTTTTGGATCCGTTTTGATAGCTCCACTCATCTTGATCGCTATTTGTAATCGTGGCTATAGGCGGTATTAGCTGTTGCGGTTTAGTTGTTGCGTGGTTGTTTTTCTTTGCCTCTCTTTTATTTAACCACTCGCACTATCTACAGTTTAGTTGAATATCGTTCAACCGATCCACTCATGCGTTTAGCAACAACATACCCTATATCATAGCTGTTGTTTAGCTGCAATAAAAGTTTTAAAATAATGACACAACCTTTAGTAAGCGTAAATTCACGAAATAGATTGTAAATAGAGCCAATATGAATCAATAACTAATATTATAGCGTATTTTGACTTCAACCGACTACTCCCGTAATCGTGTCTAGTGATACTATGTAAAATATTCTTCGACTTTACCTCGTTTTATTCAAGGTGTACAGCAATTAATCGTATTATTTTATGTGCAAAGCATTCGAACACTAACAGCATACCTGCTCTGTACACGTAATGTATGTGTTGTTTACAATACTAGCAGTAACAGTGACTCGTTATGCATTTTTACTGAATTATATGGCAGATTAACAAAATATTACGCTGGCTTGTTTAGCATCACCAAGATAAGAAAAAGAGAATAACGAGGGAATCGATGGTGGGCAGAACGAACGGTTATTATTATTCGAAAATCTACTCATATTATCTTTTTTGCCTAGATAATGTTGATGGCGCATTTTTCTCGCAAAGTAGTGGATGAAAGATGTTTAAAATATATACATTTACTTAGTAAGATTTGATATAATAAGGTTTACTAATTCAGGCTCACGACTAATCGAGCAACGAATATTATTTTCCATAGAATATGTTACGCAACGAATGATCCATAGATATTTTGCAATATATATTGCAAACATGAAATGATATAATTCCTGTCAAGATTTTAGTAGTCGTCAAAGGCATACTTACTCAATGAACCGGTGATAGATAAGAATATTTTGCGCATTAAACGGAGATGGAAATCGGTGACGGTAAAAACTTCCCCAATATAAAATGATGTTGTTTTCCACCACCCACTTAAACTGGAAACTGAAGACTGGATAATCGAACGAAGCGACTGACAGACACAAAGCGAATTCGAAAGACAACTGTCACGGAGAACGGGCCCTCATTATGGAAGTCGAAATAAAATAGTTTTCCGCTGAGTGGTGCAAACTCCATGTTCGAAAAAAGAGAATACAAACGTAAACAAAATCTGCAGCCACGGCTGCCAACAATGATTGCCCGGATAAAAATAACGATACAATTACAATTTAATAATATACAATAACAACAGAATGTATTGCCGACCATGAATTTTACTGTTCATGTATCAGGCAAATCAACATTTTAATTACAATAGATCTACTATACACCCCATTTGCTAGAATTTTCAGCAATAGTGAAACAATACAATTAATAGTTATTAACTCAAATTTGTTCAGAAAAAAGTGATATTTTTTATTGTTAAGATACATAACAACCCCCCTATTCTATTGCTCATGTCCCAATTTACAATAGATTCTATTGTAGAAACAGTAATGGCTGACGCACAATTGATACGTTGCGGATGCGTTGACGTAAATTTGACAGAAATCCTATGGGAAAACTGTCAAATTCACGCAAACGCATCCGCAACGTATCAATTGTGGGCCAGCCATAAGTCCTAATGTTATCTTATTGTCGCGAACAATACGATCAATTGTACATACTATTGACTCTATTGTATGGTTACAATACATTTTATTGTCAATCTAGTATACTTTTTTATTTTGGTGTACCTACCGACAATTAAATCATGATCAAGATGACTATTACATAAAATGGTTATAATAATCATGAACATGGTCGAATTCACCACGTTCATAGTATTCTAAATTATCACGCAGAAAAAAATACCGTCATTACAAACATATTCCAGGCAAATCCATAAACTTAGTTTATTCTGGCCGCAAACATAAAATTGCTTTATTTCAAACATATTCTATGTTTAAAACCAAGTGACTCGATGTCGATGTGTTTGATATAAAAATCATATTATGTTTATTTTAAACATATTATTTATTATTATAAACGTACAAATTGTGGATTTTACGTATTGCGTTCTAAATTTATTTTATTTAATCTATGAATCTTGGTTGTCTTAATTCTGGATTGGGCTTGAATGCTAACAGATTCCAGCTTCAAGAAGTTTGTTCAGAGATTCACTACTGGAATCGAACAAATAACCTTCCAATAAATGTGACGATTGGCTCATGTTGCGAGCGTCAAAACAATGCCTCGGCCTCACGTTCTGAAGACTGAAGTACACGCTTAAATTGACGTACCCAAAGAATGTATTGTTGAAATTAACATGCCTTGAATTTTAATCAAAAACTGTTATTTTCATTCGAAACATTCTTTCTATTTACTTTAAATAATTCTTATGTTTCAAGTTGAATATCGATATTTTTAATTCAAATGGGCGAAATTTGTATCCATGATGCAGGAGGTAAGTTACTCTGCCACGTTGTGTTTGTGTTTCAGGTTGTCGGAAGGTGTTTCTGTGTTTCAACTTATCTGTCAATACTACAATCGAACATTTATGCTTACTGGCAACCATGGACTTTTTTGGCGATTAATTCACGCACACTTATGCATCATTTAAATCACATAAGTGCAAGCGAGAGGGAAACAGAACAGTGAGAAAACAAACAACCGATTCGTGTAAGTGGTGCCAGATATGAATTTATTTTCATGTGGTGGCGAGTGTGTTTGAAGTGTGGCAGATTGTGTTTTTAGGGTGGTAACACAAGGTGGCCGAGTGACTTACCCCCTGACTCGCCACCACGTGGAAGTAAATTTATTTCTGGCAACACTTACACGAATTGAATCTGGATCAACAATAGAAAAGGGCCTCTCAACATTTGTAAACAAATACTTCTGAGCCCTTTTTCTCACAAGCCGTTGACTATACACGCAAACCTACTAGATCAGCGTGTAGGGGAAATATTTCCCTACAAGATGATGGTATTGGTTTGCGTGGGTGGCCTACGCTTTGCGAGGAAATAGGCTCAGAAGTGTTTGTTTAGAAATGTTGATAAGCCCTTTTCTATTGCTAATCCAAGAATGTTTGTTTTCTCACTGTTTTGCTTCCCTCTCCCTTCCACTGATGTGATTTAAATGATACATAAGTTTGCGTGTATTAAAGTTTAAAAGGTCCATGGTTGCCAATAAGCATAAATCTTAGATTATAGAATTGACAGATATGTTGAAACACAGAAACAGCTTTCGACACCCCGGAACACCTTCCGACTCACTGAAACACAAACACAACGAGGCAGAGTGGCTTACCCCCTGAATAATCACAACAAAAATAAGCCAGCTTGAGTCTAAAAATCTCGATTATCAAGAAATTAAAAAAACGGCCTCATTTAAGCGTCAATAATTAATTTAATTCATCTCATTTTCTCAATCAAAATCTATTTAATCTTATCGTGGCAAACGTCTACAATTAAAATCGATAAATTTACCATAAAGATAAATGTTCCCAATGATTGTATGGTTATTTTATTCGAGCCACAATTAAGGCTTAGCTGTAATATTTGCCAAGATACTATAAATACAATACCATGTACAATTCACATTAGAACTTGTCCTACACTGAAAATAAATCAGTAATTTTTATTATTTAAATTGGCAATTAAATCGGTCAATTTTTGCTTCGAATTGAAATCATGTGATCCAGTATGATTTTCAGATTGCCGCACATAATTTTTACCACCAGTCACCACAAACCACTACCTACAATACACAGATTCGTTCTCCAATGAGACTGATATGAGTCCGCCTATTGAATTTTTCAATGGGACGAGAAATTTCATTCCAAATAATGTTTTCACTTTCCGCTATTCCCTATCCATCTCCGCACTCAAAACGAAATAAATTGCCTTACGCAAACAACCATCGACAACTTTGCGAGAAAGCGTTTGAGAAAAAATAAACTGCACAAATGGAGTAACAAACTGAAGTTTAGAGTGTGGCTTCTTTTTTCTCCCATAATTCCTCCTCCCCCCCCCTGGTTGAGGAACTTGGTTTGCAAGCGAAATACACTGTAATTAACATTTTTAAGAAAATTGTGGTATTTCAGGAACCAATTCCGGGATTTGCGAATAATAATAAGACGCGAAACTTCGATTAAAAACGCGAATAAAGTTTTACTAAAAATCGAACACGTCTTTATTATTTGACTTTTCACATTAGAACAACGTACATATATATTTAGGTAAAGGAATGTCAATGCGGTACAAAGTAAATGCAACCAAGGTATGTTGACTTGCTCAAAAACATTTTACAAGATAGAAGTCTCTACACCTCCTCTCAAGTCAACCAATCCTAATCCCTGTCGATGTTGTACGAACAATGTCTTGCCTAAGGCTTTAGTTAATGTGTCTGCAACCTGCTTGTGTGACGGAATTCTCTCTAGCTTCAAAATCTTCGCTCTAACCTTCTCTCGTAGAAAATGATATCGAACATCATAATGCTTCGATCGACGTGTCTCAGGATTCTCCGAAACGCTGATGCAGCCAGAATTATCCTCAAGCACCGTCACTGGAAGCTGAACTTGAAGACTCAAATCATCCATGACCTTCAGTAACCACAACACTTCCTTTGCGGCATCGCAGGCTGCTACGTATTCAGCTTCACAGCTGGAGAGGGCCACAATAGCCTGTTTGCGGCTGCACCACTGCACAACGTTACCATACACCTTGATGAGGAAGCCAGTAGTTGACTTCCGATCCACTAGATCGTTGGCCCAATCGGCGTCAACGTAACAGCTGAGAGCAGGATCATCTTTATGTTTACTGTAGAGTAGTCCAACGTTTATTGTACCACTCAGGTAACGCAAGACTCTTTTCAAGCACTGCCAATGCTCCTGTGTTGGGGTCTCCTGGAAACGGGCTAAGTACGTCAACGAAAAGCATATATCCGGCCGAGTACCCGACATAAGATACATTAGACTACCGACAAGTTCACGGTAAGGTTCTTCGACTTTGTCTTCTTTCATACCAGGTTTCAGCTTCAAGTTCTGTTCCATTGGAGTCACAGCAGGATTGCATCCAGTCATACCGAATTTGGCCAACAAACGTTCGGTATACAGTCCTTGGTCGATCTGCAAAACACCGTTCTCTGGATTTATACGGATGCGAAGTCCCATGAAATTTCGCGGTTCTCCAAGGTCCGTCATCCGAAACTCTATTGCAAGACTGTCACGAACCTCGTCAACACTCGCTGTAGAACTACCACACAGTAACATGTCGTCTACATATATTACCAAGTATACAACAGTGTCTCCACAACTCCTATAGTACAGGCATACATCCGCTGATGACTGTCGGAATCCCAAGCTGGTGATGAAGTCATGAAATCTATCATTCCAGCATTTCGGACTCTGCTTCAAACCATACAAAGAGCGACGCAACTTCAGGATGTATCCCGGTTTCATAATCGTTCCATCCGGTGGGTGCATGTAGACATCTTCCTTAAGGATTCCATTCAGAAAAGCGGTTTTGACGTCAAGGTGTCGGAAGTGGTAGCCATTCTGCACTCCAAGAGCCAATACAAACCGTATGGTAGGAAGCCGAGCCACCGGTGCATACGATTCCACGAAATCGACTCCACGCTTTTGTAGAAATCCCCGTGCCACCAATCGCGCTTTGAACTGTTGCGACTTTCCATCCTCCGCATCCTTCCGTTTGAAAACCCACTTTGAGCTAATTATCTTCACATTACCTGGATTTTTCACTACCGTCCATGTTCTGTTCAACTCCAAAGCTTCCATCTCGGACTGAACGGCTTGCATCCACTGAGCTTCATCCTCTCGACCACGAATATCCTGATACGATTCTGGAGCATCCGACAAAAATGATTCAAGTGCCATCGCAACATTCGCAGAAATATCGTACTCTCCGTTTCTCATCCAAAAAGGCGGTCGACGAATGCGTTCTGGATTCTGACGAATTTCTAGCGGGTCCTCCTCTGCGTCCTGTGCGTTCTCCGAGAAATCTTCGCCCGTATCATCCGACATGCTCCCAACAGACATAAATTCATCCGGTTCTTGGTTGGCCTTTCCAGTATCTTTTCCAGCTTCAACATCACTCACATCAACAACAAGTGGTACCTAGTGCACTTCTTCTTTAGGTACGCATTTCGAAAGTTCGTTGAATTTTACACTACGAGAACAAACAATTTTCTGTTTCTTAATATCCCACAGCCTCCAGCAGTTCACTCCGTAGCCAAGGAATACACATTCAACATTCTAGTACCGTTGCGAACGCCTGGCAAGCAAAGATCCTAAGGTTCGAAAGATCCGGCTTCCTCGAAAACCATGCTTCATATGGTGTCTTTCCCAGCACCGCGCGAGTCGGACTCCGATTAGTGAGATATACAGCGGTATTTAGTGCTTCACCCCACAGCCTTTTGTCAAGGCCAGCGTCTACTAACAGCGCACGAGTTTTATCACAGAGAGTGCGATTAATTCGTTCGGCCACACCGTTTAACTCTGGCGTGTACGGTGGAACAAACTCCAACATGATCCCCTCAGTCACACAGAACGCCTTCATATCCTTGCTGCGGTACTCTCCGCCGTTGTCACATCGAAGTCGCTTCACCTTGGTCTCAAAATGCGTCGTTGCCATTGCGTGGAACTCCTTGAGCTTCGAGAATGCTTCATCCTTAGCCTTCATCAGATACACAACAACCATGTGCGTCCAATCGTCGGTAAACGTGATGATGTACTTATATCCGTCGTAGGTGGTGGGAGTAATCGGACCGCACACGTCACTGTGCACTAACTCAAGCGGTTTCGTGGCTCTAGTTCGCGTACCACCGATGTGTGCTTTCGTCTGCTTGGCACGCGCGCAGTCCTCACAGAAATTCAGTTCTTCCGACAGCAAAACTCCAACACCGGTGACCATGTCTCTTCCAACCAAAGCACAAACATTCTTCATGCTGAGATGTCCTAAACGGCGATGCCATAGGGAATTGACGTTCACTTCTGCTATAGCCACATTCGCAGACGATTGCCGCTGCACTTGTATCCTTAGCCAGTAGATGCCGTTCTTCACAACGGCTCGAGCAAATATCTCTCCGTCTCTCGAAATACTTGCACCTTTCTTATCAAAGACGACCTTGTTGCCACGCTCCACCAACTTCTGCACCGATAACAAGTTATCTCGGCATTCCGGAACATAAATCACATCTTGCAGGGTGACCTTTATATCCTCCTCTCCATCCGCTATGCGACCCAATATGTGTCCACCCACAGTGCCGCACATTTTAACTCCGTCCATAGCGATGGCAATTTGAAACGGTGACTTCAACTTCGCCACGCCAGAGAGCACCGTTACATCGTTCACCAAGTGTTGTGAGCACCCCGAGTCGAGAATGAAGCAAATTTCACTCACCTGAGGGGAACTGGAATCATGAGCTGCCATGGCAAATGCCCTTTCTTCACTCTTGACAACTGCTGCTCTACCGTCCGTATCATCGTTCAGCTTTTTCGGGCAAGCCGCCTGCAGATGCTGTTCGGATCCACAAACATAGCACTTCCGCTTATGTTTCACTTGCTTGTGCCTTCGCTCCTGTAGACTCATCGCCGATGAAAAACCTTCCGATAATCCCTCCTCTGACGCTTTACTACTCATGCGAATTTCCTCCTCCAGTAAGATTGATTTCGCCTTCGTCAGGGTTAGATCTGCTTCGTCCATAGTCTGCAATGCAGCAATCACAGGCCGATATTTCTCTGGCATTAGCATCAACAATCGCACCACCTTATCAATCTCGTCGAACTGTTTCCCAACGTCACGCAATTCTCGGACGATTTTGTCGAAGCGCATAAAGAACGATTGCAGTGTTTCGTCGTTGCGAAATTTGAGGTTATGTAGCTCCGTTTCCAGCAATAAACGCTTGGCTACACTCGACCGGTTGAAGGTAGTTTTCAAAATACCCCACACATCGAAAACTGTGGTACAGTCGCGAGTCATGTCCAGAAGATCGTCGTGGATACACCGTATGACCAAGCCTTTTGCCTTCTTGTCATCTCGCTTCCACTCATCATCTGGATCCTGTGGCTGTTCTCCCTTCACATGCTCGAGCAATCCTTTCTCGTCGAGAATAACCTCCATTCGATAGCTCCATAATGCATAACCGGCTCCTCCAAACTGCTTAATTCCGATACGTTCACTGCTATCCTCGGCCATTTTCGTGCGGGTCCACAACCTGTGGTATTTCAGGAGCCAATTCCGGGATTTGCGAATAATAATAAGACGCGAAACTTCGATTAAAAACGCGAATAAAGTTTTACTAAAAATCGAACACGTCTTTATTATTTGACTTTTCACATTAGAACAACGTACATATATATTTAGGTAAAGGAATGTCAATGCGGTACAAAGTAAATGCAACCAAGGTATGTTGACTTGCTCAAAAACACTTTACAAGATAGAAGTCTCTACAGTACTAACTTACCCATATATTATCACCCGGATTACTCACTTACATTTACCTTTCACGTTTTAATCAACCGCCAATAAATCTACCTTCCTAGATTCAGGAAATGATGAAAAAATAAGCACTGGTGTCTGTTTTCCGGCAATTTTACTTCAATCGAAATAAATTCTGAGCACAAAATCTCTTACCGATCTTACCGAAAATATTCTAAGTCCACGTAAACAAGCTCCCTGAACTGTCAAAACTGCATTGATGACGCCATCGTGCAATGATCTATGCTAATGACGTCATCGTGCAATGATCTATGCTTTTGACAGTTCAGGGAGCTTGTTTACGTGGACTTAGAATATGTCCGGTAAGATCGGTCAGAGATTTTGTGCTCAGAATTTATTTCGATTGAAATCAAATTGCCGGAAAACAGACACCAGTGCTTATTTTTTCATCATTTCCTGAATCTAATCGTACAGAATCCGGAAAAAGCAAATGAAAAATTTAGTTTAAGCGGTTCAAATTCTTACACCTTGTAAACAAGCTCCCTAAACTGTAAAAAAGTGAGGTTAATACATTCCGTGCAATGATCTATATCTATGTGTCCGACACATGCATTTTTGCAATGCGATCAACTATTTAGGCCAGTATCGACTTAAAAAGTAGAGCGGTTACGGAATTTTGTTCAATATTACCAAGCGGAATTTTGACACATGATCTGCATGGAACGAAATGTCACCTGCACTTACGGAATAGTCGAGCGGAATATTTTTCCGAAAGTAAAAGTGACAGCTCCCATTAGTTTGCATGGAAACCTTACAAATTCCAATTTTATTTTTCGTTCTTTTCAGGTGGGTACTGCTGCAGAAATTTCTTTTCGATTCTTTACTTTTCCGTTTCAGTAAACGGAATTTAACATGGGTTTGAGATAGAAAAAGAAATTTCTTTCGAACACGATACCGACCTTTTGCAACCACACATACTTCCTATGAGTGGCCACACATAGTTCATTTGCCACATAAACTTCTTATGTGTCTCAGAGGGCTCTGTTTGGGTGTGAACACATCAGAACCATACGAAATTCTTAAGTTTATTTGCCTGAGTGATATTTTTTTCGGGCTCCTTATTGAGGAGTTCGGATGACATATCATGCGTGTCCTATTTTCAAATAAATTTTGTATCAGTGCTGAACACTACTTTGACAGTATGAAAATCAAAACAAAAAAAATTTCACGTACACACGCGCATTTTCGGTGCTGAGAAGAACTAACCACCGTCGATGAGACGTGAACAAGAAAAGCATTGTCGTCAGTTTCATTCGGGAAACAGCTCGGGATGGTCGCATAACAGCAAAATAAAACATATTGGCCATAGCAGGCGCACGGGTTAACAAAAAAATAATTTTCTTGCAAGTGGAAAAATTGTTTCTTTAGCCTTATCGTCACTTTTTCCGGAATTTGTTCATCGGAATAGTGTAACCGCAAGTACATTCTGTACAGTTCGACATTGGTAAAGTGAAGGAAATACGGAAAAGTGCCTCAAAGAGAAGTTTTTTTTTATTCAGGCAACAGAAAAAAAACATGAATAGAATGGTGAGTTTTTTTTTATGTTCTCTTACGAGAAATGCTTTGTTTTTCTTTAACTTTCTTTCTGATTGTGGTGCATGTTACTGTTTTTTTTTATTATTGTGATGTGTCAATGAAACGGAAAAGTCGCAAAAGTAGAAAAAAATCAATGTTTTAAAAAGCAACATAACCAAGAAAAAAGTTGACAACCGAAAGGTAGAAAAGTGCCGATCAGAGATGTCATCACGGTCGGGAACACCTGCTCAGCTGGTTCAAGATATTCCCTTTGAAACGCAAGGTTCCTGGAGATAATTCTGTTAATAACTTTCGGCCCTGACGGTTTCGAGGGTGTGGCGTCTCTTTATCGATCGCAGCCTGGTCGTCTCAAAGGAAAATTTCTTAGCGCCGCCAGCATGCATTTGGAAAGAGGCTCCCACATTTTCCCTCACCACACTGTTTGCACGTTGTATGTATATATATACATAATAACCTATCACGCGCGGTTTGAAGGAAGTGGAAGGAAGTAGCATAACACATGCAGCAGGACATATGGCTTTCGTATTAGAATTTGGGGCAAAATATTGCAGTTTTGAATTTGAAATAATTGGTTTGACTAGACGAAAAGTTCTACGAAAGCGGGACTTTGTTAAGTCAAAACTTTGATAATAAAATCTGCACTTCGTGATAAGGGGACTCAGCTGAAATTTCATGTGTGGCGTATGCCAAAACAACGCAAATCTAGATGGAGGTGGATAAGCTATTGTCATTTTATATTCGTTGGCGCAAAAAACTCTCGTTCAATTGGTTCCGAAGTAATCTCTGAAATTTTAATAAAAATAGAAAGCCAGGCAAGGCCAAATTCCACCTTGTGAATTTTAAATGTAACGATCAGGAAATTCACGACACCACGAACTTGGAAACAAGTTCAATTTTAAACATGCTGAGTATACACGATCCAGCAATTATCATAAAGTAGTGTATAGAAGTTTAATATAAATCATCTAAGTTCGATCACCCACTCTTTTTTATACCAGAGTAAGGAGCAAAATTGTGCATGTCTCGCTATATTCACTTTCCTTTATTGTTTATGTAAAAATTTAAATTATTATCGAAAAAGTGTATCTTGCATTACTTTGAAAGTCGGCAAAATATTGAATTCAAAAGCGCCAGAAACTTAGAAGAAGAATAGCAATATCAAATAACTTTACCCCGGTTTCCCTTTTGCGCGATGCAATGATATTGAAATCAGGGACGCCAACAGCCGGCCAGTGCATTACATATAGGTACATAATCAGCAGTGGGCTTCCTGTCGTGGGCCTAGATGTGAAAATCAAGATAGCCCTTGTGTATAATTAACGGAAGACATCTACGCTTGCAATTAAATTATGTTCAATACTGCTTGCAAGACGCACATAGGACAATGTCTCATGATTCAGGAAATTCTAAACCGCGATGTTTATAGCTTATTTAGCTTTCGGTTGAATAATTAAGTTTACCATTTACGAACAAAGTCGACTACAATATATGTATTGGAATCGTACATCTACCTAGATTTCCCCTATCGTTTGAAATGTCATTCATGCTACTGTTATATTCTATATCCACAGGCCACCAATAAATCATCTTACGGCTACGAAGATGACGAAGATAATGATGACTCTTCCGGATCGGATTTCGACGATGACGAAGACCCAGATGAGATTGAGGTTCCAGGTAAGATGCTAATGATTATTTGCGATTTTAAGGGGTTAACGAGGAGTGGGGTTACATGCACCTAAATAATTTCATAGTACAGTATCAATGTTTGAATTCATTTTATTTATTTTATTCATCGGACTTTTATTGTCATGATGATTGATAGGAAAAAGCATGGACCTTAAATTGTTCAAATAGGTTTACAAAACCCATATATTTTTAAAAGATACTGATACTACGACTTGCATTCATTCGTCATATGGGTCACTGAATGCCACTCAAATTAGTGTTCTTTGAAGCACTCCAACAGTTCTTAATTGGGGGCTTTCATTCTCATTCCAATCACCCAATCGACCACACATCCCCCCAAAAAACAGATTAAATTTAATAAACCCCCCCTAACCCCCGCCCCGTTTTAATTCCAAAACACCACAAAAACAATCCCAACCAAACCCCACAATACATTCAAAAAACACATCACAAAAACAAATTACCAAAAAATCCAAAAAAACCCCCACCCCACCCAATTTTAAACTTACACATTTCCCCCCCCACTCCACCTTTAAAAAACGAAAAAAAAAACACCAACAAACGCCACCAATATTATTATATTCCAACAAAACGTTTAAACCCTCTCAAATTAATTATAACATTTATAAAATCGCCACAGTTTCTAGGCGTAGCCACACAACCCCCCCCCCCAACTTAAATTAATTCCTCCCCTATCCCCCTATCTCTATCCATCCAACAAAAAAACAATTCCATCAACCCCCCACATCAAATACAATTCAATATCAATACTTATCATCCATTTCCCCCAATTTTACTCTCCCCTAACACTAACAAACTCAAATATACCACAATTTTTTTGGATTTCAAATAGGGGGGGGGGGGGGGAGTTTTTTTTTAGAGAGAGAGAGAGAGAGAGAGAGAGAGAGAGAGAGAGAGAGAGAGAGAGAGAGAGAGAGAGAGAGAGAGAGAATTACATCGTCTCCGACCAGTGGTTGCACATACTGAACAATTAACATTAACGGACACTTAACGGACAATACAACGCCCGGTGGACCAGTAGAGTAGGGTCATTTTCATGTTCCTACAGATGGAGCGGGAATGGAGCCCCATTTATGTGACATTACGCCTGAATGCGGGTGGATTATCTTCTCTACTCTCACCCAAAGTATTTGACAATACCCGTCCGATTCTTGCAACAAGATTAAACAATTCTAGGCTTGTTCTGGAATAAAAAAAAACGATTTTAAAAACTTTCGATTTTTCCCATGTTTTTAAATCAAACCACATTGAATGCCAAACATTTAACGGGTCATGTTGGATTTTTGTATAGAATAACCACCGAATTTGTTGGCAGTTTGTACTGAAAATGTACTTTTCATCCGCGACCCTCTCACCCAAAGCAACACAGAAGAAACACCGTTTTTTACTCACCATGCTCACACCGTTTGAATAGATTATATTTTTTTAATGGTTGTTCAAATAATAAGTGATTAGATTTTAACAAACATACATTTTGAGTTTTGGTGGTTTATAGCTTATGGTTTGTGTCCCCTTTGCTCACCTTTAGTATAATTATTTTATCTGATATTTTCTAAACAGGAACATCAAACATAACCTTTTAAAACGACGTAAGTAACAAATGTAAGCAAGCTGTGTTTTTTGTGCTGAATTGTTGCTACTTGCATTCTCAACACACGAGTAGTTAGTAAATAATTTAAGAAATTTTATTCATCAATGACGAAAAGAAATTCATATGCGTTCCAACAGCTATTCCTCAATATTTTAAAAATAATTTATGTACACATCTGCATCTGCGTTTGGAAATTTGAACCGATGTATCTGATATGATCCAACTGAAACACGTTCTGTCGAAACACGGTATATGTAGCAATCATGTGTATCTGAGTAGTATGAAACCAAAACGGTGTATCATTGAATTACATTAAAATTGTTGTTCAAATTGGAGAAATACAACCATTTTGCATATTTTTCTATTCGTGGTTATTTCAGCTGCATGAAAAAACATTCGTTTTGTTTTGTTTGCTTGTTTTTTTTTAATTACATGCTGGAAAATATTATACTTACTTTTGAAAAACTTTCGAATGTCCATTTATGGTACTTCTGGATAAAATGAATCAAATAACTGCTTCAGACTGCTTATAATTAAAAAAAAAAACCGTATGTATTTTACCCGATGATTCGTTTTGTTATGAAGGTTCTTCTGTTTATAAACACGCGCAGAACCATCGCTTATTCTTCCGGTCTTCCTCTAAACTCTCCACCGATTGCTTGTCGATCTGCCAAACTTGGAAGACATCTGCATGGAGCTATCTCAAATTATAATAATCCGTCCAATCTATCACAAAACGTTGCGATTGGTTGAGCGGACTGGAGATAATGAAATCCATTTGTATAAGGCCAAGTCTCTCCCGGTTGGTATTAAACCGATGAGCATGGATATCAATAGAAACATAAAGTTACCAGAAGGCACAAAATGCATCTACGGACTCTTATTTTTACGAAATCCCTAAATTTCAATTTTTAATGGATTAGCATAGATTGTTCATTAGACACTTCAACTTAATTGATACAGTTATTAGTTACAGCAGTGCAATAGATTGTAGAATACAGTAGTAAAACTTGTAAGTTACGAAAAAAGAGTTTGGTTCGACCATCGGCTGTGAAAGGTTGTGTCGATGCTTTATTACGCACTATTTTCCTATCGAGCATGGCGCGTTTCGTGTTGTTTCGGTTATCTATAATTCGGTGTAACGAGTGATCGAGTGAGCACAGTAAGAGAACAACAAAGCGACTCTCAAGCGTTCATAAAATTATCCTTGTTTTTCTAACGGAAAACCACCATCACACTTTGTGAGTGGCTCCAATAGCATCCTTATTATTGGTTTAACTCAGATCAAATCGGATTTCCAACATTATAAAAAATCACCTTGTTTTTCCGATGAAAAAACACCATTACACTTTGTGTGTGGCCCCAATAGCATCCTTACTGTTGTAATCGGTTCGAATCAGAAATCGGTACTAGTATTTAAATATTTTACTAAACGAAGCGTGAATTCAGCTTATTGTTTACCAAAACGAACCCTGCTGCCACCCAGTGATTTCTCGTGGAAGTGCGGTGGCGGTGGTCTCGGCTTCCAATAAAACGTCCAAATAAACGTTAACGCATTCCTACCCTTTCCTTATTTGACCTGCATTCGGGCGAGGCCAGCGCCGGTATTGCCTTAGTTTGGGATCACCAGTTTTACACATTGAGCATGTTTGCATCATCTGTTGATCTTCTGAGTAATAACAGCTGAACTGGCAGTAACGGAATAACATCTTCGGGCGGTCAATCATGCTCATTATCCTGCTCATGCTCATAAAAACGGATAAATTATTTGAATAGGATAAGACAACTGCAACTTCTCGCCCTGACTAGCTTGCTGTTCTGCTTCTCACACGCTGACTCAAACTGTAAGATATGATCAACATATATTCTCAATAATACGAAACTACAGTACCCTAAAACGGGGAAAGCGGGGTAACGGTGCGGTTTGACCCATGCCATGAATAGTTCAAATAAATATTTTTCGTTGATACCTTTTCTAACTATCAACTGTGTTTCTTAATCTAGTATTATTTGGCTTCTGAAAGCTATAGCATAGGTTTGAATATTCAGTTTTTCAATTAACCAAGAGCTGAACATTTTATTGAGCATCGCTTCTTCAACTTTCAGCTAGCGGGGAAAAAATCAATCAATGCTTATCTAATAGCTAACATTACAGATTAAGAGATATTTCCCTAGTAGCACATTTGTTTCAACCCAGTAAAGGTGACTGCTCTGTGACTCAATTAAGTCACAATAGAGCTGCTGAAACCAGTTTTGACTGTTGTGTGCTGCTTGGGGTTTTTAGATACTTTAGGCTACATAGGTTGGGTTTTAGGTTAAAGGAAAAATATTGTAATAAAATTGTTACTCGTTACTATTTAAAAACTATTATATAATTACAACTTTTTTCTCATGGATGTCAATTTTTTACGCTTTTTTGCTACAACTTGTTACAAAATCGAGGCAACTTCGCGTAGTTTGGCTTTTTTATTTAGGCAAAGGAGCAATCTGACGAACATCCCAAGCAACACAAAATCGTCATATTTGGATACAGTGACTTGATTGTGACTTAATTGAGTAGTATTGGAGTAACATCAACTGTATTGCAACAAGTTACCTTGCAACCTTCTAGAGATAATAAAATAAATAATAATATATTGAAACAAATAATAAAATTCTAAAAATAAAATCAAAACTTAGGGGGGGGCAACGCCCCCCCCCCCCCCCCCCCCCCCCCCCCCCCCCCCCCCCTATGCTTAAACCAAAGACTTTTTTGATTATTTGAAACTCGAACTTTTTTTATAAGTGAAACTTGAAAATAATATAAAAAATAAGACTACATTGTGTTTACTTTAATTTGAACCAAATAAATGAGAGAAATTCAAAAAAAATTATGAGGTGGGCACTTTATTTTGCCTATCAGTGCTCATGGAATTACAATTTACAAAAATCAAATTACTTGACCATGTAAAAAGAGACTACAGTACGTCAATACGAGAACATAATATGCGTATGAACAAAATACACCTGACATCCACTTGATTGTTACCGGAACAAAAATACAAATTTGATATGCAATTAATATCCTACTAGTCCTAGAAAAGCTGAAAACAGAATAGATCATTCCAAATATAAAAGTTAAAATTTCAATAAAAAATATTATTTTATAAAACATGTTGTTAAACTTTTTCTTTAAACTGTTCTAGTTTCATTTCAAAGATAGCAATTGGAGTGATCGAAAAGCCCGGTTTGATGATTTATGAAATAAATGGCTTATCTAATCTAACACCACTAAACAAAATATGTAAATATAATCCTATTCTGCTTATAAGCACATGCCAGTCTTTTATGAAGATTGTAGTTGAAGTTCAGAAGTTCAATTTAAAATTAAATTTTATGCTGAAATGCTGAAATACAAATTGAGCCTAATGCTTGCCAGTTGCTCCAGGCCCTTAAATGGTTTTGGAATGCAAAGTGTTTCCAAAGCTAGCTGAAATTATCAATTAAATGAGAATGGAAAATAATATGATATGATTTACAGGTATGGATATACAATTTGATTTTTAGATACAAAATCTTCAGTCCCACGGGAACCTGTTCCGAAATAACCGGTCAAGGCACAAATCATAAGATGGTGGCAAAACGTTGAGAAACAGCCTATTGGAGAATTTTCATACATTTGGAAACCCATATTGCCAGGGTTTCCTTCTAAATGTGTTCATGGCCATTCTAGGCCCCACGGGAACCTATTACAGAATGGCCGTTCCCGGGAGATGTTGGCATATGGCCTCCAATGGAATAAAAATAGTTTCTAGGAATGATTCCATAGATTTTGACATCCATTCCCAGAAATTTAATTGATATTCGCAAATAGTGTCTCCGTACTGGACCACGGACCGGATGTCCGGGAAAAAGAAGAATCCATATGGTCATTTCTGATAATTTCCATGAAGCGAATGAGTTTTCAAAGCCAACGGTGTCAAAAGAATTAAAAACGGTAAATAATTGCCGGAGTTACAAACATTTGAATTTGGTTGGTACCCGGGTACCCTGTCTAACAATAGAGGGGTAAAAAAATCGAAATCCACCGAAGTTTGCATGTTGTTGAGCAGAACATGAGCATGAGCATGATCCGCCCACGGATGCTACTCCGTTATTGCCAGATCAGCTGTATTTACTCAAAGAATCAACAGATGGTGTTTGGGACGAGCATAAATCCTCAATGTGTAAAAACTGGTGACCCATTATGAAGCAATACCGGCGCCGGCCGTGCCCGAATGTAGGTCAAGTAGGAAATGGGAAAGAACGAGTTGACGTGATGCTCGCTTTGAAAGAAGTCGAGAAATCCTCTGCACTTCCACGAGAAATCACTGGGATGTTGGATAGTTGAGAAAAGGTTAGCAGCAGGGTTCGTTTTGGTTAACGATACGCTGAAAGTATGTAGCTAGCACAAAAGCATGGGACCGCTCCAACAAGCAACAGAACAGAAATAGTCCAGCATGACCTAATCACCGTAAACTCGTAAATAACTGTGATCGCTTTTTCTGCCTGTGTAGGTAATATTTTCACAAAAGTACGTTTTCTCCGAGCGGCAGCATGCCCCTTTTCTATGGACATTCTGCAAATAGAGATAAGATAATTTGGGCCGCCCCTACGGAACTTGCAGAAGCGTGCGTCATCTGCGCTGGATCGGAAAAACGAAAAGAAAATTAAATCCTTCCTCTCGTCCGTCGCGGTCCCTTATCACTTCCGCGCGCACAGGTCGATAAAAAATTGGAACACTTTTCTTCTTTTTCTTCTTCATTTGGCAACCTGTAGTCATTGCTCTGCTCTGCTGTGCGTTTTTAAGAGGCAATTAGCTGTTCTGCTCAAGCAATTCTACTCCGGAAAATAGATGGCTGTATCGGTGGCAGATTCGGCAGTACAGAAAATAGCACCATTCACACACGCGTCCGCGACTCTACACACCAAGGACGAAGGGGATGGCCCCATTTCGATTAATGAACGATGGATTGCAGTGTCTTTCTGGCTCCGCATCCAGCGAGATAAAATACCCGCGAACGACGACACTTAAAGCTCGCTTAAGGAAAAAAAAACATCAACAAACAACACCGCAATTGATTGTATCCCCAGAAGTTTGCATGTGGTTATGCAAAAAGTTGCTTTCTTAGTTGGTTTCCGACGTGAATGTGATGAACGTCAGATAAGTCACGTTCGATCTTCGTTATCTTGTGGTTATGAATCTTGATAAAAAAAATTAACCACTGAATAAACAATCCTTATGGATCAGAACCCTGTCATTAGATTCTCACCATGGCAACTAGAGGAGCAACAGTAATTAAAAAGAAGCGGCAAAATACTGACTGAAACGGACTATAGTAACTACAATTTCAACCATAAATATTATGATTAACAAAATCCACCAACTACTCACTTCAAAATTTGAATACAGACTGTTTCAGAAATTTTAAGCACACTTTCAAAATATTAAAGATGTGTTGTTTTTTAAGATTTCAATAATTTTATTTGGCAATTATATCAGCACTGGTGTTTTACATAACATTTTACTCTTCTTCAATCAAAATCTTTAATTATGAACGAGACATCTCACTTTTTCTCGAAGATGATTCATAAGCTTCTGCACAGTTGCACTTCCCACTACCCGGACAGGACCGAATAACTTGATAGCTTGCCTTAGTATTTAAGAGCTTAGAATAAGAGGTAAAATACCAGAGGATAATACCATAAAAATTTTCTCACAATGTTATGCAAATACCAAATTGAGGTAAAACAATACCACCCGAGCAGAAGCGAATAACTTGATAACTGGCCTTGGTATTTATGAGCTCAGATTAAGAGGTAAAATACCTGAGGATAATACCATCAAATTGTTCCCACAATGTCATGCGAATACCGAATTGAGGTAAGACAATACCAAAATAATACCTCTAAGGTGACCAGATACTTACCCAGGTATCCGGAATATCAAGTTTAGTTATTCTAGAGACATTTTGCTTGCAATTCCTAGGTATTTTGCTTAGGTATTTTACCTCTTAATCTGAGCTCTTTAATACCAAGGCCAGTTATCAAGATCAAAATTAGGTATTCATATGCTTTTGTGTTCTGCTCGGGTAATCTGACCTCTTTAATCCCAAGGCCAGTTATCAAGATCTAAATCAGGTATTCATATGTTGTTGTCTCCTGCTCGGGTATTGTAACCACTTTCAAATCCTCCAATCCTTTTTAAATTTTTCGATGTCATCTGCTAGTTTTACGAATTTCCGTAGCCTTTCTTTGGTCAAAGCTCAGAAAGTCTCGATTGGTAGTGCCTCCGGTCAATTTGGCGGATTCATGACTTTCGGCACGAAACAGACATTTTAGGTTTTGGTACCACCCTAGTGTGTCTTTGGCGCAATGAAATGATGCTAAATCAGGCCAAAATATGACTAGACCATCATGCTGCTGGAAAATCTGCTATAAACGCTTCTGGAGGCATTCCTTGATGTACTTCTGGGTGTTCATTGTCTCCGGGTACGGGCTAGATATTTTGCCGCATTCGCATGTTGCCTAACACACCATCACTTTCTTGCCAAATTTTTCGGTGAAAATGGCCTTCTCTGTTTCGGGGATATTTCTGTTCTTGCGTACAGCGAAGTATCATGGTCCGAGCAGGTTTTTATAATCCAATTTCACATACGTTCCATCGTCCATGATTATACACCCAGCATTTCTACACAAAATTGTATTTTATAGTTTCCCGGCTCTCGGTTTTACAGACGCGGCCTGATTTGAGTAGCTTTTGGGTTCCTTCCGGAGCAGGACAAAATCACATATGAATACCTAATTTTGATCTTGATAACTGGCCTTGGTATTTAAGAGCACAGATTAAGAGGTAAAATACCTAAGCGAAATACCAATGACCTGCAAGCAAAATATCTCTCGAATAACAAAACGTGTTATTTGGAATACCTGGGAATACATCTGAGGTACTATTTTGGTATTGTCTTACCTCAATTTGGTAGTCGCAGAACATTGTGGGAACAATTTTATGGTATTATCCTCAGTATTTTACCTCTTATGCAGCGTTCTTAAACACCAAAGCCAGTTACCAAGTTATTCGTTCGTGCTCGGATTCTGCTTCCGGTATGTCTTGAATCCAAGTCGCTCTTTTGCACGCATCACGCGTTAGACGTCGAGGTCCCTATCTTTTTCGCCACATCTCGAACGGAAGCCCATGGTTTCTGCTTATAGGCATCCCTGATCTTCTTGTCAATTGCAGGACTCGCAAGACCAGATTTCCGACCACTCCTCGGTTCATCTTCAAAAGTACATTGTTCCCCACATTTTCTACCTTGAGTTCGTGCCGCTCCGACGCTCACATCCTCTTCCGTGGCCAATTTTCTTAAAGAGATTCCACTTGCATTGTACCATTTGTGTACGATACTTATTCTCTGCTCCGGAGTAAGTCCACGAATATAGAAAGTCAACCAGGAAATAAACTGCTTTATGCTTTGACATACAAAAATGTGTAAACAAAAGGTCGCAGCCAAAATAATTTGAAAAATTGCATTCAATTTAAAATGACCGTTAACATTAGGTGCGCTTATAATTTCTGGAACAGTATATACTTAATAAATCATAATGATCGCTTGCACAATGTTGAATGCACTCTTTAGTTACAGCATTAATGGTAATTTTGTTTTATTTTCAAAGTATCCGCAATTCTGAGTTAAGTGAGTTTGAAATGAGAGGACTAAAAATCATTTTGCCGACCATTAGTGGACGTAATCAACTGAAATGAGCTTGATGATCCTCGTAAGTATATCATCACTGAAACGCTCTTATCATAAAACTTACTCGTTTGTAGAAATACTTTCAAATTTATTTCGAGTATTTGAAGCTCTCAGCTTGAGAAAAGCGATCCTAATATTTTTTTAAAATGCTTGCTGCATCGTTATTATGATTGCTACAAAAACCCTGAGGTTGTGACTACAAAACCCTAACCGCTTCATCTTACTTCGTTAGTGCCTTCACCTTCACCACCACCGGGAGAAATGTGCTGCAGTTTATAATACAGCCACATTAAAGGCGAAAACCGTTGATTGTTTCATGCGAAAGTCGAAAGAAAATTCCACGAAAGCTTTTGTGCTAATGCGCTTGTTCAATAACGTTAACGATTATGACGGCGGGAATGAAGGAAAAATACGCAAAGCACGCTATGATTGTTGAAGCAGCTTTTACTGACACGTTGATGGTTCGCAGTGGAGCATACATTCGGGGCTTAAGGCAAAGCAAAACGAGCAACGAACTGAGCTACTCGAGATTGGCTGTTTCTTTTCGTTTAGTTGTATTGGAAATCCGTCACTGAACACTGGTAATTTCTTCTTTTAGACCAGAATTAAGGTGAATTGCTTCTCCATGAATTTTTTTTTCCAATATTGTATCTCTCTCTCGCAAACTCAACTTGCTTTTTGAAATTTATATAGCTCGAGTGTTAGTGAATTGACTACGAATCGAAGATTGCTCACAGCAAGTTAGCATTGTATACTGATGTGATGAAATATTCATTATCTTGTACAGATTCTAAGTTATATCAATTTTAAATTTTGAGGTAATGGCTGCCGTCGAGAATGCTTCAGCGTAGCAAAGCTCACATTTCTATTTAAGTCTTGAAGAAGATTTGTTCTATTCAATGATGGATGAATTGGAGCAAATGAAACAGAACTTGATAGTCTATAAAATAAGACGCTAGTGGATAGTGTTTAACAACATTAAATATCAAGAGCAAATTAGTTGTCCCGTGCATTTATCAGATGATGAATTATACTTTTCGTGCATAGCAGTTCTGCCAATCAAATGAAGTGATAGCACCTAATGTTTCCGTTATTGTACCTTAAGGTGGTTATCTATTGACACCAGTGCTGTAAAAATTCATTTCGTGTAATTGGATAAATTTACCGATAATTTGGTTCAACAGCTGAATTTATGAATAAAATGCATAAAAAACTTGTAGCTCTTGACAATTTCTACAACTTTGTCTAACAGTGCATTGCCGTAACTGGTATATAGAAAGTGTTATATTCAGTGTTATATTCAAATGAAATTCAATGATGACTATGATTTGAATATTCAGAAAAAAGCGCTCTCACGTCATAGGTTTTACAGTTAGAGCAATACATTGTGAACCAAACTTATGAAAATAATCAAGCACACTAATTTCTTCATACTTGCTATTGTAAAAATCATCTTCTGGAACGAGTTGTTGGCAAATTTAGCGCATGGGTCGAAATGATTATTTACGGCACTGTGACTCATATGCACGAACAAATTATTAAAAATTCTTATCTGTTGTACTGAGAAAATGACTGACAAAGATCTCAGAAAATTTCGGCTTCAAAGCTATATGATTTCATGGTTACCAAGACCGTTTTCAGCGGTGGCGGACTAAGGTCTGTATCCACATTAATCCGGACACCTTCAAATCATTGTAACTTTTGAAATATTGCACGAAGGAATGAAAAATTTCACTGTGGTATAGCTGAGAGTCTATGATGAAAAGACTATGATTGATGTTTACATTTCATGTTTAGTATTCAAGATGGCGACGAAAGAATAACAAGTGCGCGAGCGAATTTTGTACGGGCGTACGGCAAATCCTGACTTGTCAATACGGGACCATGCAAAAACATTGAATTTGCCTAAATCTACTGTTCACAATGTGCTCAAATCATTTTCGAAACGTTTGACGGTGGAGAGGAAACCGAGAAGTGACAAAAACATTGGACGCGCTGATCCTGTCATGGACCGAAAGGTGAAAAGGATATTAACGAAAAACCCAAATCTCTCCATTCGAACGGTGGCTCGTAAAATAGGGATGTCGCCTGGTTTTGTTCAAAAATCAAAACAACGTTTGGGACATAAGTCGTATAAAGTAAAAACAGTTCCAAATCGCAACGACAAACAGAACTTGGCAGCAAAATCACGGGCTCGACGTTTGTACTGCGAATATTTGACGAAGTTTTCATGCGTTGTTATGGACGATGAAACTTATGTCCTGGAGGATTTCAAGCAGCTTCCAGGGCTGGTTTTTTATCCCGCTATGGCCAGAAATCCTACAGCTGAGCATTTCAGAACGAAGAAGGCATCGAAATTTCCCAAAAAATACCGTGTGTGGCAAGCAATTTGCACGTGTGGCAAAAAGAGTAAATCTTTCGTCACTACAGGCACAATCAACAAGGAGATTTATCAGAAAGAGTGTCTGCAGAAGCGATTGCTACCCTTCATCAAAAGTCACAAAAAAATACCTTTGTTCTGGCCCGATTTGGCATCATGCCACTATGCTAAAACTGTAATGGAGTGGTACCAAGCAAATCAAGTGAACATTGTACCAAAAACCTCAAACCCGCCAAATTGCCCAGAGCTACGACCAATCGAGAGATATTGGGCTCTGATGAAGCGGAAGCTTTCTGGAAAGAAGCAAGGAATCAAAGACATCAAACGCTTCCAGCAAATTTGAGAAAAGACGGCTTCTACGATTTCTGAAGAGTCTGTACAAACCCTAATGGACGGAGTTAAGCGCAAAGTTCGAAAATTTAATGCAAATACCATATAGCTATGTTTTGTCCTCACGAATTGTTAAAACACATCCCATGAATCTGAAATAAACAACTACGAAGGAAATATAATGCGAGATTTATGTTTTATTCATGTTTTGAGGTGTCCGGATTATTGCGGATACAGACCTTATACTATATTTTGACAGTTGAATGGATCAAACAATGTTTTAATTTACACTGTGGTGTTCTGTTTATCAATTTCCAACAGTTTCGATCCAAACAAAATAAAGCTGACAAACCATTTGTTTGACTTTGAGCGGAATGTGGATTTAAGGGATACATCGCAATTCATAGGGGAAACGGCTAAAAGTTCACTTTTCATGTTGGTTGCAACTTGTGTTGTTATTTATTGATTTATTTTAGGGAATAAATAACCAAAATACCTGTTTTGAATGTGATTGCACCATTATCAAAAAGTGTAAATGTTTTGATCATGGTAACTATCTGACTGTTGGAAATGAAGCACAAAGTCTCAGAAAAGTGTTACACTCCCGTTCCATTCTACTTAGTGACTGAATAGAATCGTATTCCTTTCTGTTCTTCTCATGCGGAAATGTTACTCCATTTTCGTAAAATGTTGATCTGTTCAAAAAATGAGTTGATCCACTTTTTTTTTCGAAAATTGAGTTACATATCCGTGTGAAAAAAATAAAGGAATACAATTCTACTTAGTCATTGAGTAGAATGGAACGGGAGTGTACCCAAAATTGATAACAAGAATGACGAACATGTATATTAGAAATAGAACGCGGAGGGCTGGCTAACGAAGAATAGACCTTTCCATGTTGTTTATAAAGACTGTATTCGATGAAATTTGGACACACAAAATAGGTCACCAAAAAATTTTCTTGAGCCCGATTCTTTTCAAACTTTCTAGTAATAAAGTACTACTAAATGGTTAAGTTTAGACATCATTGGTTTATTGAACCTCTTCTCCCAACCCAAATGCCCGCACCCTTGCCTTGTCCCCTTTCATCAAATTTTGGGCAATGATAGGACCGACTTGCTTACTTACTTTTAACCGCACTTTCTTTAGTTCAATTTCATTTTCTATCAGTTTTGGAGTTTTAACGAGCTTTGACTTCATCATTGCCCAAAATTTTTCAATTGGGCGAAGTTCCGGAGTGTTTGGAGGGTTGACGTCTTTTGGTACAAAAACTACATTATTATCTTTGTACCAGTCTAAGATGGGCCGGGCATAGTGGCAAGATGCCAAATCCGGCCAAAACAGTGTCGGGCCATCGTGAGATCTCAAGAAGGGCAGAAGTAGTTTTTGGAGGCATTCGTCCTTGTAGATTTGTCCGTTGACGGTCCCAGAGGTGATGAAGGGCTGACTCATTTTGCCACATCCGCAGATCGCTTGCCAGACAAGGAATTTTTTTGGCGAATTTCGACAGTTTCTTCTTCCGTACACTCTCCGGAACGGCCAACTTAGAGGTGGCGACGTAGTGTTCTTGTCCTGGCATTTGTTTGGTGTCGGCTTTAATGTAGGTTTCATCGTCCATCACAATGTAGAACGGTTTTGTGAGCCACTCCCTGTACAGTTTTCTTGCACGAATTTTGGCCACCGATTTCTGTTTATCGCTCCGGTTCGGTGCCTCCTGGACCTTGTACACATGTAATCCAGAACGTTTCATTGTTTTCTGCACAAAACAAACTGAAACTTTCGCCTTTTTCGCAACATCCCTGATCGAAATGTTGGGATAACTCTTAAGTTGGTTCAATACCATCCTGGCCTTCTCCGGATTTGATGTGCCACGTTTTTTGCCAGTACCATTTTTCCGCTTGGTTGTCTTACGGTCCTTGAACGTTTTGATCACATGAGATACGGTTGAATGTGCGATTCCGAGCTGTTTTCCGATCCATCGATGAGAAGCGTTTGGGTTTTCGAAGTGAGTGCCCAAAATTTGTTGGCGCACTATTTCTTCATTCGAAGCCATCACTGAAATCACTCGACCGATTTTCACGAAACTCATTACACAATTGACACAACACAATGAAATACATTCAGTTAAAATTTCAATAATTTTTACCCACACGCTAAAAAGTTACGAGCAATTGCGTGTGTCCAAATTCCATCGAATACAGTTTTTATTAGTAACAGGTAACAGTATTCACGTTAGTCATATAGGTTAATTTTTTTTCATATTTATCTGCTCTTATTATACTTTTTATTTTCCTCGTATCACGTTTACGTTTAATGCCGAAAACAAACACAGAAAACCAACCCGGCCGCGCTCTTATTAATTGTTTGTGAGTGGGTGGAAATCAAGGCAATGAGAATGAGTAGGAACATGTATCCTGCATAGCAAACAGTGATTGAACAGAAAAGAAACACAAGTTATAAATATACCGACTAAATATTAAATTGAACCGTGCTGATAAAGCTTGGTTAGATAAGCGTAATTTGAAATTCTGAGTCAGAGAAACAAAAATTCGTTATGAGAATATCATCAATAAACTCTCACGTGCGCCCTGCACGACATGAAATACCAAATCCTTCTATCTCTTCTCCTTTTTTGTATTGAAGGCTGTGTCAAAAATAAGTTATCCACATATTTTTCCTTCACATCATGTAGAAAAACGATGTTTTATTCAAACAAATGAATGTTTCTTTATTGTACGGGAGTGAACTTGAACATAGTGAAGACCGGATGAAATTAATATTATTCCTTCACGAATTTGCAAATTTTTGATCAAACACTTTTCATCAAGTTCCGCAAAAGTGATTCATCACATTTATTGGACACCTAAGCCTAAATTTATATGAACTCCTGCATATTCTCAGCTGCTTTTCCAGTCTTTTTGAAGACCCGCTTCACAATCGCCCAATAGCTTTCGATGGACCGAAGCTTCTGCTGTTGTTGTCGTAACTGATCTGCCAACATCCATAGTTGCTGATGTTCCCAATGGAGTGTTAGATCTTGATGCAACCGATGTTGCTGTGATTTTCCTTGCGGTTCACCTTGTTCTAGTACTGCTTCTTGAGCAATTAGTGTGAGAGACACCCTAACAGCGTAGCACTGATGATGATTACAATGACTGAAACAGAACACATACATATAGATCAACAACATAGTAGTTGCCAGTGTGTGAGGGTGCTTTGCTGTTGAGCAAGGCTTCATAGACCTTTTGATCGTTGATTCGTGCTCTTTTTCGGCATCCAGCACTCATCGAGGTAAGGCGTGGTGTCCGGCACAGCCAGTCGGGTGTTTACGCTACAAATTGGCGCGGAAGCGCGTTTTCTCACAGTGGCGATCCTGCCAGGTATAATATCAATTATGATATTATTAAAGTTAGAATCAAGTGTTGTGTAAGCGAGAATCACCCAACTGGTTGAGGCAGAAGTTAATTATTCGTTTTTTTTTTCTTTTTTCGATACTTGTGAAAAAGCAGCGAGAAGCTTGTGTTCATAAATTTTGTTTTAAAGTTAATTTGCGGGACGTAAATTAAACCTTAATCTATGTGGCAGTGCTCGGGACGAACATTAGTGAACAATCGTTAACTCAAGCGGGACGCTTAATGAAAATAGCCAGATAGGTTATCTTCTTGCTTTGCTAGCTTGTGGGACGCAAGTTAAACGAACTCGTGTGTAGTGGTATTTCGGGACGAAATCCAGTGCATAATCACCACAAGCGGGAAGCTTGATGGGAAGCGTTGGCAGGAAGGTTAGTCTGCGTTGTTTGGTTGATTTGTGGGACGCAAATTTAAGAAGAAACCTGACGCTTTAGCATTAGCTCAAAACCATCGCTTCATGGACGCACGATGAGGAAAATGGCGGTGTTCTTTTGTTAATTTGTAGGACACAAATTAAAGAAGAAACCTGAAAAGAAGAAAAAAAGCTGCACGCATCATTGTTTTCAGGAAGAAAACTTGCGCGCAACCATCGCTAGGGGGACGCACGATGAGAAAAATGGCGGCTAGCCAGTTCTTTTGCTAATTTGTGGGACGCAAATTAAAAAAGAAACCTGACGCATGGATGTGGACGAAACCCAGCCCACAATCATCGCATGCACGATTATCGATGAAAAATAAACGTGATACAGGCTAGATATTGTTTGTCTCTCTTTATCTTAGTATCTGAGGACCGGGAAGGGCATCTCCGGTGTCTCTTTCTATTTTTCTCTATTTTTTGCGCATATAATGGCGCTGAATTGTGGTTATTTCAATTCAAGTACACACGCAATATTTAGCATATAAATCCACAATCACATGAAAAGTAAAACAAAACAAAAATGATTATTATCGACTGCCTTCTTTCACCCTCCTCAGGAAAATGGAGAACGAAAATTCTGTTGGCATTTATCGGGAAAGCGACAATCAGAGTGATGACAGGTATGACATCACAAGTCGTCCACCGACCCCTGGATCGAATATTCCGACTCGTGAAGAAATGGAGGCGGGAAAACATGTAAGGATGCCACTGAATCCTGGAGTGCAATGGAGTGAGGATTCGGCGGTTATAGAACCGGACGATGTAGGCGGTCACTCGAAAGCACAAAATACGAAGGACAACATGGCTACAGAGCACAACAGTCAGACAGCTGATACTGGAAACCCCGGAACAAGTGATAGATTGGCCTCATTGGAGAAGGAACTTGCTGAGCTTTCACGCCTCCTACGTGAAAAACCTGCTGAAGTTGATCAATCTTGGGCTGCACCACATCAAGGGGCAGAGATCACCGTCCTGTCAGCAAATGTGCAGATGGAGCATATCCCTCCTTTCCCGAAGGATGTGCCACCCAACGGTATGTAGCCCTGGCCATATACAACATTACTGACCCAACCAAACAAGCTCAGTATCTGTTTCTCGCCATTGGAGACGATCTTCAGAATATAGTACGTGGCGCAGGTTTGAGACCGAGCCTCCAGGATCCTAAATGCTATAAGAAGATGGTCGCCAACATTTCCGGCTATTTTCGGACTATGACCGATTCAGCGGCCGAGCACGAAACCTTCGCACAAATGAAACAGCAGCGTGGTGAATCTACAGTCACTTTCTACGCCCGACTAATGTCCAAAGTACGACTGTGTGGTTATAGTGCCAATGACCAGGAACGTTTTGTTAGATCGCAACTATTGCGGGGAATGGCAAACCAGGACCTGGGCAGATCAGCCAGAACATTCAACTACGAAACGACGTTCATTGTTCAATCGGCCGCACGAAGTGAGGCTTTTGAAGCTGAAGTGAGAGCAGGAACATGCAACGATCAAGTATTTGCCGTTAAGAGATTCGCACCAATAGAACGGAAGCGGATCCACCCGGGACAACAGCGACAACCATGCGATACAACGAACAAGAGAAGCCGGAACGCTACGCCACCGTATAAAAGAGATCGTTGCTCCAGATGCAATCGTCCACGGCATAACGGAAGAGTGTGCCCTGCCCTTGATCGTGGTTGTCGTCAATGCGGTCGTCGTGGTCACTTCGCGGCCACATGTCGAATGAAGAAAATAGATCGAGTTGAGAAGGTGGAACCTCCGCCAATCACCGAGGACGAGAAGGTATGATTCATGGCTCTTGTTAGCTTGTTAGCACACACTCATTATTCCAGTGATCGAGTTCATACTAGATGAAAATAAAATTTCTTCGAAATAACGTTGATTTATTATTTTACTCTCTGATACTTCCAAAGGCATTCTCGATCTCGGGCTTTTCCTGAGTCCACCTCTGATGATTTTGCTGCCTCATTTTCTTTTATTCTTCTCTTATATCCTCTTTGATTATTGCCTACAGCACATCAATACTCTTTCACTAAAGGATGTCCTCATACTGTGTAGTATTGGGAAATCAGAACCCATTGAGTTCCTGATTGATTCAGGAGCCGATGTAAATATCATTGGGGGTAACGATTGGAATGGCCTGCAAAAACAGATCCAGAGAGGGCGGGTGGACATCAAGGTTATCAGCCCTATCAAGACAATGAGTCTGCGAGCTTACGCGGCGGAAAACCCCATGCATGTCGAATGTTTGTTTGTCTCAACTATAATTGCTTTGGGAACCGGCAATACAGCCACAAACGTCCAATTCCTAGTAGTTCCTGGTGGCCATCGCTCGATACTGGGAAGAGCAACTTCGAGCGATTTGAGCGTGCTGAAAGTCGGATCATTCATTAACAGCTGCAGTGAGGATATTGGCGTTGAAGTTTTTCCGAAGATGCCCGGCATAAAAGTTAAATTCAGCATCGACAAATCGGTTGCACCGGTCCGCAATGCTTATTATAATGTCCCTGCCGCATACCGGGAAGGGGCAAAGCAACGATTTCTAGAGATGGAACAGAAGGGTATTATAGAAAGAGTGACTGCCGCCCCGGAGTGGATAAGCGGGATGTCGGCGGTTGCAAAAGGGAAGAATGATTTTAGACTGGTGGTAAATATGTGCGTCGCCAATGAAGCAATAAACCGCGAGTACTTCCGGTTGCCGCTGCTTCACGAGATGAAAGCAAAACTTCATAGAGCTCGGTATTTCACAAAACTGGACCTCACGAACGCCTATTACCATTTGGAGCTTTCAAAGGATTCCCGTGACCTGTTCTTCTTGCTGCTGCTGAAAAGCTCGTTCCACTTGCAGTCTCATCAGTTGTGTTGCCACTGTATCGATCATAAGCAATTCCATTCTCGGCAATATCGAGTTCGATTCCGAATGATGCTTACTGCCCGATGAGATTTTAGTTGATAGTATACTCATACAAATCACTGGAACGAATGGGCCTTTCGTTGACGCTTGCTGTTTCTGCCCACTAGTTGTCACAATTGCCAATGGCTTACATTTTTTCGTGAAGCGGTTGCTGGAGGAATCACCGGATTACCACGAGAACTTGTCACGATCTTCCCGATGGTTATATGTCTAAGCGACCGCTGATCCTGGATGATGTCTTCGCGTATTGGTGCTCCACCCGAAGCTGCCTTAGTTCGCTGGACCCATTTTGCAGTCACGCAGTTAGTACAACTCCAGCTCTTATCGTGAACTTCCTCCGAAAGGCCCACGCGAACGAAATGATGCCCTCCGTCACATACATCGCACTGGACCACCTCATCGGTGTCTGGACCTCGACAAGTTCTGCAAGCATGATCTTCCGAAGTGTCCTCTTCCAAATCCGGATTACCGACACCAACACTACCAGTAGCATATTGTTTTTTACACCACTCTCATTATATCCCCTTCCGGGAGCACTCACTGCATCGAAATTACAACCATCTCGCGGTATTTTACTTGACCGACCGACCGTACCGTGACAATAAACGAAAATGATATTCTGTTGACGAGTAACTTTCCGAAATTATTATTGTCCGACCGACGACAATGAAACGCAAATACCCTATTCACCAGATTTAGCTCCCTCTGACTTCTGGCTGTTCTCTCACCTCAAAATATTCCTTCGTGGGAAGCATTTTTCATCAAACGAAGAGGTTATAGCCGTCGTAGAGGAGTATTTTGCAGGCCTTCCTGAAAGTCACTTCCGTGTGGGACAACACAGTTGGAAGATCGTTGGACCAAGTGTGGAGACTATACTGAGTAATAAAAGTGATTTCTCCCACAAAAAAACTGTATTTTCATTTCCGCTGTCAAAACTTTTTGACTAATCTAGTAATTCTCCATACAGTAAATTAAAAAGTATATCCACCCCAGCAGTTTTACACAACTTTTCAGCATTTTGAACGTGAACTGCAAGTTATTAATATATTAAAATAACATACAGCAGCCAATAATCGTATTGGAACAGAACTTTGTGTTGTTTATAATTGAAAAAAATGACAGATTGTTGGACCAACACGTGAAATTTTAAACAGGTAAATTTTGATACACTATACAATAATATTCATTTAAACCAAGTCAACCAACACTATCATCCCTTCAATAAAGCTCATCACAGTCAAGCTTCCGGTTTGAAAATAGTAATGGACTGACTCACCACTCATCCTCTCCAAGCTCGTGTTATTGTCTCAAAGCTGTGAATGCTTCATCCATTTCTTATTGTTGAAAAATCAGAAGTATCAGAACGTTGTTGTTTCATATCGGACATTGAACTGAAGCTGGGAGACTTTTTGCGTGGATTTCTATTCCGTGCACTTCTTTGACATCCTGTCACGGACTCTGGTGATGAGGATTAATTTTGATATCTTTCGTTTTTTTTTTGCTCAAATTCATGCCGTAGCTTGCGATAATGAATCAAAAAATAGAAAGACTTATAGTCGCCTTCAATTCAGAAATCAAATTTCGAAATGGAGCTTAAGTAAAGCTCCAATATCAAGCAAATTAGGAGAGAATCTGATCCTTTTCTTGGTATTGCCCCCGGCTAGTAGTTCTGCTCAGAGCAAACTCAAAAAAAGTGTTTTATTGCGTCAAACGTTTCAGAACGAAGCAAAAGACAACCATCATTAATCTTATTCGGAGCTCTCGTCGGATTCAATAACTTCGATGATTTGTATTGTGGAGATGCTGGAGGCGGTGGTTGAAAAAGTAGATCAAAAAGATTAACTGCACAACTTTCCGATACAGATTGGTGTGCTCTCTGTCGTTCGATGTTTGACTTGAAACCGTCTACCAGCTCGATATATGACACCGCCCCATGTTCCATATCGAATTCATCGGTAATGTACCGTAACGCTGGCTGCTATAAACTAAAACTAACTATAAGTTATAACTTCGCACCGCTCTCAAATTGATGTAAGTTTAATTAATTGATGGCGATAATAGACACCCTAATCGCATAGATTAACTCTTGCACTGCTATTTTATCGTCCATCCGCCAGTGCGTCCATCTCGTTCCCATACCTACCAATAGCGCTACCAACCGCATTCCTCATCAAAACACAACTAAGGTCTGTATCCGCGATAAACCGGAAACATGAATAAAACATAAATTTCGCATTATATTTCCGTCGTAGTTGTTTATTTCAGATTCATGGGATGTGTTTTAACAATTCGTGAAGACAAAACATAGTTATTCGGTATTTGCATAAAATTTTCGAACTTTGCGCTTAACTCCGTCCATTAGGGTTTGTACAGACTCTTCAGAAATCGTAGAAGCCGTCTTTGTCCAAATTTGCTGGAAGTGTTTGATGTCTTTGATTCCTTGCTTCTTTTCAGAAAGCTTCCGCTTCATCAGAGCCCAATATCTCTCGATTGGTCGTAGCTCTGGGCAATTTGGCGGGTTTGAGGTTTTTGGTACAATGTTCACTTGATTTGCTTGGTACCACTCCATCACAGTTTTAGCATAGTGGCATGATGCCAAATCGGGCCAGAACAAAGGTTTTTCTTTGTGACTTTTGATGAAGGGTAGCAATCGCTTCTGCAGACACTCTTTCTGATAGATCTCCTTGTTGATTGTGCCTGTAGTGACGAAAGATTTACTCTTTTTGCCACACGTGCAAATTGCTTGCCACACAAGGTATTTTTTGGGAAATTTCGATGTCTTCTTCGTTCTGAAATGCTCAGCTGTAGCATTTCTGGCCATAGCAGAATAAAAAGCCAGCCCTGGAAGCTGCTTGAAATCCTCCAGGACATAAGTTTCATCGTCCATAACAACGCATGAAAACTTCGTCAAATATTCGCAGTACAAACGTCGAGCCCGTGATTTTGCTGCCAAGTTCTGTTTGTCGTTGCGATTTGGAACTGTTTTTTACTTTATACGACTTAAGTTTCAAACGTTGTTTTGATTTTTGGACAAAACCAGGCGACATCCCTATTTTACGAGCCACCGTTCGAATGGAGAGATTTGGGTTTTTCGTTAATATCCTTTTCACCTTTCGGTCCATGACAGGATCAGCGCGTCCAATGTTTTTGTCACTTCTCGGTTTCCTCTCCACCGTCAAACGTTCCGAAAATGATTTGAGCACATTGTGAACAGTGGATTTAAGCAAATCCAATGTTTTTGCAAAGTCCCGTATTGACAAGTCAGGATTTGCCGTACGCCAGTACAAAATTCGCTCGCGCACTTGTTTTTCTTTCGTCGCCATCTTGAATACTAAACATGAAATGTAAACATCAATCATAGTCTTTTTCATCATAGACTCTCAGCTATACCACAGTGAAATTTTCATTCCTACGTGCAATATTTCAAAAGTTACAATGATTTGAAGGTGTCCGGATTAATGTGGATACAGACCTTATACTTCGATTTATAGCCTTAAAACGCCTTTCCCGATCCAAAAGTATTCATATTTCAGGGTATTTGACAGTATTTCCCAGTTTTTCTGTAACATAAGCTGCCATTTTGGATTCCGCAATTGCGTCAAATATCGATTTACAGTTTTTAATCGTCGTCCTTGATCCAAAAAAGAAAACCAATTTGCAGATATTTTTGCAGTATTTTCCACTCTTAACGGAACTGAAGCCACCATTTTGGATTCCTAAATGGAGTCGGACATCGATTTACAGCATCAAAATACCGTCTGCGTTTCAAAAATATCCATATTACAGGATGTATAACAGTATTTCCGAGTTTTTCCGCAACAGAAGCCGCAGTATTGGATTCCAAAATAGCGTTAGACATTGATTTTCAGCGATTCTACGCCGCTCCTGATAAAAAGTATCGTTATTGCAGGGTATTCTACAGTACTTCTCACTTTTATGCAAAATAAACAGCCATCTTGATTTCCAAAATGGCGTCCAAATGGCGTCAGACATCGATTTTCCGCCTTTAGACACCGTTTCGGATCCAAAAATATAAGTTTTTCGGGGTTTTGACAATTATTGGATTCCAAAATGGCGTCAGAAATCGACCTCCAAGGTACAACTTTGTCGAAGACGGCATCTTCCTTGATGGCTAGGATCTCGAGATACAGAATGTACAAGCTATTCATATGTACAATACCGCCGCGAAGGAGCCATTTCTGGACTACTATCCACCAACCGAAAGGAGTTGGCCCCCTGAATAACTTTGCTCAAGACAGTAACTTTCCTTATGACCTCGAGATATTCCATGTTGGAACCAACCCGGATAAAAATAACCATACAATGACAATACAATAATATAAAATAACATTAAAATCTATTGTCGAACATGAATCTTATTGTTGACGTATTGGATAAATGAAAAATGCATATTGTCATTACAATAGATCTACTATTCACCCTACATGCTTGAATTTTCAACAATTGTGAAACAATACAATGAATAGTAATTGACTTAGATTTGTTCGGGAAAAAATGATTTTTTCTATAGTTAAGATAACAACCCCCTTATTCTATTGTCGATGTCTCAATTAACAATAAATTCTATTGTGAAAACAATATCTCCTATTGTCATCTTATTGTCATGAACAATAATACTAATTGTGCACACTATTGATTCTATTGTATGGTTACAATACATTTAATTGTAAATCTATGAGATTTTTTTTCGGGAATCACAACGAGCTAGGGCCCCCCATCGTCGAAGCATGAAAATGAATCGCTTTTGTACTCATTTCACTCCCCTTCAATAAGCTTTCGTGCAGTGAATAAATCTTACTTTCACCGATTCACTCCCAATTCACTTCCTGTCAAACGTGAATAAGCTTAAATTCATTTCTGATCTAGCCACCGTCAAAAGAGTTTCAATTGAAATTCAGGCTTACTTCAAACGACGCGGCGAACGAGCGTAAATCAGCCTCGTTGAAATTGATTTGATTTGATTTTAATTTTTTTATTGAACTTACATGTCATCAGTTCATGCACTGCACTGCACTGCACTGGAAATCAGCTCTCATGAACATTTCTTGATTGGATGGTCTAAATAGATCTCATTCCATAGATTTATGTCGCATTGAGAATGAATCGTGCCGATCTTCTCTTCTTCTTTAGCATTGCTTTCGCTTTATTGCCTTCACAATTGGGTTATTGCTTGCCCTCAACTTAGTGTTCAAATGCACTTCCACAGTTATTAATTCGGAGAGCTTTCGATGCCAAGTTAACCATTTTTGCATCAGTATGATTGTGTGGCAAGTACAATCATACGCTATGCCCAGAGTCAGAGAAATTTTCCTTTTCGAAAAATTCCTCGACCAGACTGGGAATCAGAACCCAGCCACCTCCAGCATGGTGTTGCATTGTAGCTGCGCCTTTAAAGACATATGGCTAAGGGAGGACCAATGTGCCGATGCGCCGTATCAAATCTAGACAAATTAGTCAAAAGGTCGAAAGTAACATCTGCTTGCTCCCACAAAAAATGCACCAGAAACAGATACAGGGAGTCATTACCTTCCCGTCGGTAGTGGATATAAATGTTAGCAACCCGGCATTTCCAGGAAATTTACGTTCTAAGTCATTGTTTACAATTGTTACTTTCGACCTTTTTGACGATTTTGTCTAGAAATGTGTTTTTTTTTTGTTTTTCACGGCACTAAACCAGAAGTTGGCAGAACACAACAAAACATACGTACCAGTGCACACTGGGCCAGGAGACAAAATTAGCAAGACAAAACCTCTAGCGCTGAGTATGCATTTTATCAAGATGATTGCTTGAGCATTGTTGCTCAGTTTTATCTGCGCCACAATTTGGTAATAAAAATTAGTTCCACTTTTCACCGCAAGGGCGGCGCTACGATACTAACTTTTTATTTCGCCTTCTAGCGGTTTGCATGTCATCGGCAAAGTTGTAGAGCATAAAATAATAAGAAAGTTTGACGAAGACATCAAATATTATGTTCTATGTCTACAACTAACAAAGTTACGATTAGTTTTGTAAAATTTAACTGAAATTTACGTTTTTTCTACCAATTTTCATATTTTTTCGTCATATATGTTATTTTTGGTACCATTTATGTGTTAAACCTTATAATTTGCGTATGTTTTGAAAATCGTTCGCATAGTTTTGGGGGACATAACAAGCGAAATATTAGCCAAAACTTTGAAAATATCATGAATTTCAAAATTAATTTTCTCAAAAAATTGCAAGTTGTTGCAAAAAATTACTCATGTTTCAGAAAGTACTATATGTGACTCTTTCAATTCTGAAATTATGCCCGATACATATTTTGTTATATTTGAGATATCGGATTTTAAACTTTTGATGATTTTAGCCCGAACTCAATGCTATAATTGATTGCTTTTTGCGTATACATACATATGCATTCCATTGTACAAAATCTGATATGTTTTCATGTCAACATGTCAAATGGAGATTATTTTTTTCCCCCTCGAATATCTTTATTTTTAATCTGTAAAAGATAGTGTGCTATAAAAGTCAATTGAAAATAAGTATTCCTCTGCACTTGTATTCGTGTGTCGACGAAAACACGATTGATCGCTGACACACATACTTGTTTACTTCACTGTCAAAACCAAGTGGTCATCATCGAAGCAAATGTTGAAGCATGAGCCTGTGCACGCTGCCATAATTCTGTTGCCTTTTTGATATTACTGTTAGCCGTGTTTTCAGTGTTGCCTCACTCGTTTCCACGAGAATATTGAAAACGTGCCTCACAGTCATTTTTTCTATGTCCATGAGTGCACGGATGTTGATGAAATATCAAAGCAACCACGACTTTCCCCAATACATTTGAATACGCCTCAAAACTTCAAATCTCAAACGTCAAATGTCATAATAATTGTGTAGTTATCAACCGTTTGCAAGCGCTGGTTTACACTTTTGGTTCTTTTTGGCAGATTACTTCTAGTTTGTGGTTGGTGCCTTCTACGATCACTATGGCTCAAGGTAGGTTATTTTAATTAATCCAGTAGGAATTCATTCAAGTAATTTTATTATTAGCGTGCAGTATTCGCGTACGAGAAATAGTAGAATTATTCTACAGAATCTTCCACTTGGTGATGTGGCATCGTATGTGAAGAAGAAAATAACATGTCCTGATAATAAAATGTTTTCTGATTCCGTTCAAAACTCACTACGTTTGCTACTATCAAATATTGAATCACGATACGCAAAGTGCCACCGCATAAAGAGTTTGTTTTTCCTGAAACATTCAAAATGGCTGGATTCAAACTTTAAAATTTTGAATAATATTCCGAAGAAAAATGTTGGTGGAAGGAAGAAAATATCTTTTGGTGCAGAAACCCCTAGGACCAGGCTCCGTAAAACTAAAGATTTGCGAGAAAAATTAATTTTCTCAAAAAAAAATTGCAAGTTGTTGCAAAAAATTACTCATGTTTCAGAAAGTACCATATGTGACCTTTCAATTCTGAAATTATGCCCGATACATATTTTGATATATGTGCAAAAAATGTTCCCCGAGCTGACAAGTGCGATTCTGTTTAATACTGTGGAGCGCTTAATTTGTATTTGTGACCTTTTGTTCAAGAGCAAATGACTACGAAAGCCATTGTTTACAAAAACAAATTCGCCCTAATCTAATGTTGGCGCTGATTTAACAAACAAAATATAATTAACAGTAAATTCGAGCCGACCTGCAGTTTCTATAAATTTTCGTGGAGAACCAATAGCAGAAGAAGAACCGGAGCCTCACACACCAATAGCATAGGGTTTCACGGTTCTATAGACTGAATAGAATTTATTAATTCGATGACATCAATTTCTTCACATCAACAAGCAGTCCTACGTCAACTTTGCAGTTATGTCACTGACATAACTCACCCTTTCGTTTTTTTATATTTTAATAGCTGTTTTTAGCCTATCCAATGCTTTTCTTCTATTTGGAGCGGAAGGTGCTTTTGATACACTTATTGTTTTGTTGGCTGCTTTCTTCATTCTTCTGACTAAATCTGTATAACATTCCTCGATAGTGTGTGTTTCTGTTCCGCCCTGCCGTAGATTGCAGTTCTTCTTGGTACTTTTCTTCGATCTTTTCAACCTTTAATAATTCTAAGTTGATCTTTTTTGATTCTTGTTCGGAGTTTCTTTTCCTCAAAATTTTTCCAAATTTCAAGCCTATAGCTAACAGTTTATGGTCTGTATTTAAATGTGTCCAATTGCCTGTAATATATCTGATTTTGAAATCTGTAATAGTTGGTGCAAGAACATGATCTATTTGACTTTGTCTACTTCCACTTCTCCATGTAATTTTGGTGTTTTTGCCTATCTTTGATGATACATTTTTCAATTTTGCTGTGTGGAGAAACATTTTGAACATTTCTTCGTTATCGTTGCATTTTTTATGTCGTAGTATTTTTTCCTATCCATTTCTCGTCCTCTTGGTTTAAATCATCTGTACCTAATTGAGCGTTGAAATCTCCCACTATTATAACATGTTTGCTATTCTTTCTATCTGCTGTGTATTTGTTCAGTGTAAAGACTGTATTCGATGAAATTTGAACACACAAAATAGGTCACCAAAAATTTTCCTTGACCCCGATTCTTTTCAAACTTTCTAGTAATAAAGTACTACTAAATGGTTAAGTTTAGACATCATTGGTTTATTGAACCTCTTCTCCCAACCCAAATGCCCGCACCTTTGCCTTGACTCCTTTCATCAAATTTTGGGCAATGATAGGACCGACTTGCTTAATTATTTTTAACCACACTTTCTATAGCTCAAGTTCATTTTCTATCAGTTTTGGAGTTTTAACGAGCTTTGCCTTCATGATTGCCCAAAATTTTTCAATTGGGCGAAGTTCCGGAGTGTTTGGAGGGTTGACGTCTTTTGGTACAAAAACTACATTATTATCTTTGTACCAGTCTAAGACGGGCCGGACATAGTGGCAAGATGCCCAAAACAGTGCCAAAACAGTGTCGGGCCATCGTGAGATCTCAAGAAGGGCAGAAGTCGTTTTTGGAGGCATTCGTCCTTGTAGATTTGTCCGTTGACGGTCCCAGAGGTGATGAAGGGCTGACTCATTTTGCCACATCCGCAGATCGCTTGCCAAACAAGGATTTTTTTGGCGAATTTCGACAGTTTCTTCTTCCTTACACTCTCTGGAACGGCCAACTAAGAGGTGGTGACGTAGTGTTCCTGTCCTGGCATTTGCTTGATGTCGGCTTTAATGTAGGTCTCATCGTCCATCACAATGCAGAACGGTTTTGTGAGCCACTCCCTGTACAGTTTTCTTGCACGAGTTTTGGCCACCGAGTTCTGTTTATCGCTCCGGTTCGGTGCCTTCTGGACCTTGTACACATGTAATCCAAAACGTTTCATTGTTTTCTGCACAAAACAAACTGAAACTTTCGCCTTTTTCGCAACATCCCTGATCGAAATGTTGGGATAACGCTTAAATTGATTCAATACCACCCTGGCCTTCTCCGGATTTGATGTGCCACGTTTTTTGCCACTACCATTTTTACGCTTGGTTGTCTTACGGTCCTTGAACGTTTTGATCACATGAGATACGGTTTTCCGATCCTTCGATGAGAAGCTTTTTCGTTTTCGAAGTGAGTGCCCAAAATTTGTTGACGCACTATTTCTTCATTCGAAGCCATCACTGAAATCACTCGACCGATTTCCACGAAACTCATTACACAATTGACACAACACAATGAAATACATTCAGTTAAAATTTCAATATTTTTTACCCACACGCTAAAAAGTTGCGAACAATTGCGTGTGTCCATATATCATCGAATACAGTCTTTACATAAAAATGTGTTCTGCTTTTGATTTGGCGCATGTACATTAATGATGATTCTTTGTTATTCTTTGCTTTGGTTTTACTTATTACTATTCCTTTTCTAACCTGCTTCATTTTTAGTACGTCAGTGTCTGAATTGTTCCTAATAACTATCGCTAAGCCTATGGATTTATTTGCGTGGTTATCTGTAACTTTCCATACATAGTTTTTTGTCTCATTTACGTCTCCTAGTGTATTTGCACATCGTGAAATGCAGCAATGTCTGCATTGTATGTATATAAATATCTCATCAATTTCCTCTCTTTTATCTTTTTTCTACAATCCTTTAACATTCCAACTAGCTATCTGTAGTACTTTATTGCTTTCTTTTCTTTTCGTGTCCTTCGTTCTGTTCATTTTGTCCAAATTCTCTATATTCTATGCCACTTAGCTAAATAGCTTTTTCCCTACTCTACATTTTCTTGATTCTCCCTGGTTTCTGTGTCTGTCATTTTACATATTCCTATTTGTTATGTTGTATCTCATTTTTCTTTTTTTGGTTCCCTTTTTCTCTTCTACGATAAAGTTGTCGTGTCTATCGATTTGTTATGTATTTTTCATTTGTTGGTAATTTTTCCTGATATTTATACTCCAATCTTTCTCCGCAATCTTCAATTATACTGTCATAATAGTTCTGTGATATGTTCTTCTGTATAGAAAATATTTAACGTGCCATTATGTGAGTACGATTCCCTTATAATGTTTATTGCTCCATCCTTACCATATAGTTTGATTGTTAATTTGAATATTTCTGTTACTGCCAGCAATGTTTCAAGCCCTTACCACGTTCCGTTCTTCCTGAAATTAATCAATGCTACTTCAAAATCCTCGCTAGATTCCTTGAAATCAAACATAAATCCTTCAAAATGTTCTTTCTCTGAATAAATGTATCGAAAAAAATCATTCAAGAATTCACAACATCACTCTCCCGGCAAAAAAGCGGCGTGCTATTCAAATGAGAAGTGGCCATTTATCTTTGGTTCGGAAGCAATGCCTCAATATTAGATTGCTTCGGAATTGCGTTTCAATCAGGACTGAATCTCGAACCTAAAAAAGAATATCAGATGTGTCAATCCACACGATTGGAATTACTTGTTTCTGATATTATTATCAGGAATTGCCGATGAGTTGTTTTCACCAACTCGCTTCCATTTCTCCCCTATACTTTGGCGTCGCACACATTCCGTCGAAAAAAGTAAAAGTGGACGGATTCCCGTTCGCTTGAATGGAATTCTCAAAAGCTTTCAGCACCTACTTATCCAATCGAAAGGAGGAGGTGAGCGAGATGCCGGTCAAGAACCTGACCAGATATAGTGAGCAAGATATCGCGTCGCGTCAAGTGATTTCGAGAGAGCGCCATCGTGACAGACACAACATCCAAACCGGTGAATGAAAGAGAGCCCATTAGCTATTCACTTGACCACAGAGCTAGCAGAATGCGATTACATGTGGGTCCGAAGCGTCACCCCATCGCGAGGAATTCCCTTCCCATTTGTTTTTTCCACAAGGCTGGTACATCGAACTGAGGCATGGATAGATTTTGTTGCAGACGATGTCTCTCGTTAATCGTTTTCGATCACCTTCAGCCGTTCCTATGCTGAAGAGATGGAGTCATTGAGGTGCGACCAATGACTTGTATTTCTTCAAACAACAGTCTCTCTGTCGCCCCCATCAGATCCAACTGTTTCTTGAGTTTCCTTTTTCTTCTTCATGCCACTTGGAAGGTGTGGTTGATTTCGGTTTACCAGATTCGTCCCCCAACCATTGCTCTCTGGTTGGTTTGAACGGGCAATGTGCTTGATTGCGAACCTGTTTGTTCGGGAATCCAGGCACTAGGTATAACTTTATTTTGTGGTGAGCCAAATGATGAGAATCGAAAAAAGGCACCCTCGAGTGGGTTTTTGATTGAAGGGAGATCGAGGGTCACTTTCATTTTCGACGCTTGCTTGCAGATTTTTTGCCGATATGAACGACCGCATTCCTCCACCACGCCGAAACCTGTATGAAAAGGCTTTCCATCACATTTCAAATGAATCCTATCGTGAATATATTACGTCAATACCCTGCCACCGCCGCCAACATTGACAGCAAGAACACTTGTTTTTAAACTCGAAACACGCGCTGCCTTTGCCTAGAAACTTTTTCAATTTAAACGTTTAATCTCCCAAAATCATTGGTATTCCATCGATGAACCCCGAAATGGCCAATAACGTTTTTGCTTGAACGATAACCGATGAAATAAACAATCGACCATAATACCATCCCATCGAGAGGAAGGGTCGGTCCAAAGCACGGGCTCCCTCGGAACGGAACGGTCAGAAATGCCAAAACCGAACCAACCAGGTTGTGAATGCGATGTGCTGCGGCAGGGGGCGGTTGGAAGGGGCAAATTGCAACCAGTATTCAGTTCAATGAAAAGAAAGTTTGCACCAGTTCCACCCATCGCAAGGATTGGGCACGACTGTTGATGGGAGTCGGCTGCCCGGTTTTACTTGAACCACTGTTGTTATTGTATCAAAATAGGAATTGATGAACGTTGGAAGAGACTTGCAATGGTTGAGCGAAATAGCATTATTTAGTCGCTTTCGATGCCCGTTGTCGAGGGATCACCGATAGAATATTGATTAATTGTGAGCTTCGGAGAGCGTCCATGGATAGAAACAGAGCTGCAAATAAGGAAGGGGACTTGATGTTGCACTATTGCGTGGAAGGCATCCAAATTAGGATATTCATTGCACAGGGGTAATTTCTGTTGATGTTTTGCTTTCCAATTACAATAAACAATTTTACTTGGGTTATATTTTATGTTGATCAATTTCCCAGCTTATTATAGTGCATTGACCATTGAAATTGTTCCTTTCTTTGGGAGGCAGAATTGCGTTAGCTTAACGGAGCCGATAATTTATTGTTTATTGATAATATGAGTAACTTAAATACTACGTTTAGCAAGACATGGACTCGTGGTTTACACGAAGTTCAAAGTGGTGACATTTTGGGGGATGATTAGACAAGGAAACAAAGAAACAAGAAACTCATCAGGAAGTTGTCACCATCACTAGAAAGTGCGATAGGTCAGGATTTTCTTTTGTGTTTCGGCTTGTTATAGGCGACCATTGGGCGACGATGAGTTATTTTTAGATCATGGATTCACTATAGTATGTGATCAATGAAAAAAGACTGCTTTTTATTTTAAGTCTGATGGGGGTAGAAAGAGGCAAGTGACAAATGGCAAAACAAACTAACAAACCAGAGTAAGTTGTTGGTGATTATATCCACTGGATTTATAGTAAAGAACCTTCCACTGTAGAAATCAAAAGTATCGTTTTAAAGTCACACTGATAGACCTATGCAGCGTGTTCATAAACCGGGTAAAAATCAAGTGAATTCGATTGCTCATATTGTGCAAATTTACATCATTTCGTGTAAATTCAAGCATAATATTGCTTCAAGGTGGAATATTGCGTGCAATATTGTGCACAAATTTGTTCACATCAAACGGTCAGTTATTACCTGGAAACAATAAAGAACCAAACTATCGATAGATCTGTAAAGCGTGATCATGAATCAAGTAAAATCAAATGGTTTGGCTTGTTCAAATTTACTCGGCATTTCATACAAATTTAACCAAATATTGTACCAATCTGGAAGGCAGCAATTTTATGTTTTTGTGCACAATTTGGTTTTTCTAATTCCTGAAATGGGTTAATACTTCATAAATTAGTTGAATCTTCAAGATTTTCCTCAATTTTAATCAGGTATTTGATACCGTTTTGACTGTATCCGTCTTTGGATGTCGAAGCCAACTCAAGTAACAAAAATCTGTTATATTTGTTTGCAATTCGATTGAGAAATAGTGTTAGGCAACACAAAACCGTTCAAATGGAGTTCAGCTACTTGATTGTGATTTATTTAGGTCACATTTTAGCTTAACTTTACTCATATACAACAATTGTTCTACCAAAGTCAGTCACATTGCAGTTACTTTGACTAAGTTGCAACATGTTTGCTACTAGGGAAGGAACATTGAAGTTTCGTTGTGATTTTAAAGCACATCGAAAATCTAAATCTCAGTGCTATTGTTAAATAAAATAGTCAACAATTCACTCGGAAGTATAAGTGCCAAAGTGCATTTACTTGCCTAATAATGCACCACAAAGTTGCAGGCAAGTTTGTTAAATGAATATTCAACCGAACTTAAGCGCAAAACTAATTTAAGAGAACCCTCCTTTTATCAGTCGATAGAGTTTCAACGATTCATGCTGGAGATCTGCGAACGACTTCCATTTCTGTCAAAATGTTCTTGGTTGGCTAGAAAATAATGAAAATCCCAAGCAGCACACTTGTTGCAATTCTGTTAAAGTAACTGCTATGCCACTTATTTGAGTCACAATCAAGTTGCGGCAACTAATTTTGCTTGGGATCAATTTTTCATAAAAAAAAGCTTCAAGGTAAAGCTCCATTTGGTTGTTCGAAATGATGACGTAGGACTAAGCTACTAAATGTCAACCATTTTGATTGTACTATGCAATATTTTTTGGAATTTATATACTTTTGATGGCTTTTTAAGACAAGCCTTAACATTTATTATTTTTTCAATAGTATGTTACCCAAAATTAACAATGTATTCTACTGGAATTGATGCGTAGACTTATTTCCAATCAATTAGTGTGAATTTTTTGATAATCTCTTTAGAAACTTCTTAGAGATATTAATGCTCAAAATCTGACCACTTTTCGTGACGGTCGCAATTCGATTGGTTTTTTTAAATTGTACCCCAGTATAGAAAACAAAGACGTAGTCCTACGTCAAAATAAGCTTGTCATAAGAAGGCCCAAGGCCCAGTTTAGTTTTCCTACTAGATAATTTAAAAGTGTTTAAGTACATTTTTAAATATCTTTCTTGCAGCCAATTTGACACTTTTGAGTCATTTCAAACTTTTCCGAGGATGAAAATCAGTTGTCTAGCTGTGAATAAGAAATTAGGTTTTAGACTGGGCCGTCCATTTCTCATTTGAAATTCTACGGATATTTCAATTGAGAACTACACAACTGAATCTCAATTGTAGTTGAGTGCAAAAATTCTCAAGCTGTTCGAATAAATTCTTCTTGCATCGCTTGAATTTAAACATATCGTTTCCCAATTATTTTTTTCAAAAAATTCTGAACCATCATTTATCTCCTTCTATCAACTGAGCCCGCACGCATCTCGCAATAGTGGATTGTTAAAATTACTGAATCTTGGAGAAAGTCGTTTTAAGATTTTGAACAAGCCAAGACAACACAAGCCACTTTCTAAGAGGACAGCATCGATGATGTAGCGGTAGGCGTGGTTGCCTCTCACTCGAGTGTGTCTGGTCACGATTCCAGCCGTTGGGATTTTCTGAGAACGGAAAAAATCTCTGATCACGTTTTCCTTCGGAAGAGAAGCTAAGCCGTTGGTCCCGGCCCGAGTGATTATGGCTTCGATAGGAAGGTTCTAAGTCGTTCTTTCAGCGTGACAAACCAGCCCAAAAAAGGCTGGATAGTCACGTTCATACAGAATGAAGAGGAAGAGATAATCACTCAGAAGAATCCCATCTCTTGATCTTAGATTACGCAGTTGAATGAGAAGAAAACCAAAGTTATTGGAAATTTGAGTAATATGTTACCCAGGTAGTGTCAATTCCTAATGCGAAGTTGATTGCTGCCAGCTCAGCAACATAAACAGAACAAGGTTCCTGAAGTTTGTGGAAGGCACTAAAGATTTCATTGAAGACACCGAACCCAGTGGATCCATTGAGGAGAGACCCAGCAGTGAAAAACCTTTTTCCGAAACTGACGTGTTGATACTTTTTATTAAAAATTCGTTGAATCGGAGTCCCATGAGAAGATTTTCCCATGGAAATATCGGCTGAGGAACTGCTACAAGTAAAGTGAGCTCGGTCTGGAGTTTATTACGGAAGACACATATCCAACGATATATGCACACTTAGAAATTATGAATTTTACACGAGACGTAAATCATGTTTGTAAAAAGCCGGGGAACGTAAAGGATGATTTCATGTTAAATTGTAAAGTCTCCGGGAAACTGGCACATACGAAATTCGACGAAGGATGTGTTCGATTGGATTTATTTTCTCATCTCTTTAAACTCATTCTTAGGTGCTAAAGGACGCTTTGCATGTGTCGGTCTCAGGGGACAGAAATCTACATGACATTTTTGTAGTGTGTAGATGTGACGTGATACGAAAGATTACCAGTGCAAGGATTACCTATGTCTGCAGGACTATCTTCAGCCGAATGCCCCTAGAGAATAGCCTGCGTGATGGTTTGTTGTAACAGGGCAAGTCGATCTCACTGGGGACCGTCGGAAGACCACGGCACAGAACCGTGTGTCTTCACATGACAAGGGACAACACGAACCCCGAACGAAGTCAACAAACTTTTCCGGACTGCCTTAGGCTACCCCTCTAATTCCAGTAATATAGTTGTTATAGGAACAGTGGGAAATCTTTAGCATAAATGATGATTTATAAAAAAAATTAATATACAAAATATAGGAAATTTCACGGCTATATTGAAGCTAGGATTCAGTTAACACATTTATTTAAGTTTATATTTGTACTAGTGAATGTGTAGAAATTTTGCAAATTTCTACTGTTCCCAACACAAAACAGTTATGTTTAAAAATTTAATAACCTACCATAAAAGCATACCAGTCTCTATGTTGTATCATGCATTTAGAGAACAAAACTTTCAACGTATTTTTCACTGCTCGTTATTCTTATAGACTCATATGCTTTTATAATCTGATTCAATATTAAATGGATCAAAAACTGAATTACATTTTTTTGTCTTCTTTATTTTACGTCGGCCTATTTTCTCACATGGTGACAATCACCGACGCCAGGAAGGCGACTCCACCACCCTGGACCCTACCTAACGACTCCCGCGAATATGAGCCGGGACTAACGGCTTTCTTCCTCTTCCGAAGGAAGACGTGACCAGAATTTTTCGCCTCAGAAAAATCACCGACGTCGACTGGGATTGAACCCAAACCCACCGGGGTGCAAAGTAGCAGTCACGCTTACCACTACACCACCGACGCCGGCAAAAATCTCTTTGCTTTTCTTACATTTACTTCCTCACAAAAAATTAGATCATAAAATACAAAATCTATTTATACTAATTTCATACTGAATTACTGTACTTTGCTTGTTCTTTACAAGTCTTATCAAGCATAAAAAATTAAGATATCATAAAATACAAAATGCTATTTATACTAATTTCATATCAATGATGTATGTACATGGAATTTTAAGACATAATATGCGTTTGTACAAAATATATCTGACATCCACTGTATTGTTACTGTGAAAAATAAAATAAGATATGAATTAATATCCTTCTAGTCCTGGAAAAGCCGCAAACCAGAATTTTATACTGAAATGCTGAAAAACAAATTAATGTCGTTTTCGGTTTTAAACCTGGGTCCAGGTCTGACTCTGACTCGCAATTACCGAACGAAAACGGATCCAGAGTCGAGTCAGTATGATGGTATTAGCAACAGTATTAGTGCAAAACATAAACATAAACAAACATAATCATTTTATTATGACAGTTCATGTTTGTGTGTGTTGGTGAAGCCAGGTTGGACCTCGAAAAAAATTGAGAGCGAAACTCATCGATGTTGGGTCGGATCCAGAGAGCGGATCCAGGTCCGACCCGATTGAATAAAAAAAACCTTTTTGACAGCGGACCTAGAGCGAACCCAGTTCCGCACTGGCAATAACCGAAAACGACATAAGCCTTTCATTCATGTCATGTTGCTCCAGGCTCTTGAGATAAATGGTTTTGGAATGCAAAGATGATGCAAAGCGTGCTAAAATTATTAATTGATATGAGAATGGAAAATTATATGATATGATTTACAGGTCGCACCCCCTCACTTCGCTATTGTCAAAATGACAACATTGTTTCAGCTGGCAGTCTTTTGTGATCATATGACTCGTGGAGCCGTGAGGTAGGAGCTTGTGAGGACCACAAGGTCGTTTGTACCTTCCTTTAAAGTTGTCAACTCACCATTTGAAGCCCACATATCCAACGATATACACTAAGGTTTTTTTACGCGGTTTTTTTTGCACGGATTCCGGAATTAACGCGGTTTTTTTTTTCAATCCGTGTAATACCGGAAACCGTGTACAAACAACCGTGTGAATTTTTGTAATAAAAACACACTTAGAAGATTTTGTGAACAGTGGAATGGATAGCCCAAAAAGGCCCATGAGGTTTTTTTCTTCAGTCTTGTCAAGTTATAATAAATAATTATTATTATGTCAACTTTTCGTACGATTTATATATATTCTTAAATTAATTAGTAGCAGTGATAATTTGCGAGTGAAGGATTGAAAAAAAATGGAGGAACGTAGTGATTTTCTCCGCTGAGGTTTTTCGTCTGAAAGTGATCATTGCGCGATGTATTAGCGGGAAATTTGTGTGCCAGCTTTGAGTTTAAGTGCCGCGGCGTTCCGGAACGGTGCAGTAAAGTGGATCAGTGGCCGCTTGTCGGAGGAGGGTTCTGATCGAAACGCGCTAGTATTTACCGTTTGGGAACAACCAGTTTTTTTTTTCGTTCCTGCGGGCACAAGAGTGAACATTTTTTTCTGGATGTTTAGCAGCCCGCCGGCAATCGGTTAATTTTAATGAATCTGATACCATACAAACGGTGGAGGTGAGAATGTAGCTTTTGAATTGAAGGGATGGAAATCGTGCAAGCAATAAGTTGAGGTGTTTAGAATAAAAACTGAAGGAGAGTGGAGGTTATTTTCTTTGAACGGAGCAGTGGTTTTTTCATCGGATGTGGACGTTTGTTTGTTGGCTTCGAAAAGAGGGGAAAAAAGTGGACATAATTCCATTTTAGCCCCCAACAGAAAAAAAAATTCAAGAAAAAACTGGTAAAAAAGTTAAGTACAATTTAAATTTCACAAATTATTATGTGAAGTACATTTAAATCAGGAGCGAAATCGAAACATAGTAGAATAGGTGAAGTGGATAAAAGCAGAAGCCGTTTTGCTTTGTTTTAATTTTTTATCTCTTTTATCAGAAGTATAGTTTCTACTGTATGATTGGAGAGGAATGTATGAGTATAGTCCTCACGGAGGTAAGAGAATTATATGCATATTTATATACAAATGGAAATCGATTTTAGCAGCATTGTTTTTGGCAAAGGGGACATTTAAAAAATTAAATGAATCACCGCTCTAAGGGGGTGAAATAATTTTTTAGGCTTTTTTAATAGGAGAGGGAGGGGTATTCCCAGAAATCTTAAGCAAGCATGAACTTTTCATTAAAAAGCCCAATAAAAGTACTTGAATAATTAGCAACACAAACAAGTACCAGTTATATTAGGTTTTCATTTCTTCTTTTTTTTCTTATTTTTCATATGTTATGTTGCAGTTCTATCGAAAACAGATATTTTAATAGTGTTTGACTATTGAAACTCTAAGATTTATGTCCTTTATGCCATTATTCAAGAACATAGGGTGGATAAATCTGTTCACGCCTCAGAGTTTTTTTTTTAAACTTTTAATTTTACTTAGTTGTTCTTTTCATATTTTCCCTTTAAGGATCAACTTATATCAGAATTCACTTCGGGAATTAATCGGATCAAATTTATCAATATATGTAGCAGGTGGGTTGCCAAAGTCAAGGTTTAACTATACTATTTAAACATATGTAAGAAAATTGGGGTGCTGCTCAAAAGCAATCCTATAAAAAGTAATTTAATTTCATAATGGCACAATTCTAGAGCCACAGATTGGAGTAGTGTGGGCTTTCGATAAACGGACACTAGAAGACCTTGTCCCCGTCGGTCGGGGCAAAGTCGTTAATGCAATTTGGAAAGAGAATTTTTTCATCTGCTCGATTACCTTATTGGTATTATTTTTTTTCTCTTTTTCTTCTCTTGAGCGCAAACAACATCTGTTTTGTTTTCTTTCTTTTTTCCATCCTGAATGAAAATTGGATATAATATAGAATACGATGAGAAAATAGAAAAATAATAAAGAATTATGGAGAGAATTATAAAGAAGACATTGAAGCAACCTTTACTGGAAATCACTATCAGAAAAGTGGAAGGAGATGGAAACTGTTTTTTCTACGCATTAGCACATCAAATATTACAAAATGAGATTAAGATAGAGATTGTAAACAAAGCGAGGGTCCTGAGGCAGCAAGTTGTTGACTACCTGGAACAAAATATTGAAGAGATGGGGGTATGGCTGGACACTGCACCAGATAACTGGAAGACGTATTTGATAGCTATAAGAAAAGATAAGCAGATGGTATCGTCAGAATGTATAGCAGGAGCAGCCAAGATATTGAAACGAGATATCTAGATATATCAGGAAAACTGTCCAGTAGTAAAATTTGCAGGGGAAGAAGGTGGAAGTAATACAGCACACCACATAAAGCTGTATTATGAATCAATGCATTATGATAGTATCATCGATATTCACGACCAAACCAAAGATCAAATAGGACATAGGAAAAAAAAGTGAAAAGGAGAAACTCAACATTGCCGATAATACGTTATCGACTCCAGTTCAACAAATTCAAATGGATAGTTGTGGGGACGAGACAAGCCGTGACAATGATAATATAAGAAATAGTAAAGTAGAGATTTTAAATGACTGTATTAGTATCAAAAATGAAAATCTTAAGGTTTACATTGAAAATATGGTACCAATGAAATTTATGAGTTATGTAATATGGGACCAAATTAACAAACTCACACTAAGCACATGGAAATCAAGGCAGGAAATGGAGAAGGCAATTGGATATGTATGTATGTATGTATGGTAGCCACCATCCCTTCATGCCCTTGGCTTGGATGCAGCTCCACTTAATAGCAAGATCAAATTGAGCCACCGATCTGAATTCACAATATCGCTGTATGAAGGGCCAAAAACGGAGGGGTGGACCCGTAAACGGAGACACTCACGCGAAATCCACGGGAAATTAAGAATCTCCTTCCAACGATACGATCCAACAATTCGAATAACCCAATTCGCAATACTTATTAAGCTTTCTACAGGATGGCTTGTTAAGAAGGGCGCGTCACTCTCACTGAAACTGTTGGAGTAGAATTCGCAGGATCGCAATCGAATCGGTAGGATAAAGAAAATGATAATGCTCGTTCCCTCCTAGACTCAGGCAGTCAATCAAACCATCGTCCAATTTCAGCTTGAATGATACCCTGATGCTCCTTCCCAACCCAGTATTTATTATATATAATGTACATAATATGTCATAATATGCAATAAATGTAGTATGTAATAGAGCAATGAAATATACTATAATATTTAATTAAAATATGCCATGGTTGGAATTCGTCATCCTGTAATTTAAATATGGTTATAAATAAAATAATATGATGAAATAGTTAAAATTGTAATAATAGGCATATGATAATCATATGCAGCTTGGTGCATCTTTACAGCTCAATCAGTGGCAGATGAATATAACTCTGGAATGTGAAGGTCTTATTGCAACTAAATAAAATATAAACCATTTAATTATACATGAATCAAAAAAATATGTATTTATTCATGACATATATATATACATAATCAGCAGAATTGAAGAGCATTTATTAATTTTAATAATATTCAATGATTTAAATTCATAGAAAAACACCTTTAGATACTATGAAATAAAATATCTGTACTATCTGGAATCTATTTCCTTGTAACCTTGAAGCAAATGAAATTTAATTATTATTATTAATCTTTTAGTAAATATTTTCAATATGATATACTAATATATATAATGATGATATGATGAAAACAATACGATGTTGTAATAGTATACACATAAAAATTAAATGCACCTATTTGTCTTTTCTGCTGTGATGTTAGATGATTGAAACTCTGAAATGGCGAAAATTTTCAAAGTGATATAATGAAAGTTGATCACCGGGCAGCCAAGCAGAATAGCAAAGAAAATTTAAGCAAACAATTAGCCGAAATAACTTTCATATGATTATGATTACTGCCCAAAAACGGAAGCTTAATAAATCCACAAAAAAGAAAAAAAAAACAGAGAGAAAAAGAAAAATGAAATTTGAATTCTCCGATAACTCTTGCTTTCTACTGGGCCCATAAATAATTCTTTATATCTGTGCAATAGAAAATGAGAGATCATAAACAATTTTAGTTTTTGAATTATTAAACTTTTCTTGAAATTTTATTTAGTAGAATTTGTCGTATGATCCTTTCTAAACAAAAACGTCAAAAACCATCCTATCTTTTCAAATACATATCGTGGGTTAGGTCGGCTAAAACTTACGACGATGCATAAATGCGAACCTGAAAATAGCTTTAAAAATACTGTGAAGGGATGTTATAATATAAAATGATAGTAACAATTATATTTGTACTGTCTGCATGTCTGTAGACTGATGTCCAGCTGCAATTGTAGACGTACTTGCATTATCATTGCCACGAAGGAAACAAAAAAATTAAAATTATTAAACAACACTTGGGAATTCCATAGATGATCTGAAATTATACACCGTATAAAGAATACTTCCATTTTTTGTGGTAGGGTAAGATTTCAGCATGCCACCTTTCTACATCGCGTTGGTGGAACTGCTTCCTAAGGTATAGCTGACGCGATACAGCGTTTATTACTCAACCGCTGGATGCCAGGAGCTGTTTGAGCTGCACCTCCTTGGTGGACAGACGCTCGGAACGCACCTCCTCAATCTAGCTGAAGTCAGAAAAAGAACAGCGCCCCCCCCGCCCCACCACCAAATAACGCCCCCCCCCCCGGCCGGCTTTTTTCTTCTTTTCCCCCGCGGAAGAAGGGGGAGGAACTTGGGGGTGCTTTTTTTGGGGGACGTACGCTCCATCCCAGTTGTCTACTCACCATTTTGCAGCCCAGGAAATGGAGAAGGCAATTGGATATAAGCAGAAAATGAGAGAGCCAAAGGGAATAAATAGGATAATATTGGACGTGGTCTATGCAACGGGTAGGAGAACAGTACTGTTATCTAACAAGGAAGGCAAGACACTAATAGAACCTGAAGTGAAGTGCAATGGTAGCTCACTGATGATATACCAGAATAAGGAGAATAATACTATTGGAGGCATAATGAAAACAAAGAAGATTAAAAAAGGGTATCAACAGATGGAGGGACCAGAGACAACGACGGATAAATTGCAAGGATACAAAATCTTAAGAATGCCACAGAACCATGACTGTCTATTTGCGGCAGTAAGTCACCAGATTAGCGAAATTTCTCCAGTAAGTACTGAATTTCAAGAGCTGCCGAGAGCACTTAGAGAGGATGTTAATAATCACCTGAAACACACAGGGAGATCTGAATTGCGAAACAATTGCACTGGAAATATGGAAACAATCAAAATAATAGCGAACATCACGAACTATATCATCAACATCTGGAACAAAGAAGGAGAATATATCACAGTGAATCCAAAAAAAGATTGCAGCATGAAGAAAAGTTGTAATATACTTAGATACACTTATGACGATATAACACAATATGATAGCTTGCTGGCATTTTCGGATAAAAACAGGAATAATATGACGAAAGAAGATGGTCAAAATGAAGCAGGTCAAAGCAAAGAAGGGTCGAAACAAACCACAGAGCAGGAAAGTAATGAAGTAGTGAAAATAGCTTCTTTAAATGTTAGAGGATGTTGTACGTTAAAGAAGCGAGAAGAGATAGATGAGTGCTTAAACTCGTATCAGATAAAAGTAGCAGTTCTTCAAGAAGTTAATTTAATAGCAAGTACGGTAATTACCAAATCTTACGAATGGTACATATCCAACAGGAAGGATGCAAACAAAGCCCGTGGACTGGCGATTTTGATAAACAAATCAAGTGGGACTAGAATAAGAGATATTAGGACCATAGATACAAACATCTTTTCGGCAATTATAGGATTGGAAGAAACAGCAGCGGGGTTTATGATTACAGCTGTACATGCACCAAACACAAGAAGCAATGTTTTCTTTTCAAAATTGGGAAATTATGTTGCAAATAACCATTGGAAGGAGTCGATGCTAGTTCTAGGTGATTTTAATGCACACATTGGAAAGGATGACTTAGATGAAGGAGACATGGAGAGGCTAGGCAAGTTCATTGGACATAGTTTTTGCAATGAAAATGGTGAGAATCTGAAAACGTTCGTACACATTCAAGGAATGATCTGCTACTCTATGAAATACAATCAAACTTTACTGGAGACCTGGGAACAAATCATCACAGATTGACCATGTTATAGCAGCCCAATATCCAAGTAAATTTAAAATAAGATACATACGAGCAGAATGGACAGAACTCAACATAGATCACAAAATAGTAATGTGTGGAATTAAACTAACCAATAACTATCGGCAACCAGATTCCAAAGGCTCAGCAATTGTCAACGCTTCTAACTTGCAATTCAAAGAGACAAAAATAAAATATCATGACGAATTAGCTCAAAAGGGTAAAGTTCCAGTGGATGAAATGGACATCAATGAAGCGTACAGTCAAGTGGTTGGAAAAATGAACTCGGCTGCAAAAAATGTTTTGAAAGGAACAGGAATACCAACAACACCTAAGAGAAAAGCCGCACTTCAAAAATTAAGAAAAGAACAGAAGAGAACTAGGATTGCAAAAGAACAAGGAATGGACATAACTATTGCAAGAACAAATATTGATATAAGGCGAAAAGAGTACAAGCTGGCAGTGAGAGATCACAGAGAAAAAGAGATTATTACCTTTTTTAACAATCTGTCGGTATATGAACCAGGAGAAAGAATAAAAAGAACACATCGCTTTCTAAAAAGATATGTTAAAACAAAAGCACGAGTATCACAACCCAGCATATCTATGGCAGAATGGGAAATACAGCTGGAGGCTACTATTGGTGAAGAAATAACTATTGAGGAAGACATAGAAGAAATAGATACAGGACCAACGAAGGAAGAAATAGAAACAATAATACAGAACCTTGCGAATGGAAAAGCTACAGGTACAGATAAAGTTAAAAACGAATTCTTAAGATATGCAAATAATGATACAATTGAGGAGATGTGGAAGATTGTAAGAAAAGTATGGGAAACCAACAACATACCTGATGAATGGAAAAAATCAATACAAATTCCAATACCCAAAAAGAGAGGTGCTAAAACGGCGGATGAATTCCGACGCATCACTTTGTGTAATATAGGTAAAAATGTCATTTTATACAGTATAGGTTTTATTTTTTGTCTTACATATAAAATAGGATATAAAATTTATGCAACATGGTTGAGAGAGCGATTAAAACAACATACAGGAGATCCAGGGATTCATCAAGCGGCATTTACACCAGGCAGATCGACGGACGACCAGATATACATGACCAGAAGAGTGACAGAAGAAAGATGGAATGAAGGAAAGACGACGATTATCGCTTCGATTGATATTAAAAAGGCGTTTGATAGAGTAGATATCAAATGTATTAATAGGATATTACAAAAATTGAATGTGCCTCATCATTTAATACAGAGGGTCTGCAATGCAATCAACGCAGAGAGAACCAACATTTTATGGGAAGGAGTAAGCACGACCGAAAAAGCTAAAGGTATAGGAATGAAACAAGGGTGTCCTATGTCACCATTCATTTTTACGTTGGTTATGCAAGAGGTATTAAAAGAGGTTAAGGAAAAGGTGAAAACCCTTAATCTGCTGGAGGAAAAACACTTAAGACTGCCGATATTACTAGCATTTGCGGATGACATTTTAGTGATAGTTAAATCTAGTGATGAGCTAGAAATCATATTGAAATTTCTAAAGGAATCATTAGCAAATGTTGGTCTAGAAATAAATGTAGAAAACAGCAATATTATAATAAGAGAACCAAGGAATGATCGTAATATACCAACTGAAATTAAACTGAACAATGAGATATTCCCAGTGACATCTAGTACTAAATACTTGGGAATACACATCACACAATGTCTGGACAGATCGATGACTTCGCGACAAAGATGCAAGGATACAATGAAAATAGCGAAAGTGGTGATAGAATTTGTGAAACGATATAATCCACCTTGGAAGATGAGTAAATTAATCTATAAAACTGTCATATCGCCCGCTATTACATATGGGACAAAAACGGCAACAATATTAAAGAATAACAGACTTTCCATGGCAAGATATGAACATCAAATTGTAAAAGATCTTTGGGAATACTCAAGAGATAAACCTCCAAGAGAAATATCAGTTGCGAACTTACTAGAAGGACAAACAGTCGTTAAAAGAGCTAGAGTTCAACGTATATGCTATTGGGGACATATCCAAAGAAGATCAGAAGATCATCCGTTGAAAAAAGCAATGAAATTAAAAGCTATCAACAGGAAACTAGGAAGACCGGCATTCACGTGGAATGACACCATCAAAAAGGATATGGAAATGTTACCTGAAGTGGAAATGGAGCAGTGGAATAAATTAGCAGAAGAAAAGGAAAATCTAAAAAGAATAGCAGAAGAAATCTACAATGTATACTGCAGCGAAGACGACGAAGAAAACATTTTCCAATCAATAAGAAAACGAAAACAGTAAAAAAATATACAATTTAGAACATACAGAAAAGAGTAAAAGCATAAAAACATAAAAACCAGGGATACCACACCTAAGAACGAAAGAAAGAACGAATAAGATATAATTATAGGCAAATCCATCTACCCGGGAACAAATAAGTGGCTTCATTCAGAGTTTCGGTAAGTAATCACTAAAATAATAATCAAGCATAATAGCAGTAATGAGGTAAAATCATCAGAAAAAATCATCAATAATTGATCACAATCATATGATAAGCAAAATGCCATGTTTTACTAAATACGACCAGGGCATCGTCCACTGGCTATTGCCGCGGGTATTGTGGGTTTCCCAGGTACCCGGTTCAAGCTTTAGTTGGTGACGGTGGCTCTTCTTGACCTTCTATTCCTGAGTTGTAAGTGTGAATAAGGGCGTCTATGTATTGTTTTGCTGTACCTGTTGTGGACTCTCAGTACCTCCCATTTCCCCAAAAGCTTTGAGGATAACTTGTCTTGCCTCGAAAGTTCTCCTTTTTATTGTATTGGCCTCCATAACAAAAAGGGCACCATTGCAAAGCATATGATTGATCAAATTATTCGCAGTTCTACTCACCCAACGCCCCCGGTTGGGTGAGGGATAGAGGATGGCACACACACACACACACACACACACAGTGGAATGGATAGCCCAAAAAGGCCCATGAAGCAAGCGTGGGACCGGAGTGAATGTGTGTGGGGATAAGTGGGGATAATACAGGTACATTCATGATGGTACATTGCGAGACCCGTAATATCTGTAAAGGTGCAGTCTCCAGCAAAGTTGTTCATTAAGTCAAGGGCATTCAAGAAATAGCCCGTTTTATTCGAGATTCTACCGTTACGTGGCGCTAGTGAGCATGCAAAATTGAGCATTTTCAACTTGTTCTATCTCGTGATTCTGATAAGATGGAAAGTTCTAGTCGTCGGCAAAGTTGTTCAGAAGACAAGGGCATTCAACAGATGGACCGTTCTGTTCGGAATTCCTCCGCTATGTGGCGCTAGTGAGCATGCAAAATTAAACATTTTCAACCCTTTAGGCAACAAAACACAAACGTACACACATTCAGTTACCCCACACACCCCACCTCATACATTGTAGTACCAACAAACCTACTATAAATACTAGACCTACTGCAATGTTCCTTTCAAGTCGAACACTCGACACAGAAGAAGTCTGTAAGTCGCAGACAAAATAGGCCTATCTGTCATAAGATAATTTTTCTTTAGTGGAATTTAAAGGAATTTGCTCGTTTGCTAGTGATAGTTTGAAAAAAATGTTTCAATGTTTTATTTTTTAATTTGTAAAAAGTGATCAAATGAAGTGTTAATTTCGAATTCTCCTAGTTTCCCAATCACAATCGTTCTACTAATACGCTCAAAAAAGTTTTTTAAATAGCAAGTGATTTTCAACTTGTTCTATTTTGTGATTCTGATAAGATAGCAAATTCTAGTTTTCGGCAAAGTTGTTCAAAAGGTCAAGAGCATTCAAAAAGTGAACCATTTTTTGGAATTCCACCGCTACGTGGCGCTAGTAAGTTTGCAAAACTGAGCATTTTCAAATTATTCTACTCTTTCTATGCGGGGATAAGTATTTATGTGTGTATGTGTTAATATAGGTGTGTTTATGTATGGTCGTATGTGTGTGTGCATGTGTTTTAAAACCGTGTATGTGTTTATGTGTAGGTGCGTATGGATGAACGCGTGAGGGCTGCAAAATTGTGAGTCGACAACTGGGATGGAGAGTGCGTCCCCACAACATAGCTCTGGTACTCACAAGTTCCTACCCTACCTCATGCTTCCACGGGTCAATAGATGGCAAAGACCGCCAGCTAAGGGTTGCGTTCTTAGCTGGTAGTGTAGCCTGTTGTACTTCTGACTTCGGCTAGATCGAGGAGGTGCGTGCCGAGCGTCTATCCACCAAGGAGGTGTGGCTCATTTGTTTCGCATTGTTGTTTACTTAAGTTTTCTTTGCTGTGTTGCGGGGCTACCGGGTGATCGACTTCATTTCATTATATCACGTTAAAATTTCACCGTTTTGGAGTTTCAATTATCTGGCAAGTGGCTGCATTTTACTATTATATGTGCATTGTTTGGTGTATCTTTGCCACATCGTGTTATTTCCATCATATCATAACCTTCACATTTCAGTATACATCCATCGACAAATGGTTGAGCTTTTTAGAGGTGCATAGGTGCATAGCTGCATCTTAATATTGATAAAATATTATTATTGTATTCACTACGAATTCACTACGATGTTTGTTTTATTTTTTATATCAAGTGCTTAACTGAAACGTTTTACATTTAAGATTTTAATGTAAAGCCAAATTTTAATTTTGGATTAGATCTTTTGATCAACTTTGCCGAAGACTTAAACTTTCCATGTAGAGATAGAACAAGTTGAAAATGCTCAATTTTGCATTCTCATTTGCGCCACGTAACGGTAAAATTCCGAATAAAACGGTCTAAAGATTGGACTCGGAAAAAATGCGATACGTTGTTTTGGGTGAAACTTTATATCGCGTGGGTAAAAATTAATGAAATTTTGGGTAATACTAGTTTAGAAGGTTATGTTTATGTGTCTGTATCTGTAAAGTAGTTTTCAAGATGCATTCGAAACAAGAAGAGCTACGCCAGCAAATCTTGGGCGCGGTGATCGATAATCCTGGTCAGTCGCACAGATGGATCGGCAAAAGGCTTGAAATCCACCATTTCACCGTGTCCCGCGTTGTGAAGATGTTCCAGGAGACGAAGACCATCGAGCGGCGCGCTGGAAGCGGCCGAAAACCGAAACGGAATACCCAGAGAAGGCGTGGAATGCTGTACTTTAAGAATAACCCGAACCTTTCCTCCCGAGACGTGGCCAAAAAGGTCAATTCGTCGAAGTGGTTCATCCAGCAGACCATGAAGTGGGCTGGGCTACGTGTTTTTAAGGTCAGGAGGGCGCCAAACCGGACTGACAAGCAAAACACGGTGGCCAAATTGCGTGCGCTGTACCTTGAGTGGCTGGTCAAGCCAGGCTGACATATATCAAGGCGGACACCAAACAAATCCCCGGCCTCGAGTTTTTGTTCGGTACGTCCCGCATAGAGGATCCGGAAAAGTTCCGGAAGAGAAAGATGGACAAATTCGCGAAGAAGTACCTGTTGTGGCAGGCGATCTGCGAGTGCGGACGGTACAGCAAGCCGTTCGTTACAACCGGCACCATAAACGGGCAGATTTATCGAGAGAAATGCTTGCAGAAGCGCTCGCTGCCCTGCTTCCGCTCTCACCGTGATCCCACGCTGTTCTGGCCAGATCTCGCTTCGTGCCATTACGCCAAGCCTGTAATGGATTGGTACGAAGCGAAGGGCGTTAATGTGGTCCCGAAGGAGGCGAACCCGCCAAACAAACCAGAACTTCGTCCGATCGAAAAGTTTTGGGCGATAATGAAGAAGAAGTTGAAGAAAAGCGGAAAAACATTCAAAACCGATGAAGCTTTGAAGAAAAACTGGGAGAAATTGTGTAAGGAAGATGGACAAAGCCTCGCCCAAGATCTCATGAGCAGTGTTAAGAGAAATGTACGAGCATTCAGCTTGGGGGAGGAAATTCAATAAATAAGTTATGCCAAAACATAGCTTATATATAGTTATTTAATCCCTGAAAATTTGAGAATTATCCGATTTAAAATGAATTTTGCGTGATAAATTTTGTGTGTCTCATTTTTTTCGAGCCCAGTCTTTATGTCTTGAATGTCCTTGACGTTATGAACAACTTAGCTGAAGACCGCATCTTTGCAGATATTAAGGGTCTCGAGATAAAACCATCATAAATGTATCTGTATTATCCCCATTTATCCCCACACACATTCACTCCGGTCCCTCGCTTGCCCCTTGGACCTTGTTGGGCTATCCATTCCACTGTTCACAAAATCTTATAAGTGTTTTTCATTACAAAAGACTTAGCATGTTATCGCAGATTTTTGTACACGGATTTCGGAATTAGCAAGGTATTTTTTTCACACGGTTTCCGGAATTAGCGCGGTTTGTTTTACATGGATTTCGGAATTGGCTCGGTTATTTTTTACACGGATTACGGAATTTAAAAAAAAACCTTAGTGTGGAAGTGTACTGGTATCCAATTTGACGTCCATCTCGTCGTCCATCAAAATGCACTGGTTCGACTTTTGGAGGAGAACGTCATACTAGTTCCGTGACCGTATTTTCGAAGAAGATTTCTGGGAATCCGTCCTTTTGGGTGCTTTCTGCTCCTGGGTTCTGATATTGATACACTCTTTGATATTCTGCACAGTTCCGACGCTAATGTTCACTTTTTTTTGGAAATTTCATGACCGGAAAACGGTTTATTTGATTCCAAAAGGCGTACCGCTGCCGCTCGTCTTTCTGGTCCGATGCCCCTTTTTGCGTCCAGATTTCGGTAAATCTTCAATAGAACACGTTTCTCCACACTTCATCACCATCTTGAACACTGCAGATTCAGTGCGCTTCACGTTTTTTGTCAATTCTCGAAACGACAACTTTTCGGAAAACCATTTATGCAGAATTAATTTGCGAGTTGATAAGCTAATCCGGTCCATCGTTCGAAATTTTTCACTTTTTTTTCGATTTTGCAGGAATGTTGCCAAAATAAACAATGTTTTTACACACCGAGCGAAATTTTTTTGTGAACCCTAAACCAATGATTAGCAGGTGTCCATTTTCTTTAATGAACAGTTCTTATATAAATCTACTCGAAAACGAACGATTGAAGCACGAAATGTAATATATTTTGGGTATGAGCAAACATAATTACAGAAAGAATCGAGTTAATTCGTCCTTCAGCCCTCGTTTCTCGAAGAGGGTGAATATGGGAACGTAAGATTAAAAAGGGAACTAAAGATTGTACTCGAAAAAAATGCAACAGATAAAAATGATCACCAAAAATTCATTTTACGTCGGAAATTTTTGAAACTCTCAGGGAATAAATAAATACATGTAAACTATGTTTTGACAAAGCTGGTTCATTCAACCTTCTCTCCTAGGTTTATTCCCGCACCTTGGACTCAACGCTGCTCATCAAATCCTGTGCAACACTTGCACCATCTTTCTTACACACTTTCATCAAATCCTTGTCGTTTTTGAAGAGCTTCCCTGTTTTCCGGAGCTTGCCATTCATAATCACCCAGAATTTTTCTAATGGGTGAGGTTCTGGCGAGTTTGGCGGATTTACCTCCGTCGGCACAAAAACAACATCGTTGGTTGCTCGTAATGGCACGATGTCTGATCCGGCCAACCTTCGTGGGACCGGAGGAAGGGCAGTAGGCGCTTTTGGAGGCTTTCTTCTGTACATCACCTGCCACACCATGTACTTCTTGGCAAATTTGTCAACCTTTTTCTTCCGGAACTTCTCCGGTACATACAGACGGGACTTGCCGAAGAAAAACTTCAAGCCGGGGATCTACTTGCCGTCCGCACTAACCACTCATGGTACAGCTTCCTGGTGCGGGATTCGGCCTCCGTATTCTGTTTATCGGTTCGGTTAGGCGTTTTCCTTACCTTGAAGACATGAATTCTGGCCCACTACATTGTCTGCTGGATGAACCAGACGGAAAAATTGACGTCCCGAGTCGGATTGCACTTGAAGTAATCCCTCACCTTCCTTGCGTTCACGGGGTCGGTTGTCTTCTCTTTTCTTCCGCTGCCAGCTCGCCGCTGGGTCCTTTGGGTTTCGTTGAACGATTTTACATCACGGGACACGATCGAATTGTCGATTCCCAACTGTTTCGCGATCTACCTGTGGGGCTGACCTAGATTTTCTACGACCGTCAAATTAAACAAGAACTGAAAGCTTAAAGCTCAAATATTACAGCAAACTTGGATGAAATTTAGAAGATGGATCACTAGAGTCGACGTGTTCCAGCCATGATTTTTCAAACTGTTATGAAATAAAAGTGCCATCCGACTAATGAGGAAGTGACAATTTACATGAAAATTACTTATCCTTCTTTTTTACCACAAGATATTCCAATGGAACCTCATATTCATCAAGATTCATCATTATACTATGATGAATCTTTCATATGCAAGGACAAAAACTGTCGATTTTACGCTGTTCATCAAGTGAAGCAATCATTAAAAACGGGAAGAAGCTTACTCCTCAAATGACATTAAACTCATTGCATTAGAAGAAAAAAAAATTTACTTCAAACTACTTTCACGCTCAACAATAATAAAATGATTTCATTTTCCAGCGCCATCTTCGCCCAAACGCAACGTCACATCTTGTGCAACAAGAAACGGTTCGCGCTTTGTTTTCGCACCGAGTGCACATTCGTCGTAGTTGCATCGCAGCCATCTCTGCTGGTTGGTTGCTGGTTCCATCATCAGTTCAAAAGCACTTTCTTCATTCATTTTCATCTTTCCGGTCCCGATTGCGCAAATTGAATTAACTCAACGATTCCAACTGTATATATGCTTCCTCCGACAGCTCCCGTGTCGTTCGCTGCATGGCAACGATGGCAACTGGCACCGCTTTCAATTATAATTGTAGCACTGCAACCATCGTTGCCAATGATAAGTTTGAATCGAGCGACACAAAAATGTGTGCTTCTCCTTGCTGAAGAAACAGTTTCATTCTGTTCTTGGCGTAAATGCACGGCAAATTGCCAAATTGACGATCAATTATTTCTGCTATCAAGTTAAACTGTCTGACATTTATGATGGGCATCTTGTGCCTGATGACCTTGAACTAATGTCAAGTCGAAAGGACTGCCAGGCCATTAAGATGTATGAAAACGGTACCTATCTAATGTTGAATGGAGTACTTATTTTTTTTTTTCAGCAAAAAAGGAAATTTATTACCAAGAGGTGAGAGTTTTGCGTGAACGTGCACGGCCTTGCCTTTGCCATTGACAACGAAAATGTTGTTTCTGTTGTTAAAGGGGAACGCCGGAGACTCTCAGGGCAGCGTAGAGCAGCGGTTTCCATCCCCAGACGAACGAGTGTGTAGTCAAGCATTCGAATGGGATTTTTATGAGTGGCTTTCTTAATTTCCTCTGATTGAACGTGTGTTGTCTTGCGATGGTGGCGCACGTGACCCAGAAATCCAATGGAAAGGTTGATGACCAGCAGGTAACCGCGTGCACTGGGTCTAAGGAGTGGAAGGAAGCTCATTTTGAGATAGGATTGTTGCAGAAATTAGAGAGATAGTTAGTGCTTTTTAAGATGATCGTAAAGTGCTTCGGTGATAAAGATCCGGTAGAGGGAATTGGTTGGTAGAATGGAAATTTAATGAACTGAACATTAACATTCCTCTGGACGATGGTAGACATTTTCGAATTATAGCGCAATTCGGCTCATAAATACCGAATTGAAAGTATTCATGCAGCAGTGAGCGAAAGAAAATACTTTCGATTAATATGAGCAGCGATTACGTTATTTATTTTGTGATTTCGATTGATTGAAAAATGTTCGATCCGACGACTTTAACTGGACGCATTTTTTTTTAATCGTTATTTACGTTATTTATTTTGTGATTTCGATTGATTGAAAAATGTTCGATCCGACGACTTTAACTTGACTCATTTTTTTTAATCGTGTGTTTAAAATCCTGAAGACTCCTCATATTGTATGGGCGTGCGTGCAGAATAATGCCTTTGGCATACATACGCAATGTGTAAAACCTGGTGATCCTCAATTAAGGAAATACCGCAAATAAGCAAAGGGTAGGAATGTGTTGACGTTCGCTTTGTTGGAAGCCGAGGAATACTCTGCAATTTCACGATAAATCACTGAGATCACTTGGTTCAGAGGGTTAACACAACACGGCAGCAAGTTTAGTGTTGGTAAATGCGATGAATTATTGTTTATCCTAGTTTTCAGATTATTCTTCATCTAGTTGGTTTTAAGAAGATGGTTTGACTGACATGTTCATGACCGAACCTGAACGAACATTGCATACTATCGAAAACAGCATATTCTGGATTTTTTTAGGAATTCAGTCGAGACAGCCGCATGCACGTTTTACCATGTTTCGATCCATAAATGTTACCACCGCTTTGATTTAAGCTGCTTTGAGCGACCTAAGTGTGGTGTGAGGAATTCTATGGGTATCCAGCTCGAAGACGCCCCACACGAAATAATCCAAAGGATTGATAACGGGACTGCTACAGGGTGCGGCAGAAAATAATGCGAAAATGTTCAAACTTGAGTATTGGGTTAATTCGTGTGACTAGTGACTAATTTCTGTCGAAAGTGTATTTGTTTATGTTTACTTTCAAGTGCTGCATCCAAACATTCTATTTGTTTTCTTGCAAATTCGTCAAAATGTTCGCGAAAGAAGTGATCACCAGTTTGTTGCTCGCCCAGAAGAAGCCGAAAGAGATTACCACGGTGGTAGGGTGCCATTTGGCAACAGTTTACCGCATAAAAAGTCCCTGCAGGATGGTCCTAAGCAGCAAAACCCGGGAAGCGGACGTCCGCGCTTTGCACGCACGCCGAACGTGATCAAATCGGTCCGTGCAAAAATTGCTCGCAACCCAGTGCGTTCCATAAGAAAACTTGCAAAGGAAGCCAATATTTCGGAGAAATCCATGCGGAGAATCATCAAAAAAGACCTGCATGCATCTTCCAGAGCCAGAGTGAAACGCCACTTGATTACGGACCGGGTCAAGGAACTACGAGTGACTCGTTCCAAGAGATTGCTTTCCTTGTTGAAGAAGGAAAAAATGATAATCCTGTTCTCCGACGAAAAACATTTCAGCATCGATGCTGTGGCCAACAGCCGCACGGACCGGTTCATTTCACCGCAGAAAATGGAGAACGTTCCTGAAAAAGTGAATTCAAATTTCAAACCAAACATCCGGCTGGTGTCATGATGATTGGCTTGGTGGCGTCCAACGGTTTGAAAATGCCGCATGTTTTCATTGATGCTGGAGTTAAAATCAATACCGAAGTGTATATCCATATTTTAAAGGACCGAGTGCTTCTCTGGGTGAAAGCCAACTTCTCCGAGGAGCAAAACGTTGTCCTACAGCAGGATGGAGCGCCGTGTCACACGTCCAATCGAACCCAACAATGGTTGAACGATAACATGAAGTTTTGGCCGAAGGATTTGTGGCCCCCTAGCAGTCCAGATCTTAATCCGTTGGATTATTCGATTTGGGCATATGTTGAAGCACGAGCCTGCAAAACACCACACCCTAGTGTGAAAACCCTGAAGTCAACCATACACGCACATGGCAGTCAATGTCGGAGGACTACGTCCGAAAGGCATGCTCTGGCTTCCGGCGTCGGCTCGAGGATGTTATTAATAAAAAGGGGTAAAAAGGGTACACCTTCGCAAATTTTCTTCTTCCGGAAAGAGAAGTCTATGGTGGATGTTATTCCGGACAGTGGTCGAGATAGCCGCAAAGGCGCCCAAGCAGAAGCACCCCGATATTGCGCTGTTCTAACGATCGACGTCAAGAACGCCTTCAATAGTGCCAGCTGGGTCCCCGATTACCTTTGCAGAATTCTGAAGAGCTACTTTCAGAACCGGGTGCTGATCTACGAGACTTCCGTGGGGCGGAAATAGGTGAACATCACGGCGGGAGTTCCGCAAGGTTCCATCCTTGGCCCAACACTTTGAAACGGTATGTACAACGGTGTGCTAACGCTGAAGCTCCCCAAAGGCGTAATGATCGTTGGCTTTGCGGATGACATCGTATTATCAGTGAAAGGCGAAACACTGGAAGAAGTGGAAATGCTGGCGACCGAAGCAATCGGCATAATTGAAAACTGTATGCAGGAGTCGAAGCTGCAGATAGCCCACCACAAAACGAAGGTGCTGATGGTCAGCATCTGCAAAGCGGTACAGCGAGCAGAAATCGTCATCGGAGGGCTTGCCATAGTGAACCGCGACGCGCATTAGAAAGCATATTGGAGACTTCTTCTCAGTTCGACTCAGTCCTGCCTCATGCTGTCATCGGTCATCGGAGCCGTCGCGGTCCTGATGTCGCTTCTGCTGAAGAGGTTCTCCAGCCACTTTTTCCAGGCAAGTACGCATTTTCAAACAACATTTCTCTGCCTGATCAGCTTCCGTGTTCTAGCGCCACTGCGAACCCTATCGCACCATTAAATAATCGCTGCGAGAATGTTACTGTTTATTCTCGGAATGCTTCACTGATGGAACCTACTAACAACCAGATGTTAGTTTCGGAGCCTGGAATTATTTCATATTTACCAGAACGCGTTGCCTGTTGCCTTATGGGAGACTTCCAGCCACTCGACCCAGTTGCGCCAGATGTTTCCTGCCAGCAACTTAGTCCTGCTTCCAGCCATCAGAGTCGTTCTGGTCCTGTGGTCGAGTCCGGTGATGGGGTCTTTCAACCCTTAAAGGGTGTCCCCGATGAAATTGCCACACTATGAAATTGCTCTAACTTTTTAACCGTTGGGTAGAATTTAATGAAAATTTGGGTGGATTTAGTTCATAGTGCATTATTTACTGCAAGTTTTAAAGTCCTGTGATCAAAACTCGCGGAAATGGAGTCGAAAGAACAGCTCGTGCGTGATAAAATCTTGCGCATTCATCACGAGAACAAGGATCTCTCGCATCGTTCCATCGCTAAAATGTTGGGAATCGCGAATTCCACGGTGTCGCGAGTGATTAAGCGGTTCGAGGAACGGTTGACCACCGATCGGAAGCCCAGAAGTGAAGGAAAAAGTATTCCGTACAACACCAAAAATCACAACCGCGTAGTTGGGGCCTTCAACCGAAATCCGAACGCCTCCGTTCGGGATGTGGCTAAGAAGCTGCACCTAAGCCGAAGTTTTGTCCAGAAGGCTAAAACTAAGGCTGGGCTTCGAACGTTCAAGGTACAAAAGGCCCCTAATCGCGACGAGAAGCAGAACAAGTCCGCCAAAACCCGTGCCAGGAAGTTGTACCTCAACATGCTGACGAAAGTTGAATGCTGCATCATGGACGACGAAACATATGTGAAGGCCGACTTCAAACAGATCCCCGGCAACCTGTTTTTCACGGCCAAGGATAAGTTCAGCGTTCCGGAGCATGTCCGCACTCAGAAGAAATTCCTGGTTTGGCAAGCCATCTGCACATGCGGGAAGCGGAGTGCACCTTTCGTGACCCAGGACACGATGAACGGACAGGTGTACATAAAAGAGTGCCTCCAGAAGCGGCTGCTTCCTCTCCTGAAGGCCCACAACGTCCCAACAATCTTCTGGCCGGATTTGGCCTCATGCCACTACTCCAAGGACGTGCTGAAGTGGTATGCGGACAATAAGGTCAATTTCGTGCCGAAAATGTTCAGCCCTCCCAACACTCCGGAGCTCCGCCCCATCGAGAAGTACTGGGCGATTATGAAGCAGCACCTTCTTAAACGACCTAAGGTAGTGAAGACAGTCGAGGAACTGACGAAAGTAGGGGTTTACATGCAAAAAACGGTTGATTCACAGGTTGTGCAGAATCTTATGGCCGGGGTTAAGGCCAAGGTGCGGGCATTTGCGTATGGACTGTAAATAAAATACGAGTAAAATGGTAAAATGAAGTTTAATAGTTATTTCTCAATCCCTGAAAATTTGATGGCAATCGGATGAAAACTCGAATTTTGCGAATCAATTTGGTGTGTGGCAATTTCATCGTGGACACCCTTTATTTACAGGCGGTTGCAATGCAGAGGCATCTCTTCCTCCGACTTCTCGCTGCAACTTCGTATCTACTATCAAAATGTTCGTGGACTTAGAACGAAGATTGACGATTTCTCGATCTCGATTCGATTCGCAGTGCATGATGTGGAGTATGATGTGATAGTACTATGAGAGACGTGGCTCGACGATTGTATTCTATCGACTCAACTGTTTGGAAATTCATTCACTGTTTTTCGGACAGATCGTAATCCATTGAATAGTAGAAAGCGTCGTGGTGGAGGTGTTTTGATAGCAGTATCGTCTAGATTATGCTGTTGTGTCGACTCAGCCCCAACTAGCGTGGCTTTGGAACAGCTATGGGTAAACATTAAATTGCAAACGTGTTCTATGAGTATTGGAGTAGTATACCTTCCTCCTGACCGTAGAGATGACTTTACTCTCATAACGCTGCATAGTGAATCTATTAGTTCTGTTTTGGCATGCTTGAAACCGTGTGATATGGCGCTTCAGTTTGGAGATTATAATCATCCCAACATGTGTTGGACGGCTTCAGAGGATGGCGGGCTTAACATTGATGCCAGCTCATCACGATTTTCGACTTCGGATGGTGTTTTGTATGATGCTTTTTGTTTTAATGGTCTGACACAAATTAACTCAATTAAGAATTCCAATTCTCGTATTCGCCTTTACTTGATATTGGTGAACGATACAGCTTTATCCAGTTGCAGCATTTCTGAAGCGCTTGATGTATTTGTATATCCAGACATTGCACAGCCTCCCATTGACGTTGCTGTTTCATTGCCTCTACCCGTGAGATTTGAGCAATCAAATGTCAATCCGCGGCTTGATTTCCGTCGTCTCGATTATAACCTGTTGAATGAAGCGCTCTCTGTGATTGATTGGCAATTTTCGGATGGCGGTCGAAATATAGATGAAATCGTTGAGTCTTTCAACTCTGATATTCGTCGTGTTATCGACGCGCATGTGCCACTTCAACGTCCTGCATTGAAACCTCCATGGACAAACAACCATCTTCGCAGATTAAAACGATGTCGCCGTGCAGCTCTTCGCAAATATAAGAGTAATCGTTCACATCACTTGAAACGTCGCTTCGCAACCAAAGCGCTTTTGGTCATTTGTTCGGTCGAAACGCAAAAACAATGGATTACCTATGTATCTCAATGATCGTTCTTCTAGCACCAATGCCATCAAGTGTGAGTTATTTGCTGATCACTTTAAGAGTGCTTTCTCGAACATGCCGATTTCTTCCTCGAATCTATATGAAGCTCTCCGTGAAACACCATCCGACAGGTTTGAATTTGGAATTTTTCAAATCAATGAGGAGCACGTCGAATATGCGATACGTAAACTTAAGAACTCTGTGGCATACGGTTCAGATGGTATCCCTGCATGCATCTTGAAGAAATGTTCGAGCGTTTTAGTGCAGCCATTAGTCAAATTATTCAACATTTCTTTGCAACAAATGATATTCCCGACCGCATGGAAGACTTCGGACATGATCCCCGTTCACAAAAAAGGCGACAATTGTAACATTGCTAATTATCGTGGACTAACATCGTTGATTGCTCAAAACTCTTTGAAATCATTGTCAATCAAGCACTTTTCGTTGCCTCCAAGAACTAAATATCTACTGCCCAGCATGAATTCTACCCGAAGAGATCCGTGACGACAAATCTCTTGCAATTCACCTCTTTCTGCATTCGATCGATGGACGCTGGCATGCAAGTAGATGCTATATACACTGATTTCAAAACTGCATTCGACCGAGTGAATCACGATCTTTTGCTTCGAAAACTCGAAAAACTCGGAGCACAGCCTTTGTAGGCTGGTTCAAGTCATACTTGTCTGAGTGGTCTTTGAAAGTTAGGATAGGCTCATCGCTTTCAACTGTATTTACTACATCATCTGGTGTTCCACAAGGGAGTAACCTGGGCCCCCTGCTGTTTTCGCTGTTCATTAACGATGCGGCATTTATTTTACCACCTGGAACTCGTGTTTCCTACGCCGATGATTTGAAGATCTTCAAGGTGATCACTTGTATCGAGGACTGTGCCTACCTGCAGAAACTGTTGGATTTATTTGCGGATTGGAGTAAACGGAACCTCCTGGTGCTGTGTGTAACGAAGTGCAACACTATTTCGTCTACTAGAAAACGTCAACCGATCATTTTTCGCTACCGTCTTAATGGACAAATTTTAGAACGGCTGGAAAAGGTTAGAGACCTTGGTGTGATTTTGGACTCCCAGCTTAACTTCCGAATTCATATTGACGACGTGATTTCGAAAGCGAACAGACAGCTCGGCTTCATATTAAAGCTTACCGATGGTTTCACTGGTTTTTGTTGCCAAGGTCCTAGCCGGAGATGTCGATGTACCTGCTATTCTTGCGGATATTAATATATACGTACCAGAACGCTCCCTTCGTCGGCGTAACTTTTTGCATTTGGCAACCCGCAATACTAGATACGGTCAATACGACCCAATACGCTTCATGGCGTCTCGCTTCTACAATGTTTCAAATCATTTCGATTTTCACGTCCCTGCTGCCGTACTGCAACGTTATCTTAACTCGACTTAAAAGGCGATGGGCTTATGGTTTATTTATGATCACTGGATGTTAAACGACAATTGAACAAACGACTGATTTTCACTTTTTGATCATCTTGACCTGTTTTTGTAACTAGCAATCGATGTATAGTGTAGTTATTTTGTAGTGTAGTTATTTTGCTCTTCCTTCATTGTTATATATATGTCAATGTTGGATTTGTATTTTATGTTATATATATTTAAGAAAAAGACAGGGTTTTTATCACCAACTGCAGGGCCGTCCGACGGCGATAGAGGTTGGTGTGAGCAGGAAGCGCAACTGATATGGCTGGACAGGCTGAGTTGTCAAGCTGGCGATCAATCGATTGCATCGAACAACGGGTGGTGATTGGTCCTGAAGCATAGCATGCGAGGTCATTGGGCTGAAGTCCAGTGGCATCAGAGTGTGTATTGTTGCAATCCGAAGATACATCAGGCAGGCAAAGCGATGAACTATTTAGATACTTGCCTGCAATGAGAGTCTTAACCTGCATTTGAAAGTGGCGGCGCCTAAATTTTCTTAATTTAGGATTAGCTGTTTTGACACAACCACGACTCCAACATAAATCCAGTGAGTTATTCAGGCCGTAATTTGTTCGATGGCTGGGGATTCACAACAGTTACTGATTTCAGAGCTGACGAGTAGGTACATATAACCTCACTTTTTTAGAAGGCTGCTACAGTCGATGTTATACTTAATCACGTCGAAAATCAACAACCTTTGCAGCATCACTCGACGACTCACCACCGGTTGTAATTCGTTCGTATGGCGGTAGGTTCACTGGGTCGTTCCATGGCAGGCTGCGTAGAGCATACCTAATGAAGCGCTTCTGGACTCCCTCAATACGAGCGATATGGACGGCATGATACGGAGGGCATTCAGTGCATGTAAGTCATTAGAATGGGCTGTGTTCTGGCGTAGGAAACCTAGCATCGCATTGGCTTTCGCAGTTGTCACCGAAATGCGTTCGTTAAAGCATAGTTTACTATCAAGTATGACGCCAAGGTCGACGTGACTCTTTCTAATGGCAAATTGTCCAGCTCGTGGTCAAAAGATACAGTAGTCTGACATTACATTTTGCCGCATTCATATGCATTCCGTTTATTTCGCACCAAGTTGAGACACGTTCAATATCAGCTTGTAATGCACCGACACCCACAAGCGACGTAATCACGCGAAACAGCTTTAAGTCATCTGCATAGAACAGTTTCCCAGACTTGAGGCTATTGCCCATATCATTGATGAAGGGGACGAATATCAGGGGACCAAGATGACTGCCCTGCGGGACGCCGGAAGGAATATCAAATATATCGACCTAGCATCTAATCTGTCCGCTAATACTATTCGGATGGGTAGAAATGCAAAACACACCGATTGAAGTCTAAACAGCAACTGAAGCTTTTGCTCCGCTTTATTCGTATTTATGTTTCGTAAAGTTCTCACCTTGCATTGATCGACAATGTTTTGATAGTGTTGGTGAGTGACTGACAGCACACCGTTAACTCTGAATACCCAGAATAGGGCAGATATTACAACTCCTTCGCTCTTAAGTTTTCGATTCGGTTTTTACCGACGATTTTAATTCAATAATTTTAATACAATTTGAAACCAAAAAAAAAAAAAATTCCATATTCAGTAATGCATTCAAATCGAATGCCCACATCAATCTGTTCATGTATAAATAAAATCTTCGTCAACGTTTGTCTTTCGCCTGCGTTTTGATCTACGCAGCATCCTCAATGAACTTTGCTTACTTGCTTCACCTTCTACATGTTTTCGTTTTCTTGTTTGCCTTAACCTTATTGATTGATCCGGAGTCTCTTGGCTACCTTTGTAGTCCGTGGTTTCGTACGTCGTCGCTGCTTCGGAATCACCATTTGGCCGATCTTGTACGGTGCTATCCGGCTCTTGCACTTCCTCTTCTGGTCTCTTTACGGTTATTATGACGTTGGGGTACCGCCATTCGACGATCTTTCTTATTTGAGATCGGTGGGCCATAGCCTTAACGTTTCCAATTTGTACCTGGAATATATGGTGAGAGTACTTTTTAATAAAGGTGGCTTTCGCCCATCTTGCATGTTGGTGCGGGTTATGGTTTTTGTACCACACCGCATCCCTCGCCATCAGATTGTCAACATACTCATTTGAGTGCTTCGAGTTTTTCCCGAACGGAGGTTGTTGATTTACTTCCTCATCTGGTGGTGGTACAGCTAGATAGTTTTTAAAGCGCTTTTTGGGGTTTACTAAATCTAAAAGTGTCTTTGGTGTATATGAGAATATTCTCTCAGACGGCCAATTTCCGTCACTTGTCAGGTTGTTAATTCTATAATTGAATAGAAATAGATTTATTTGATCATCCAAATCCAAAGTTGCAACTTCCGGATCTATTAGGAAACTCTTCAGGACCTCCTTCACTGTTTTGACTAGACGTTCTGCTTGACCGTTACTTTGAGGATGATATGGACGGCTCTTCATTACCTTCACTCCTTGCCTCTCAAGAAAACTAATGAATCCGTGTGAATTGAAAGGAGGACCATTGTCCGATACTAAAATATCTGGCAAACCAAATCGTGCAAAAAAGGTTATCAATTTTTTAACACCTTATTGCAATCTGTTCCTTGCTTTATTAATTCTACTTCAATCCATTTGGAGAAGCTGTCGACAATCAATAAATAAGTACGGTGTTCAAAGAAAAAAAAATCGATGTGTATTCTACTGAACGGCTTTGTTGTTGGTATCCATTTGGATTTCTCTGTTGAATGATGAGGAATAGCCATGCTATTACAAGCATCGCATCTTGCCACAAACTTCTCTATTTCTGCATTTATACCAAACCAGTAGACCAAACGTCTAGCCAATTGCTTCATCTTAACCATACACGGAAAAAAATCCGTGCCCGAATCCGTGAACTGCAGTCATGAATTCGAGAACAAGCAAAAATACACCGTGAACTGAATCACGTAATCATGAACTAAATCACGTTTATAGGTAAAAAACCTGAAAACGTGAACTAGTTCACGGTCCGTTTTCATTTTCGTGAACGCTTTTGTTTCTGTGTACCAGCATGATTGCCATGCAATAATTTCGGCATTTGCTTTTGATATATTCTTGGTATAATTACTCTGTCATAATAAAGTAGACATTCATCCACCAGTTCCAAATCTTGATAATTCGCAAACACATCTGAAAAACGCCTATCCACTCTTTTAGGCCAACCCCTATGCATAAACTTCACTATTTGCTGCAGGAAATCATCTTCCTTGGAGCCTTAAGCAATCAATTTAGCATCTATTGGTAATTCTTTACTATAGTTAATGCTATTAATTATTTCTGCGTCCAATTCTTCAGGAACACCCTGCTGTAGTGGGAATCTTGAACAGAAATCTGCATTCCCCAATTTATGTGAAGGTCTGTATATTATGTCAAAATCATATATGGCCAAATCTAAAATGAAACGCTGAAGCCTAGTCACCAAAATCGAGTTTTTACCCGCCTTCCCAAAAATGCCTACGAAGGATTTGTGGTCCGTGTACACCGTAAAGTGCTGACCATTTATTTATGGGCTGAGGTATTTATGAAACTTTTTGATAGTACAAACCAGCGCTAAGGCCTCTAAATGTAATATAGGATACTTCCTCTGTGCCATGTTTAACGAAAATGTAGTGAAACTAATTGGTTTCTCTATTTCACCTACGACATGAGCTAGAAGACCTCCAAGGCCATAGCTCGAAGCGTCGGAAATCACCACTATCGGTTTCAAAGGATCATAAAATTCTAAAAATTGTGTATTAATCAGCAAATTGTACAAGTGAAACAGTTTAGAGGACAAATGTGGAATGAATTTGTGGTAGTAATTTATCAATCCAAGAAATGATTTCACTTCAGTCTCATTTTTTGGAGCATTTGCTTTTTCAATCGTTGTCATTTAACCCTTTGTCACTTATGATATGCCCTAGAAAACTAAGTTTAGTTACAAAAAATTTACATTTTTCAAAGTTAACTTTCTATTTTTGTTAGCATTTGCTAACCTTTCCAATACCAGTAAAAGCTTATCGTTGCAATCCTTTTTCGCTAGTTCCGGCTATAAGAACGTCATCTAGATAGTATGACACATTTGCAATACCTTTCAACACTGTATCCATCACCTGTTGAAATATTGAAGCACTCTCTTGAAGAAGCTCCCTGAGGAGGTCTGTTGTAAGTATACAACCCTTTCATCGTATTTATCACCATGAACCTTTTGGATCTTTCCGTCAGTTCTAATTGAGTATTGCTCCTTCAGTATCAAGTGACAAAATACTACACAACCTGCAAGCTTTGCAAAAATATCTTGTGCGGCAGGTAATGGATAAGTATTTGCAATAATTGATTTGTTTATAGAAACTTTGCAATCTATCACTAATCGAATTTCGTTGTTTTTCTGATTATACAATAATGATTGGAGAAGCCCATTCACCAGTTTCTATCGGGGTGATAACCTTTTCCCTCTCTAGTTTGTCCGAATAGGCAACTACTTTATCCTTCAATCTATAAGGAACGTCGTACGCCTTTTTAAAAATCGGAGTGTAATCTTTAAGCACTAATTCCGCTTTAAATTCTTTAATTGGTTGGCTAAAATCTTTTTTAAAGACATTTTTGAACGTCTCTTTAGATTTTCTACTCCATTTGAATTGGAATCATCTCTCAAATTGTTCACCATAAGGGAATTTGTAAAATATTGCCTCCAGTTAGGGTAAAACACGTCTAGCCAAGTTCGACCAAATAAGTGGAAAAAATCGTTATCACAATCAAGCACCAATAATTGCATCAACTCTTCTTTACAGGTGAATTTAACTAGGACCTTTGCCTCTCCCATGATTTCCAATTTACCCCCATTAACCACAATCAGTTTTTGGTTGCTTTTCTGTATTGGGTTTGAAAATTTTGAAAAATATCGACTTTTGCTGATTACGGACACTGATGAACCACAGTCAACCTCCATTTCTAACGAAAACCCCTCGATATTTACATCAATCAAAAAAGGGTTACTTATTTTATAATTAGACGAAACCAACATACACTGAAATTCTCCTGAATCGCTTTCGTCTCCATCCGAATCGTTTGCCTTCATCCTTTCCAGTAACTCGCTGATGTGCCTGTCCGCCGAAGGACCTGATCTATAAGAATCGACCAAGTTTACTGCATCTCGATGTAAGTTTTTAAGTTTGAAGCATTTCTTCTTTATGTGACCTTTAACCCCGCAGTAGATCCACACCATCTGAGAGTAGTCAGGTCTCCGCCGCTCAAAGTTGCATTCCCTTTGACGAAACCCACCATTTCTTTGACAGAATTTCTTTTGCCCCCTGTTAAATTGTGTCCTTTCATAGGGTCGAGCTCCTAGCCTGTTTTTGATCGGTCCTCGACTGTCTTTAAATCCTCTATATACTTCACCTGCACGGTATCCACCATATGGCATCCTTGAAGTATTTTCAATTGCCGCAACAATACCCTGACTTCCATTTTGGTTATTTTCTGTTGTTCCCGCATTTGCCCTTACTATTTCCCAAGTTGTAGCAAGATCTTCTCGGCGCTAGCCAAAGCCAGTTTTTCCTCTTTCAGAAGTCTCTGCCTCAATTTTTTTTTCTCTAATACCCGCAATCATGCGGTCAAGAATAGCTACCTCCTTGAAATTAGCAAAGTAACAAAACTCCGCTTGTAATTCCAACGATAAAATGAAGTCTTCCGTCGTCTCGTCCGGATTCTGAGCCCCTATACTAAATTTATACCTCTGAACCAAGTCTGGGTCCGTTTTATCCAAATGGTTCTTCAATTTAGATAATATATCATCAGAAAATACCTCTTTAAAATTACCAGCTTGGTGCAGTAGTTTAATCTCCTCAAACATTACTGGCCCGCTAATTGTAACAAAGTATGCCATTCTGTCCCCCTCTTTTATCTTGTTCACTTTGAAAAAGTACTTTAATCGAGTGTACCAGTCATTAAAACTGTCACCTCTACGGTATGGGTCCATAGTGCATGCGATATTCGAAGTTCTCATTATTCAAAAGGTATAAAGTGAGAACAATACGAGCAAATAAAAGGCTAGAAAAATTAAAATGGATTTTAGGACAATAATGGTCCACAAAATTAGAGGACAAAAAGAAAATAGAACAAAATGAAAAACAAAATGGATCACCCTGTCACGAATTGTAACAATGCTGCTCTCTTTGGAATTATGTAACGTAAAAAAATTTCTGACTCACCAAAGAGATCCTTTGATCCTCGTCAACTTCGACCTTTGCCGTCCAGTAATCCCGTATTTCACCTGCCGACCACCGTACACAAATAGATTCGGATTCGAAACACTCGAAACTTCGTGTAGCAGTTGCCTCACTACTAAGTTACCGTCCGGAATCCTCACTTGAACGAATCCGCAGTTCCAGTTCCCTGGTTTTGGTTGTTGACGACCTCCTAATAAACTGATCGGAGTAAAGAAAAGACACTCTTATAATGTGCACAAACAAAAAATTTGTTTCATATAAGAGGGTGTAATATTATCCTCCACAATAAATCCCTTCCTTGCAAATCAAGAAAAAAAAGTCTCAGGAAGGATCTTGGCAATCATCAAAACAAAATGGTCGACCCACACAATAGTGCAATCACTTCCAATAATTCTGTCTCTCTCCTTTAAGCGATCTGTAGCTAATCCGTTAACTAAAAATCAAATGGCACTTGCACAGAATGCTCACTTGAATCACTCTACTTACGGTTTCACTTTGGTGCTGCCTTTTGCTCACCTAACATCCAATCTGCAGTTGCAGGTTACCAGTGTGAAAATAATAAATGAGAAAAGAATTTCCGCTGTTTGTGCAGCATCGACGGCGAAAAACCAAATCCTCCCGGTCTTCCTGCTGCTGTATTTTCCGTGTTGCCCCACAAATCGTAATCCGGCGTGTTCAATGGCTTTTATTTTACCCAACAAGTCTGGGCCACTTTCACTTTTCAAAGTTCACTAAACCGCCACACCGAAAAACTTAATTTTCCTCGTCGCCGCTTTATTAGTATTTATGTTTTCGATATGTTCTCACCTTGCATTGATCGACAATGTTGTGGTTGTGTTGGTGTGTGACTGACAGCACTCCGTTAACTCTGAATACCCAGAATAGGGCAGATATTACAGGATGATTAGTTTGAAAATCGTTGTTATTAGAGACCGTGATTATCACTGTGTCTCCTTAATTGCCAAGGGAAGGATAGTTTTTGTAATAGTGAGGCAGGTTATTTTAAGATCATGGATGCACTGTGGTAAGTAATGGGCTGCAAAATGGTGAGTCGACAACTGGAAAAAAGCGTGCGTTCCCGCAACATAGCTCTGGTCACCACAAGTTCCTACCTCATGCTTCCACGGGTCAAGAGATGACAAAGACCGCCAGCTAAGGGTTGCGTACTTAGCTGGTAGTGCAGCCTGGGCACTGTTGTCCTTCTGACTTCAGCTAGATTGAGAAGGTGCGTGCCGAGCGTCTGTCTAAGATGTCAGCCCCACCAACGCGATGTAGTATTGTTTATACGGTAAGTAGTTCCAGATCATCCATGAAGTTTCCGGGTAGTGTATTGTAGTTTTAACTTTTGTTTTTCCCTCGTGGTTATGATAATGCAAGTCCATCTACAATTGCACCTCAATCTGCAGACATGCAGATATTACAAATATAATTGTTATTATCTTTTTATTTTAAAACATTATATCATTGCATATCATTATAATCATATTGAAATTATTATTAAGAAATAAATGTTACAAGGAAGTTGAATCCAGCTAGTATGGATATTTTATTGCATTGTATCTTAAGGTGTGTTTCTATTAATTTAGATCATTGGGTATTATTAAAATGCTTCATTGAATTGCGAAATACCCTTCACATTCCAGAGTTACATGCATCTGCCAATGATTGAACTGTAATGAAACACCAAGCTGTATATTATTATCATATGCCTATCATTATTAATTATTTCATCATATTACTTTATCTATAACCATATGGCAGGGTAATAAAACATCAATAAAAATGGAAAAAATAGCAATAAAAATATGTAAAATCGCCACTACATTATTGAACACTGTGCCAACGAAAAAATAACAATTCGCACTAGAAACATCTAAAATAGCAATAAAAAATTGATAATTCATTTTCAATAATTCAAAAGTGACCGGTAAAACTTTCAAAAAAAGCAATGGCAATTAGTATAAACGCAATAATAAACTGATAGTTTTCCGTCATAATAATAAGTTCTAGCGCTATACATGTGGCAAAAGTCTTCAAATCTTTCAAATCTTCCAATTGAAACCTAACAAATCGCAATAAAAAATCCAAAATAAAAAAATAAAAATTAAAATAATTTGTTTGGTTTTGATTGGAAAGCTTTGAAAAATTTAAAGACTTTTGTCTCATGTATAGCGCTAAAACTTATTATTATGACGGAAAACTATCAGTTTATTATTGCGTTTATACTAATTGCCATTGCTTTTTTTGAAAGTTTTACCGGTCACTTTTGAATTATTGAAAATGAATTATCAATTTCCTATTGCTATTTTATGTTTTCCTAGTGCGAATTATTATTTTTTCGTTGGCACTGTGTTTAATAATTTTGTGGCAATTTTGTGAATTTTCATTGCTAAATTTTCATTAATTAGTGCCAGTATATATTTTAGTCATAACCATATTGCAATATTGTACATATATATATAACCATTCCACAAAGAAAATTTTGAAACTCGCCAATTTTTTATCTCTTGAACGTCTATGAAGGTTGTTTGGGTTCCCAGCACTTTCAGCAATAGATGTCAAGACAATTTTCAATTTTTCAAACAGTTGTAAGGCGTGGCCAGGTGCGCAGAGAGAAACGCGTCTACGACACTTTACATTGTTGGCGAAATGTTGAGTGGAAGTGGATAGGCTTATCTCGGTGACTCCCCCCACGGTTTTTGCAAATGTTCTATGCTATGATATGCTATGCTATAGATGCACTGTGGTAAGCGATTCGATCAATGAAGGAAAGCTCAGTAGACTGCTTTTTTTAATTTTAAATCTAGTGGCGATCGAAAGAGGCAAGTGACAAACGGCAAGGAAGGGGACGGGCCTGGGATTGAACTCCTGACCATCTGCTCGGTAACCAGAACGGGTAACCACTGAGCTACCCAGCCTCATCATCCTCTACAACTTTTTTTTATACAACTAGCAACTATCTTGTATCTTCAAAATGTGCGTAATGTAATTCAAATTGGATTCAAATTGAAATAAAAAAATTTACAGCAAAAAAACTGTTTTTCTTCGTCTCACCCTAAAGATAGTAAGCAAAACTGTTGTAAGACGATACGCTGATGAGATAGAAGTTAAGTTTATTCAGCAAAGTCTCATAAAATTAAAATATCTACAATTTTGTACATGCAAAAAATCCTCTAAATCATAAAATAAAAAGGTAATTTTTTTGTTATGAACTTAAAACGACCACCCTAGTCACCCCTCAAACCAAAAAAAAATTTTTTTTTTTTGAAAAAAACCCCCCCAAAACATAAGAAGTTTCAACAAAATGGTTTTCGAGTTATCGTTTTTTGTCGCCAAATTTGCCAATTCGTACCGTAGTTTACCGACTGAATATCTCTAAAATAAAGCTAACACTAGTCGGCAGTGTTTCACCCCCTTCGAGTATATATGTTGAATTTTATAGATTTTGCCACGCTGAATTCAAATATGGGCTCAAAAATGCTGTAACACGTCCAGTTTTTGAGAAAAATGTGATTAAAATTCACAAAAACACGTATTTCCGTAGTAATATGATCTACCTCATCAACAACCAGAATATTGGTTCTGCCCTTTGCAAGTTGAACTTGGATCTTATGGAATGGACCTCCCTGAATCCATTCGTGAACACAAATTTTTCGCAACACGTAAGATTGATGAAATAAACCGGGATTTCATTCACAAAATTACGAATTTTCATAAAAATCAAGATTTTCTATTTTGAAAACATGTATTTCAGCTCCGCCCTTTGAATGATGGGCTTGGATTTTATGAAATGGACCTCCCTGAATCCATTCGTGAACACAGATTTTTCGTAACACGTAAGATTGATGAAATAAACCGGGTTTTCATTCACAAAATTACGAATTTTTATGAAAATCAAGATTTTTTATTTTGAAAACATGAATTTTCGCTCCGCCCTTTGAATGTTGGGTTTGGATTTTATGAAATAAACCTCCCTGAATCCATTCGTTATCATAGATTTATCGTAACACGTAAATATTAATTAAATAAACCGGGATTTCATTCACAAAATTACGAATTTTCATAAAAATCAAGATTTTCTATTTTGAAAACATGAATTTCAGCTCCGACCTTTGAATGTTGGGTTTGGATTTTATGAAATAAACCTCCTTGAATCCATTCGTTATCACAGATTTTTCGTAACACGTAAGATTGATGAAATAAACCGGGATTTCATTCACAAAATTACGAATTTTCATAAAAATCAAGATTTTCTATTTTGAAAACATGAATTTTCGCTCCGCCCTTTGAATGTTGGGTTTGGATTTTATGAAATAAACCTCCCTGAATCCATTCGTTATCACAGATTTTTCGTAACACGTAAGATTAATGAAATAAACCGGGATTTCATTCACAAAATTACGAATTTTCATAAAAATCAAGATTTTCTATTTTGAAAACATGAATTTCAGCTCCGCCCTTTGAATGCTGGGCTTGGATTTTATGAAATGGACCTCCCTGAATCCATTCGTGAACACAGATTTTTCGTAACACGTAAGATTGATGAAATAAACCGGGTTTTCATTCACAAAATTACGAATTTTCATGAAAATCAAGATTTCCTATTTTGAAAACATGAATTTTCGTTCCGCCCTTTGAATGTTGGGTTTGGATTTTATGAAATGAACCTCTCTGAATCCATTCGTGTTGAAAAAAATGAGTTTTTATTCACAAAATTGCGAATTTTCATGAAAATCAAGATTTCCTATCAGTCAGTCAGTCAGTCAGTCAGTCATTTAGTTGAAATTTTCTCTATATTTTTCAACTTAAATTCACTTTGTTTTCTTTTTCCTTTTATAGTTCTCCAAAGGTGTTTGCCTCTGTAGCATCCAGCAGTAGTCCGCTAGCATCGCTGGGCTCCATTTGCCAGCAAAGTTCTTTTCAGTCTGTGCGATATCTTGATGAAATCGTTCTCCATGTTCATCTGAGACGGCTCCCATATTCTCTGGGAAGAAGTCCAGATGAGAATGCAAAAAGTGCAATTTAAGTGACATATTACATCCCAGTGCAGCATACGAATCAACCAGCTCTTGAACGATGTGTACATAATCCGGAGACTTTTCATTTCCCAAGAAGTGACCACAAACCTTTTGGAACGCATTCCATGCTCGTAACTCTGTCGCGTTAAGAGTTTGCTGAAAATTGTCGTCTTTAAGGAGTTTCCTAATTTGAGGGCCAACAAATACTCCTTCTTTCACCTTGGCTTCGCTCAATCTCGGAAACTTTTTCCTCAAAAAACAATATGGTTCTCCTTGAATATCCAGCTTTTTGACAAAATTTTTGATCAACTCAAGCTTAATATGTAGCGGAGGTAGTAAAATTTTGTCCCTGTCGACAAGAGGCAGATTTGACACATATTTGTTCCAGGTACCGTTTCGGTACGTGCTCGGCAATGCTGACTGGTGAATTAATGAATGAACTTTGAAGGTCTTCAGTTCCCAGAGGAAACACATGCTGTAAGAAGCAACATCAATATACTCAATATACTCAAAGAGTGCACAGCTAAAGGTGATCGTTCATAAATTACGTTATGCTTTGAGAGGGAGGTGGGGGGGGGGGGGGTTTAAAAAGTGACGATGCATACAAAAATTTTCAAAAATCCATACAAAAAATGTGAGAATGAAAGGAGGGAGTTAAAAATCTGTATTTTTGAGCGACGTAATTAATGGACGGGTCTTGATTTTCTCGAAAACTCGTAATTTTGTGAATGTAAACCCGGTTTTCACATCAACCTTACGTGTTACGAAAAATCCGTGTTCACGAATGAATTCAGGGAGGTCCATTTCATAAAATCCAAGCCCAACATTCAAAGGGTGGAGGTGAAATTCATGTTTTCAAAATAGAAAATCTTGATTTTTATGAAAATTCGTAATTTTGTGAATGAAATCCCGGTTTATTTCATTAATCTTACGTGTTACGAAAAATCTGTGATAACGAATGGATTCAGGGAGGTTTACTTCATAAAATCCAAACCCAACATTCAAAGGGCGGAGCGAAAATTCATGTTTTCAAAATAGGAAATCTTGATTTTCATGAAAATTCGTAATTTTGTGAATGAAATCCCGGTTGATTTCATCAATCTTACGTGTTGCGAAAAATCTGTGTTCACGAATGGATTCAGGGAGGTCCATTCCATAAAATCCAAGTCCAACTTGCAAAGGGCAGAGCCAATATTCTGGTTGTTGCTTAGGTAGATCATATTACTACGGAAGTACGTGTTTTTGTGAGTTTAAATCACATTTTTCTCAAAAACTGGACGTGTTACAGCATTTCTGAGCCCATATTTGGATTCAGCGTAGCAAAATCTATAAAGCACACAAAAGAAAAAAAAGACCAAACCAACGGACCGAGGGACGGGACATGAGCCCTACTTTTTTCTTTCCTTCCTTCTTCCCCCTCGGGCGGTGAAAACGAAAAAAGGAGCGGCGCCCCGCAACACGTCCTTAACCGCTCCCTCATCCTCCTCCTTTCCATTTTTTCCTCCCCCTAGTTTCCCTTTTCCCCTTAATCAATCACCAACCACCAATAAAAAATATCCAATTTAAAAAAAAAAAAAATAAAAAAAATACTCTCTTTTTCCTTGGTCGGTGAACAACCAAACGGTGCAGTTCGTTCGGTCCGCTCTCTGTTGCTTTGGAAGCTTTTCACGAGTTGTTTCAATTCTTCAGGTTTGTTATTTTTCGCGATCGCGAGTGAAATCGAGTCTTGGTTTTGAAGAAGAAAAAGTTGTGTGTTAAGCAGTGCAACAACGTCAATAATTGCAATTATCAATATTGCCACAATCTAAAAGCTATACTGCTCCGCATCTATACGGCATACCGCATCGTGTGTGGCGTGCATTCGGCCATCCACCAACTACCACCGACCAGCAACACCATCATTATCGTCATCATTATCATCATCGTTCAGCTCCACGTCTAGCCGGTACACGCGGCCACACATCGTCGCTCGACAGCAGCAGCACATTCGTCGCCCGGCTGCAGCAGATCAGTGATACATTTAAGATAAGTTAAGTTAAGTTTTTTTTGTGTGTGAGTGTGTGAGAGTGAGTGAGAGTGTGTGAGAGTGTGTGAGAGAGTGTGCTTAGCTATAGTTTGTTTATCTGTGTTTGATTGTATATAATTGCGTTATTGGTTGAGCGTTAAAGCTCCCACAAGCGAGCCATGGATGATTTGTCGGATGATGAAACATCTATGGCGCGAAATGATGAGGTAGCTCATAGAGTTACCAGATCACGTGCATATCCAGATAGTTCAGCTGGTCCATGGGTTGTTTACTTCCAGCCCAAAACGAAACCTCTAAACGTTTATTAGATCAGTAATGATCTGACGAAACGATTCTCGGCCGTGACCGAGATAATTAAAGTCAGGCCAAATAAACTTCGGTTCGTTGTGTCCAACCTCAAGCAAGCTAATGAGATTGCTGTCTCCCCCAGCGCTTTACACTAGAATATAGAGTGTATATCCCAGCTCGGGGTATTGAAATAGAAGGTGTGGTCACCGAAACAAGTCTGACCCCTGAGATCCTGCTAAAGCAGGGGGTTGGTCGATTCAAGAACCCTCTGCTATCTCCAGTTAAGATTCTGGATGTGCGCCAACTAGGCACAGTATCGACCAATAAGAGTGAAAACAAGTTTACACCGTCAGACTGGTTTCGTGTGACCTTCTCTGGCTCAGCCCTCCCTCAATACGTCGAGTTGGGAAAACATCGACTACCTGTGCGGTTGTTTGTACCTCGGGTCATGATCTGCCAAAAATGCAAGCAGATGGGACATACGACCTCCCATTGCGGCAATAAGGCACGCTGCTCCAACTGCGGAGAGAAACATGAGGATGGCGCCTGTGCAGACAGCACACCAAAATGCGCTTTCTGTAAGGGAACTCCTGCTCATGCTCTCTCATCGTGCCCGGCGTACAAACAACACGGGGAAAAATTAGAACGCTCGCTAAAACAGCGTTCCAGGCAATCTTTCGCCGAAATGGTGAAAAAAGCCTCCCCATTACCCAATGCCAATACAAATCCCTTTGCTCCTCTGTCAGGTGACGAGTCTGACTTTGATTCGGCTGAAGAGGGAACATCGTTCACTTTTCCGAAAGGTGCTTCAAGGAAGCGAAGACGCGTCCGCCCACGGAAAGTTGCTGAAAAGAAGCCCGAGACCAGCTTACCCATTTCAAAAAAAGATGGGAAAAAGGAAAATCCAATTCCTCCTGGTTTTCGTAGTACTAACTACACCCAGGACTTTCCATCTCTTCTGGGGACATCCAAAACCCCTGATGCCCCGATTTTAAGAACAGAAGCCCCTTCCTCGACTGGGCTGTTCTCATTTGATAACATTGTCGAAGGTATCTTCAAGTACCTCGAAATTTCTGACCCTCTCAAAAGCATTGTTTTGGCAATGCTTCCAACAGTGAAGACTTTTTTGAAGCAATTGACAATCAAGTGGCCCCTCCTTGCAGCTATAATTTCCTTCGATTTCCCGATTTCCAAATGAGGTCGGGGATTTGATCACTGTTCTACAGTGGAATTGTCGAAGTTTGATTCCTAAATTGGAATCATTCAAATTTTTAACTCACAATACCGGTTGTGATGCATTCGCTCTTTGTGAAACATGGCTCTCTTCCGAAATCGATCTTCCGTTTCATGATTTCAATATTATTCGTATTGATCGTGAGGATTCACGTGGAGGAGGAGTACTTCTGGGGATCAAAAAGTGCTACTCCTTCTATAGAGTGAATTTTCCTCCTATTCCAGGTATTGAAGTTGTCGCATGTCAGGCTGTTATTAAAGACAAAAGCATTTGCATTGCTTCCGTTTATATTCCTCCTAGAGCCTCAATAAACCGAAAACAACTTTCAGATATTTGTTCGGTTCTTCCTGCTCCGCGGTTGATCATGGGAGATTTTAACTCTCACGGTACAGGCTGGGGAGAACTGTACGACGACAACCGGTCTTCCTTGATATATGACCTCTGTGACAACTTCAATATGACAGTTCTTAACAATGGAGAAGTAACACGTTTGGCTGGTACATCCTTAATTGGCAGTAGATTAGACCTCACACTTTGTTCGAATTCATTATCGTTGGATAGCACATGGAATGTGATTCAAGATCCCCACGGTAGTGATCACTTGCCCATACAAATTTCGATTGCCACCGGGTTCAATCCGTCGGAATCCATCAACGTCGCGAATGATCTAACCCTTTACATCGATTGGACAAAGTTCAGGACCGCAGTAGATGAAGCCGTAACGACGGTAGAAGAGCTTCCACCGCTGGAGGAATATAAATTCCTCTCCAACCTGATCTTGGACAGCGCGCTTCAAGCTCAAACTCGACCAGTACCAGGAACGTCATTTCGCAAGAAACCTCCTTCTCCATGGTGGGATCAGCAATGCACCGAGGTTTACCGTAGAAAGTCCGACGCGTTTAAAGTTTTCCGTAGACATGGAACACCTGAGCACTTCGAAATATACACGGCTCTCGAACGTGAACTTAAGAGCCTCATCAAGGCCAAGAAACGTGGATACTGGCGAAGATTCGTGGACGGGCTATCGCGCGAGACGTCGATGAGTGCTCTTTGGAACACGGCGCGAAGATTGCGTAACCGAACTACGAACAACGAGAGCGAGGAGTACTCGGACCAATGGATCCTCAAGTTCGTGCGAAAAGTTTGTCCAGATTCGGTGCCGGCACATTCGGTGCCGGCATCATTCCTCGCGAAACCGATAATTCGATAGATGAGAACAGCCAACCTTTTTCAATGGTAGAACTCTCTCTCGCGCTCCTTTCGTGTGGCAATACGGCTCCAGGAGTTGATAGAATCAAGTTCAACTTGCTTAAGAACCTTCCAGACATCGCAAAGAGGCGCATGTTGACCTTGTTTAATCAGTTTTTGGAGCTCAACATTGTACCGGATGATTGGAGGCGGGTGAGAGTTATAGCCATTCAAAAACCTGGCAAACCCGCGTCCGACCACATTTCCTATCGACCTATCGCGATGTTATCCTGTATTCGAAAGTTGTTGGAGAAAATGATCCTCTTCCGTCTGGACAAATGAGTTGAGACGAACAACCTGCTTTCAGATACTCAATATGGTTTCCGTAGGGGTAAGGGAACGAACGACTGTCTCGCGTTACTTTCCACAGATATTCAGCTAACTTTTGCTAAAAAAGAGCAAATGGCTTCTGTATTCTTGGACATAAAGGGGGCTTTTGATTCAGTATCTGTTGAAGTTCTTTCAGACAAACTCCACGCTTGTGGCTTCTCTCCATTAATAAATAACTTTTTGTACAATTTGCTGTCAGAGAAACATATGAGCTTTTCTCATGGAACCTCACAGCTTCTCGATTTAGCTATTTGGGTCTCCCCCAGGGATCATGTTTAAGCCCCCTTTTGTATAATTTTTATATCAAAGACGGTTGTCTAAGTGACGACTGTACGTTGAGACAACTTGCAGATGACGGCGTAGTGTCGGTCACTGAACACAATGGGGTCGATCTGCAAGGACCCTTACAGGATACCTTAGACAATTTGTCTACTTGGGCTCTAGAGCTAGGTATTGAATTCTCTACGGAGAAAACTGAGTTGGTAGTTTTTTCAAGGAAGCATAACCCAGCACAACCGAAGCTTCAAATTGGGGGTACACCGATAACTCATTCCATGTCCTTTAAATATCTTGGGGTCTGGTTCCATTCTAAGTGCACCTGGAGATCCCACATTGAGTATCTGAAGCGAAAATGCCAGCAAAGGATAAACTTTTTCTGCACAATAACTGGAACCTGGTGGGGAGCAGATCCACAAGATCTTCTAACGTTGTACCGGACAACGATTTTGTCGGTTATGGAATACGGTAGTTTTTGTTATCGGTCGGCGGCTCGGTCGCATATCATTAAACTGGAACGTATTCAGTATCGGTGTCTTCGTATCGCGTTAGGTTGTATGCACTCGACTTTTACGATGAGTCTGGAAGTGCTGGCTGGCATGTTGCCACTCTGGGATCGATTTTCAGAATTGTCTCTCCGGCTCCTCACCAGGTGTGAAGTTATGAACCCCCAGGTGATCGAAAATTTTGAGAAGCTTCTCGAGTTGAATCCTCAATCTCGCTTCATGACTTTGTACCATTGGTACATAACACAGGATGTCAGCCCTTTGCCGAATATTCCCAATCGTGTTTGCTTCTCCGACTTCGGAAGTTCGGTTCATTTTGATTTATCCATGAAGCAAGAGCTTCGTGGAGTTCCAGAGCATCATCGTCCTATGATTGCTCCTGTGATATTTTCTGCAAAGTTTGGCCAAGTTAATTCCACTAAATCGTTCTTCACTGACGGATCATTGATATAGGAGTCAGCAGGCTTTGGTATATACAATGAAATTTATAGCGCCAATCGTATACTTCAAGCTCCTTGTTCCGTATATGTCGCCGAATTAGCGGCAATACACTTTACGCTAGAAATCGTTGCCTCACTAACACCGGATCAGTACTTCATTTTCACGGATAGTCTCAGTTCTATAGAGTAGCCTCTTTGAGGCCGGTAAAGCACTCCTCGTATTTTCTCATGAAAATACAGGAGCTTCTAAGTGCTTTATCTTCGCGTTATTTTATCATCACCTTTGTATGGGTCCCTTCTCATTGTTCAATTCTGGGGAATGAGAAAGCGGACTCGCTTGCAAAGGTGGGCGCTATAGAAGGCGATATTTATGATCGACAAATCGCCTTCAACGAATTGTTTTACTATTTTTCGTCAACAGTCACTCGTCAGCTGGCAGTATAAATGGAGTAAAGGAGATTTGGGGCGATGGCAACGATAGAAGGTGTCGAAGAAATCTTGGTTTAGGGGGATGGATGTGGGACGAGACTTCATTCTTGTCATGTCTCGCCTCATGTCCAATCATTATTCTTTGAACGCTCATTTATACCGGGTTGGGATGAGCGACAGCAATCTCTGTGACTGTGGACAAGGCTATCAGGACGCAGATCACGTTATTTGGTCTTGTGTTGAGCATCGTGGAGTCAGATCGGAGCTTAATGATTCCCTTCGGGCTCGAGGTAGACAACCCAATGTGCCAATTCGAGATATTTTGGCTTTGCGTGATTTGGAGTATATGCAATTAATTTATGTGTTTTTGACTAGCATTAGCATTAGATTGTAGTTAGTTTAACCTGTATGTTTACTTTAAGTTTTTTTTTCTTTTTTTTATCTGTGTATGTGTGTTTTTTTTCTTTTTCAAAAAAATGTTCAAGATAAAAGCAATCAATACATTGTATAGTTAAAAGTGCTAAGACAATTTAGAATTTAAAATTAATGTGTTATGTATACCATATTTAAAATTCCCACCCATCTTCCCATCCGTAATTTGTAATTTCTATTAACCTCGAGACGGCCGCGAGTAATCGGTTCTATCCCCCTAACTTTAGTTTTAAGATATATGATGTAAAAAAATATGAAAACTTGGCTTTGTAAAGTTGTTTCGATTGAGCCTGTACAAATAAATGACTAATAAAAAAAATTGCACTCTTTTGAAAATAACGCAAATAAAAAGTGATGCCTTATCATTTTGCTTTGCAGCCAAATTAACTAAATGCACAGTCCTTCGCTATCACAGATTTCAAATGTGAGCAAGGGAGGTCTCATATGCAGCAATGAACGAAATATAAGGGGTACATCTTCCCAAATTGTCTCATTCCTTCAGCAGTATTGGAACTTTGCGGAGCGAAGGGAGCCAGTATTGGACTGGCAGCTGGTGTTGGCAAGCAAGGCGATCAAATATTGGTAAGCCTCAACAGGCTAGGCAACCGTTGCTAGGCAGCCATTGAATATGCAGTCAGTTGACCAAACCAGTGGTGTATTTGTAGCCAGCCGGTGGGCGGTGCAACCACATGGAGCGAAATAACGTGCTTGTGTTTGATTCAGTTGGCAGCCATCTTTTGGAAAGACGCAACGTGCAACGGATGAAATAACCTGCTTCTTCGAAAGCCCGAGATGGTTTTAATTCACCTGTGGACAATTCAAAGTCTGTTCTTTTCAGGATTACCAAATCAATTTGTCCAACTAAAGAGTTTGTTTGATTGAAATTTATGATAAGCTCATCGAAATTTCCATCACCACGCTACGGCTCAACATGGCGTTGCCTTAAAAGCCGTTTCTCGGAGAAAATGGCCAAATATGTTGCTTAGTATCCGTATATAAATCCCGATTGGCCATTTTACACTAGCAAGCACGTTGGACATTCAACAAACGAATCCTTATCAAATGTTAGCTCTAATTTTTCTGACCAATATTAACTAACTATAATTGTTTTGCAATTTATAGATGCAACGTTCAAAATTATGTGTGTACATATCTCAACGCTCTTTGGATAGAGTTTTGAGGCCCTGACAAGTCAACCCTCTGCTCCGAAAGGGAAACTATACCGAGCGCGTAAAAATAGCACATAAAATTCTTGTCACATCTACTTCATTTCTTCAGATGATACCTTAGCACAATAAGGTGAAGGAACGAGATTTGATATAAGAAAGGCTTCTTTTCCACTAAGCTTCATACATCATTTGATTAGAAAATGACTAAGTCAAATATGTTCATCCAAGTAAAGAAGGGAGAGTTCATACTAAGTACAAACATTTTCCTTTCTCTTATCATAGGATAAATGGCTCAAATTTTGACCGATTCGTAAAAATCTCCTGTTCCTATTTTTTCCTAACCTAAGTTGCAATACAATGCGATCAATATAAATGTATATTTTTGGTTTCAACAAAAAATGATACATAAAAATTACCCTCTAATTGCTGCACAGGCCTTAAGATTTCCTAATGTGAGCTTATGTGTTTTTTTTAAATAATAAACATCCAACGAAAAGATTAATGATCATTTTTTTCCCAAGACTTCCATTCGAAATATTCAATTGAAAACAACACATGACGCGTTGATCTAAGAAAACAAGAACAACAGCAGGTTTGTATCAAATAACCCATTGAATTGGATCCAAAGGCTAATTCCATTAATTTATGCGTTGAACTCTAATCATCTAACTGATGTTATAAATTATATCCAAAGTTTTCGTGGATATAACAGTAATTATACCAAATGATTGGTATATCTTATGAAAAATGACCATAAGCCAAATTGCCCATATTACTTTTAAAACACAGAAACAGTCGCTGTTCAACTGTATCTACCTAGATGAAAGAATATAGCGGAAATAGCTCTATTGTGGGACTCTGGATCTAGAATTGGGTCTAAAGGTAAAAATGACCTATCCTTTTTTTTTTTTTATTTCAAGGCATCTTGTCACACATAAAGATTTCTCATTCCAGAGAAAAAATGGCTTAAAATACATTCCCCGGATTTTAAACATAGGCTTAATGATTTCCTAATGTCAGTTTCTATGTTTTCTAATGAAATGTTTTCTAGAATGTTATGTTTTCAACTTCGAACATCCAACGGGAACATTGTAGCAGAAACATAAAACATTCATTTGAATCCATCATATAAGGCCGTTTTCAGCGGTGTTCTATTATTTTGGTCTAGTTTTATAACAGTTCCAAAAATTTAGACCACCAAAAATAGATCAACTATTTTCCATTTTCACCGCCATTGTTCTAAATTTTGTCTGATGACGTCCATGTGTGTGTTTTGTTTTGGAACTCCACCTGCTTCGTTTGGATATGGTTTGTGTTGATTCAACTCGTTCGACATTTCGAAATAATTCTAAAAAGTTTCCAAGATTTGCGAGTCATAAGATGCCAATTCTTTTTGGCGCTGGGTGAATATTAAGATGAATGATTGACTCCAGACAGTGAGGGTTATTCCGAGAGTCAAAACGACGTTTGTTTTTAGGTGAAGTGAGAAAAGTCACCTGCAGTGACGTGACTCTCCATTTAATTTGCCGAGTTACGTCACTGCAGGTGACTTTTCTCACTTCACCAAGAGACAAACCTCACTTCGACTCTCGGAATAACCATCAGTATTGAATTCCGCGGCTGCTTCGTGCTGTTTTATGGTAGACGATGTGGAGGATTTCTGTCTTGCTGAATCAGTCAAAAATGGAAATTAATTTCCATGGAAATTTACTTTTTAGGAGAACATTAAGGATCGGTATTGAGCTGAGTAATCTGCGACTCCAGTTCAACTCTATTTTAACAACGATTTCGGGCCTGAATAAAGCATTTCAACCGGTTGAAAACCCTGAAACTCCATTGCCAACAGGTTTCCTACGACAGGACTTTCAACAAGTCCCAATGTAAGAGGTTCGCGTTTCTTAGTCAGTTGAGCATCGCGTCATCAAGTACTACAATTGTCCGGGAAGAAAGTATTAAGAGGAAACGAACTTCCATTCGCAGATGATCATTAAAAACCCATCAGTATATATTCCACCAGTTCCGCGAAACGATACAGCAAGTGGAATAAAAGTCTGGAAATGCCGGAACACGACGTTGAAATCAAAATGTTCCGAACAACTAGACTGGATGTTGAGACGTTCATTATAACATAACTTATTTATCTTCCGGATTGGCACAGGAGGAAGAGCAGATGATGAAATTGAAAAAGAAAACACCGTTGCCGGGGGAACCAGACAATGTTTGTTGTTGACGATTTAGACATAGAATTTCGTACCTTTTTTTTTAAAATAAATATCATTCATTTCTAAGGCTCAATCATATTGGTTTTAGGTTAATTTGGTAATATTATATAGGTGAGGGGCATGAGGAATATAAATAGGGAGATAAGATATCTTTGAGTATCTGATGTGACTTTATATATAATGTCAGAATTAGTGCACAGCAGCTTTGTGTATAAGGTTCAATCCAGCAGTAAAATCAATTGTCAGTTGAATTTCCCAGTTTTGAACTGGAACAAAACTAAAAGATTTAAATTTTAGAATACAAGCAAAGAACTGGAACAATTTTAGGTGGAATTTTACCTCTGCATGTTTTCTGTTCACCCAGGTCGGGAGAACCTGTATTAGAGGTGTCTCCATGTACCATTCTGCTGGCACTTGGTCATCGAAATCGCTCTTACGATCCGTATTCCTCTCTAGCAATCACACTCGTTGTCCTCCGCTAAGGTGATTCCGATAGGTATCATTTCAGAGATAATGAACACTGCCTTCGATGAGATATTTTTGTACGCACTCACGACTCGCAAGGTCATGAGCCGGTATGTACTGTTCTGCTACGCTCGATTCTGTTAAGTGTCAAGCTCAGCAATCCAGACTGGGCCTCCGTACCTCAATATCGACGAGAATACTACTCTTGGTCCACCGTTGCCTGGCATCATCCTACCCTCCGCGTTGATGACCTTGGCCGCCTTCTCAAATAGCTATTCATTTTCAGCCCGTCATCACTGTTTCCGGAGCAATGACACTTTGCATTTCATGACCAACAGTACCTCCGTTTTGTGGTGTGCAGCGCACCCCAAACACCTCTTCCACCAGCCTGTTATTGACAATACGATGTCATCCGCAAAATCAACGATCACTACGCCAACATCAGCATACTGTTGTACAATCCGATCTAGAGGATGGATCCTTTCAAAACTTCCGTCTTGATCTTCAACGTTGTCTTCCCCATAACTGTCTCGTGAACCAGCACCCGGTTCTGGTAGTAATTTCTCAGCAGAAGAAGTGATACACGTTTTGCCGAGTTGAAAAATCCCTAATATCCCGCACCCAAGCTCGTACAACCCCTAAAAGGTCGCATAGGGTTCACAAGCCTTTTTTTAGGCTTTTCAGTTGATTGCGTAAGGTGTGAGATGTTTGGGATTTTTCAGCTTGGGAAAACTTGTGTCACTCTTCCTCTTGTGTACTTATTTCAATTTACCCCAAGTTGTGCAAACTTGTAGTGCTAGTTGAAATGTTTCAAATACCTTGGAAAAATCATATTTGTAACTGGGATTTTCTATAGCATCTTTCTTGCTAGACTTCATATGCTTCCAAAGTGCAAAAAATTCAATATTTGGGAAATACAACTTTTTGAGGAGGACTCAAGCAACGTGTTAAACATATTTTTAAGCAAAATCATGCATGATAAAAATAAACAAAGCTTTGAAAGTACGTTAGGCTAGTTTTAACAACATGTCATAGCAATATTCTAGTAGTACGTATCTAGTATACTGAAAAAAAATAATCATAGAGATGGATTACTTCCGCTAAAACTTACCCTTAATGATCGTAAAACTTTAGCCATATTCACAAAACTTCATCAATCATCAAAGAACTTCTTAATATAGTTCGCAGAAATTCTTCAAAGTTCGTAGAGCTAGTTCACAGATTTTTTGCAAAGTTTGAACTTACATATTTCTCAAAATATCAGTTCAGTTCAAAGAACATCAGTTTTCAACATTCCACCATTGAAGGCAGAACTCCATAATGTTTAAAAAAAGCTATGATAACGTTCAATGAGCTTAAGAAAAAACAAAAAGGAGAACCTGAGCAAAGTCAGTAATCTTGTTTGTAATACCGTTATACTGGTTTCAGACTTACCGAAAAACGAGCGAGCGATCGACGTCGTTGTGCACTTTGCCCTTGTTGTTGTTTTAAACCATTTTTTCAGCTGCCTAAACAAATTTTGAACGCTCTGGATTCCGTTCCAAATTCGGAACAAAATAAAACAAAGCGTATGGCAGTTTTATTTTTTTCACATAGAAACTGTTCGAAAATGAAATTTAGAACGCACCGGTGAAAATGGAATGTATCATTTGGTCTATTTTATTGTCAAAATTTAGAATAGACCACGACCGCTGAAAACGGCCTAACAAGCTGGTCAAAATAGAACAACAGCAGATTTTTATTGGTAGGTCCAATACGTTATACCCATAGGCCAACATTACATCCCACTACGTATAACGTTGTTGATTGTCACCTTCTATCCGTACGAAATTGCATAGAAAAACAAGCTACTATGAGTTAAGTGTCAAGTAAGCCTCATTTTTATAAATTGATAGGGTGCAGCACTACTCCGTCAGTGGACTCTGTTGGATTTAAATGCAGCAGAATATTACCTACGGCTACAGTGCTCTCATTTTGACGTGGCCACGGAAGAACTTATATCATCGATAGCATCTTATGTTGAAAAAAAAAACGCAAAGTATTATCTATACTTTGATTTATTTTATAATACCGGAGAAGTGATTCTGGTTTTAAATTTAACTTTAACTCTCTTTTTTTTTTTATTCACGCCTTTTCCTTATAAGAGTAAACAATGAAATGAATTACACTTTTCTTGTGAGTAGTAGCAATAGGAAAAATAATAAATTCATAACACTTGTATATGTCCGATTCTTCATCCTGGTTCTTTTGGTCTGTTGAAAGATCGTTTCATCTTAATGCTGATCTCATCTATTTTTTACACCTGCTGGAGTACGGCGACTCAACGGCGATTTTGAAGGTTTGCTTTTTGCAAAACCTCCACATCAACTTGATGATTTTTAGTATTAGTAGTATCGACACTGCTGCTATAATAAAAATCAGCTTCGACTCATGTTGCTCATGCCGTTCCGTGTGAACTTCCTGGTTCTCAATCACGAAGATTTGTTACTCTACAATCTGTTTGATATCCTGGTGTTCTCCTTTGAGTCGGAACTGACCACTTCGCTCCGTTGTTTCCGCTGGACTTGCATGACTATGATGATGGTTTACATTCACGTTGTTAAAGCGTTGTTATACATTTGGGTGATTCATTTTTGTAAAGTAGGTACGCATGTATCAGCTGGGTATGCCCAATTCAAAGTCTGACAAGTATAACGTTTTCTCGGCGATTTCCTTCTTCGGCCTTCTCTGAAATGCTCTTAATTTATTATTGCAAATGGCGTTCCATTCATATTTCCATTTGTTGATCATGTTGATTTTAATTATGGTTTTTGTTTCATTTTATGGAGGACCATCTTCCATCATTGTTGTGTTTCTCGAGCACCTTATCAGTTTTTTCATTTCCTAGGATACCTATGCGGCTAGGGACTCATAACCTTGCATATCACTGATGTTCCATCTTCGATATTTTTGCTGCATAAAAGTGATATCTCATACTTCAAGGTGGTTTTTATTATTTTCTTTTCTAGTGATATGAAGACAACTAGGGAGTCAGTATGTATTGTATATGAACCTATTATTTCCTGATTGATGCCTCTATTACTGCAAGGCTTTCAACGCAGTAGGTACTAAGCTGGCTGTGCGTACTTTAACTCTTCAGTGATTAAACTGAACCCAGGTTTTGATTAATTTTTTTTATCCGTCCATGTAAATTGAATTATACAGCCTATATTGAGTATGACTCATCTGGGCAAACTGTTTCCTAATTTTGGATTGGCTCTTTCCTTTTCTACTGGCAGGCAGAAGAGATTTGTAAACTAGAATATTTTTATTTTACCCATTCTTGTCAGAATTTTTAGAGTGGAAAATACTTAATAGAGTTACTAGGTGTAAGATTGTTTCCAAAATTTTCTACACGGTGTTCAATAAGTTCGAATACAAGTTTTCATCATTGCGTAGGTATGCGCCATGTACATATTCTGCATTGGTATTGGTGTCAGCTTTAGCTTCATTCATACGCTACCGAATGTGCGCGGTGTTGACATTCTGTTAGTTGTTGTTTGTTTGTTACGCGCGATGAAAGAGTATCGGGACTTCGTAATTAAGCGTTTTTTGAACGGTGAGCGACCCGGCGATATATTCCGGCTGCTGAAATCGCATGGGGTCAAGCGGAACTTTGTCTACACGACCATCAGGCGATACCGGGAGACGTCCTCGACCAATGACCGTGCGAGATCCGGTCGGCCGCGTTCAGCGAGGACGCCACGGGTCATCAAGATCGTGAGGGAGCGAATTCGGCGCAAAAAGAACCGCTCAATCCGGAAAACGGCTGCAGATCTCAACGTTTCCATTGGAACCGCTCACACCATACTCACCAAGGACCTTGGTTTCAGGCCTTACAAAAAACGTAAGGTCCATGGCGTTTCGGAGGCTACCAGCAAAGAGCGGTTGGATCGAGCTAAGAGGATCCTCTCTCGGCACGCTAGTCAGGAGTTTGTTTTTTCGGACGAGAAACTGTTCGTGCTGCAGCAGCCGCACAATGTGCAAAATGACCGGGTGTGGGCGCCATCGAGGGACAGCATTCCTGAATCCAATATAAACATCCCTCGGTTCCAAAGTGCCGCGTCGGTGATGGTTTGGGGGGCAGTATGCAAACGTGGTAAGCTACCCTTGGTGTTTATTGAAAAAAACGTCAAAATCAACGCGGCGTACTACAAAACTGTGGTTTTGGAAAAGGTTGTTGCCCCCAGTCTCCGAAGCCTCTACGGCGATGAGCACTACGTGTTCCAGCAGGACGGTGCACCAGCCCATACGGCAAATGTGGTTCAAGCCTGGTGTCGGGACAATTTAACCGACTTTCTGGACAAAACTTTGTGGCCTCCCAGCTCCCCGGACTTGAATCCTCTCGACTTTTTTGTTTGGTCCTATATGATGGCGAAGCTGAACGAATACAAGGTCAGCACTTTGGATCATTTCAAGACGGTAATTCTCAAAATCTGGGACGAAATGCCCATGCAGTCCGTGCGTGCCGCCTGCGACGCGTTCGAGAAACGTTTGAAGCTCGTTAAGGAGTACAAAGGGGGGGTCATTCCAAGAGAAATGTTGTAAACGTTCCTTGTAAACATAGCTTTCAATAACATAAATCCAAAAAATAAAAAAACATGTTTTCATTTTTTAACAAATTTTGAAAGTGTATCCGAACTTATTGAACACCGTGTAGAATGTTCCTGACTCCAACCTGGTTGGATCTGTAGTTGAGCCTTGGTTCCTTAATTCACCTGACCTGTTGTTGCTCTCTTCTTCTGTTATACTACTTATTTGGTTTGGATCTTGATTTTTGCATTTAGTAGCAAAACTGGTCACTCTTTGTTTCACCAAGTTTCTGAGGCTAGGTATACCTGATTCAGCTTAAACACTTTCCATACGGCTGGTCCAGAAAGCACCAGTTATTATTTGTCTTTGGTTGAGTGTGCTTTCTAGCTGTTTTATTGTCTATTCACTGTTTGAAGAGATGATTGGTGCAGCATATTGTAATTTCTCTAGTACAGTTAATTTGTATATTTTTGTTATGGTTTTTCGGTCTCCACCCAATGTTCTGGAGACGATACATCTTGCTTTGATTTCCTCGATTTGTGTTTTTAAAGTAAGGTATCCAGTACTACCCCGAGACATTTGTGACCAGTTTTTTTTCTGTTATTACTTCTTATTAAGTTATAGCTTTTTCCTGGATCTTGCGTTTTTGAAGATAACAGTTGCACATTTTTCGGTTGAGATTTTGAAACCAGTGTGGTTCTCACATGCTTCAAGGGTTTTTATTTCCACTTAAGTTGTTGAGCTAGTTTTTTTTGTTTCTAGCTGTTACTGGCAAAGGTGCAGGTACAAAGCAACACCATACCAGTTGTGGCTGGATTCAATTCCCTATTTTTTCTAGGTTTTCTTTGTTAAGTGAAATTTTTCGACTACATGGGCATAGGGTGTGATTGTACCTGTCAAACAACCATACTGATGCAAAAATCGTATCTGGCATCGAAAGCTCCCAAATAATAACTGTGTAAGTGCATTAACACACAGTTGAGGGCAAGCAATAAGATTATTGTAAAAGCAAAAAGCTTGAAACGCTCAGAAAGAAAAAGAAAGAGCTGTTCATATTTACTTTGAATGTCCAACATCGGTCGTAGGTATTTGTAGGTATTGGTGTTCGTTAATTATTTCGTTCTTCAATAATGCACATAAGTCGGTTATTGATCATTCGCTCCAAAATCTTTCCAAGACAGCTAAATGGGCCTATAGTTTCAAGGGCAATTCCTTTCTCTTTTTCTTTGATAGATGGGTACTTAAGCAATAGATTACATAGAATAAATAACACAGTCTTTGTTATTTGATTGATTATTTGAAAAATATGATATGTTTGGTAAAGAGTGTTTATGTAACAACGCTTTTCTTTTCAAGGAAAAAAACAATGTCGTTAGAACTTCTGTTGATATAGGTTTACTGGTCCATACTATCATCTTCCTGGGGATGTCCATCGGAAGTCTCGGATTTCAATTGAACTTATTCCACATGGTTACATGGCTAAATTTGATTCACTTGAATCAAATTTTCGAATTCGTCTTTGTATTGCGCTTAACCTCAAGCTGTATCTCGATGTCCAGGTTTAAAGATTTAGCATATTTTTCATCAGTTTGTTGGTTAATTTAGCTGACACGTATTAACTTGGTTAAAATGATTTACGTAATTGTAACAAACACCGACTTCTAGATTGAAATGCAATTAATATGCACTTATTACATGTGTTGTCATGAAAATATTGTAATAGAATACAGTTTTCTACACCTTTCTAAATTATTGATATTCTCTCGAATGGAGGCCGTAATAGTTCGTCTTTTTGTGTTCTTGTTTATTTGGTTAACATCTATGCAAATAACACTGAGTCTACAATTTCACGCTACGACACACGATGCACGGCTGCATATCGCCATCCTCGGCTGTACCTCATACTCGCCAGATCGCACCCGGTCTGCACATCTAGCCTGCTGCGCTCCGCTCCATATTGTACCAGCTGAATTGGCCCTCGCAACATGCCCTGCCCAGCGTATTCTTCTAGCTTTTGCCACCTTCAGAATACTTGGTTCTCCATAGAGTTGAGCAAGCTCGTGATTCATTCTTCACACCGTTCTCATCCACACCGCCAAATATGATCCTAAGTGTGCGTAGTTAGAATATACCAAGTGATTGCAAGTCCTTTTCGAGCATGGTCAAAGTCTCATGTCCGTAAAGAACCACAGGTACTTTCATCGCTGTTGTCTTCGCCAATTGTGCCGGCTCAAATTCTCTTGTTGACACTCCGTTGCAAAAGCTTATTAGGTTCACCATTCTCGTACAACATAAACAATATTAATAGATAGTTTCTACACTGTCCCTATAGCATAGACACTGTTTTTCCGTCAATTTTCAATAATATTCGACGATGTGGCAATTTTTTTCACATGCATATACAGAGTTGGGATATTTGCATTCGCAAATGCTTTTTAAAAAAAACTTGGAATTCGGATCAGGAACGACTTACGCGCTCTGAGGTGTTACACGAACTAACTTCATTGAATCGAACTGTCTCACCAACCAGCTCCGTATTTATGTTTAAAGGAATGCATAAACGCACCATAGACACAACAATTATTTATCGCGTTGCATCGTCTGGGCTGCTAAAGGGCGATACGGTCAAAATTTGGTCAATATCAACTTGACGTATTTCTTTCAATTTTGCATTTAAAAAACCTGAACACCCCTCATTTTGAAGGTGTGTGTGTGTAGAATGTTGCTCCTATTTTGATTTTGGAATTCACTCTTCAGTTGTCAAAATGCCGTCCAAGCAAGAAGAGCAGCGTATCAAAATTTTGCTCGCGCATCGCGAAAATCCGAGCTACTCGCACGCAAAGTTGGCAAAATCGCTAAAAGTTGCCAAATCAACCGTTACAAATGTAATTAAAGTGTTTGCGGAACGTTTGTCGACAGCCAGGAAGTCTGGATCGGGGGAAAATCGAAAACCGGAAGCCGCTGAGACGACAAAGAGAGTTACCGGTAGTTTCAAGCGAAACCCTAACCTATCTCTCCGAGATGCCGCAAATAAGCTGGGTGTATCGTCTACAACCGTGCATCGAGCCAAAAAACGAGCCGGACTATCGACTTACAAGAAGGTAGTGACTCCAAATCGCGATGATAAACAACATACGACGGCCAAAGCGCGATCCCGGAGGCTGTACACGACGATGCTGACGAAGTTTGACTGCGTGGTAATGGACGACGAAACCTACGTCAAAGCCGACTACAAGCAGCTTCCGGGACAGGAGTTTTATACGGCAAAAGGAAGGGGAAAGGTAGCAGATATTTTCAAGCACACGAAACTGTCAAAGTTCGCAAAGAAATATCTGGTTTGGCAAGCCATCTGTACCTGTGGCTTGAAAAGCAGCATTTTCATAGCTTCCGGGACTGTCAACCGAGAAATTTACGTGAAAGAGTGTTTGAATAAACGTCTGCTGCCTTTCCTGAAGAAACACGGTTGTTCCGTACTGTTTTGGCCGGATTTGGCATCTTGCCATTACGGTAAAAAGGCCATGGAGTGGTACGCCGCCAACAACGTGCAGGTGGTTCCCAAGGACAAGAACCCTCCCAACACGCCAGAGCTCCGCCCAATTGAGAAATACTGGGCTATTGTCAAGCGGAACCTAAAGAAGACCAAAAAAACTGCTAAGGACGAGCAGCAGTTCAAGGCAAACTGGCTTTCTGCGGCGAAGAAGGTGGACAAGGTGGCTGTACAAAATCTGATGGCAGGGGTCAAGCGTAAGGCCCGGCAATTCGGATTTGGAAAAGCGGAAGCCTAACTGAATATTTTTCCTGAATTTTATACTAATTGAACTTGAAAAAGAAATTTAATTTGATTTTTTAAATAAACGATTTCACCGATTTACACGCGTTTTCCCTTGACCAAATTTTGACCGTATCACCCTTTAACTATGACTTTATCCCCAAAGTCGTATGAATCGATGTGAAGAATGCGGCTGGTGCTAACTACTCCTCTCTTAAAATTACTTTGTCCTCAAAGTCGTATTGGTCGATCTGCAGTCGGCATGTTCAAATAATTGTTGATTTGTTGAAGTCTGTTATGGGAAACGTCAGGATACGGTGATTTCTGTTCACCTTTTTCAAGTTGATGTTCTTCTGGTGCTGATGCGTTTTCTTGCTGATGAAGGTTGATTTCAATTTTAGTATTCCTATGTTGTCTTCTTGTTGAAATGATGTAGATAATAATTACCACTGTTATCAGGAGTAAGGTTGAAAAACTGATTACTCCAAATGCATGAAGTTTCCATTTGAAAGAATTATTCTGCAAGTACACATGTTTAAGTATTGATCGATGCTTTAATGTCAGGTTTGCCAAATACTCAGGTGGTGGAATATCGATAATATTTTCTTCATATGCTAAAATTCCTGTTGTTGGTCTAAATGATATTTTTGGAGTTTCCAAAATATTCTGAATCCTCATCGCATTGGCTTGTTGTTTCGAAAATATGTGATTTATTCGTGATGATGTAGCTTGATCAAATATAAATTCTTGTTGATTTTGAATCAGTGGATTTATATATTCGTAGCTGTCGATTTCATTTGAAAGTTGTGGTATTTACTGTCATATACATTACATGCGTATTATTTATGGCAATTTGTGTACGAGTTTTTGTAAGTAATTCTTCAAATGATGTTACAGTAATATTCTGTTTTTGTAGAAAACTTTTAATTCTTATGTAATCTTTTATAGACCGAATTTGACTGCTTGGAATACCAGTTATTGCAAGTATAATAGCATCTTCGAGTATTTCCATTTGATGTTGTGCTGCATCCAAATTAAACAAGATCGTTAGGAGATTGGTTTCAATTACTTGTTGCTGATTTGATTTGAAGTCCAATTCTAGTATTTCATTGGTGATTTGATTTTAGTGGTTGATACGGAAGTTAAAAGCTTGGTTGATGAAAATTTGTTGCTCGTTGTTGTCGATTAGCGAGTTCATTGTTTTGTTGATTATACTTAGGTCTTCAGCATCTGGTGTACCTGCAATCCATTTCAGCATTTTTCCTACATAATCCCAAAGTTTGACGCGTAGTTGTGTTGTGTTGAATGGTACAATTTTCAAATAGGTTTGATGTAACAAGTTATTTTTATTATTTATTAATCTGTATAGTTGGTTATTATAGACATTTTTCTTTGTTGAATCGTTGAATTTTAGGATTATATCATGTAATTGCATAAGATCTATTGGTTGTATGATTCGTATATGTCCCAATTTTATTTTGGCTTTTCCCAAAGGTATGATTGCTAAGGGATTTTTATTTAGATCATGGATTTGTATTTCTCCTTGAATTATTATTATGAAGCACAGAGTGAGTCTGAAAGTGAGAAAGGTTAAATAATCGTTAGTCTTTTCTTAAATCCATTTTATGAATTTTCCTGTTATTGACATCAATTATGTAGGTATCGAAATCTTCTTTAATTTGTATATTTTTGTATTAACTCTTTCTTTTGGAGATTTCTTTTGTTTTTTCGAAAGCATATGATCCTGATTCAAAAGTGGGATAATCTTTTTTTTATAATATTGTCATTCTTTTTTTGATATAATCTCACAACATTTTCACGACTCTTTCTTTTTCTTTTAGCAATTTCATTAATATTTAATTGCTATTGGTTTCTCCTATATAAACATTGTGTGGTGTATTTTTGATAAAAGAATGTATAGAATTGTTATATTTGTATATAGTTGATCGGATTAATTGAGGGATATCCATATCTGGAGTTCCTTTTTTTATACACCTCGCTATCTCCCTAATAGTAGAATGGCTTCGTTCTATCTGACTATTAGTTTCAGATCTGTGAATTGGTGTTTTATAGATTTCAATATCTTAATTTCTCAACCTTTGTTCAATTACATTTGAATTAAAAGAACTTTCATTATCCATAACAATGATTCTTGGTATATTCCATTCATGAATAAGATAAAAAAAAGCAACTTTTACATCTATAAGTGATTTAAATTCAATTGCTCTATATTTCACAAATTTAGAAAACTTATCTATTGAGGTCAAAAAAGAATTATCTTGGTTGTATGTAAAAATGTCAATGTGAATAATTTCTCCAGGCCATTGTGGAATGGGTGTTTTAAACGGTATGAATTTTTGTGGATTTCTTTGGTATTTCTCAGTTTTACAAGTTTCGCAATTTCTTACAAACTGATCAATAATGTTCGTCATTTTTGGAAAATAAAACTGTTTCAATAACTGTTCTGAATTTTCTTTGGAATTTTTATGTGCAAATTGATGAATTTTTTTAATTTCTTCTAATTGTTTTTCATTGTCATTTAAATCTTGTACTTTTTTCTGGGAAAATCTAGCTTTTATTAATCTTGGGTTGAAAGTATCTTTGTATATATCTTGTATTGTTGTCATTATAGGTTCATTAGTATAAATGCCATTTATCACTTGTGGATTCGAAAATTGTTTAAGTGTGTCTATGAGATATTGAAGAGAAAATCTTGGTTCAATGAAAATATGTCTTTTATAGTTTTCAAACGGAATTACTACACCATAACTTGACATTTTTCCAATTTTAAAAATTAATTGATTTCTGAACACATTTACAGGGGCTTCTGTAGAAGGTATATAGGAATTGTCATAATTGTCTGCTGAATGTTGAGTCGCAGTTAAAGAATTTATTTGAATTCGAGACAAGGCATCAGCTACAACATTGGCTTTGCCTGGTTTGTAGCTAATTTCATGGTCATGCTCTGCGATGAAAGCTTTCCATCTTTTGAGCTTTGCATTATTGTTCTTGGGGGAAATCGTAAATGTTAGAGGTTGATGATCAGTATATATTATTACTTTATGACCATAAATAAAATTTCTCAGAGTGTGCAATGCCCATACTATTGCAAGCATCTCCTTTTCATTGGTTGCATAATTTTCCTCTGTACTTGAAAGAGTTTTAGAAATAAATATGATGGGTCTTTCTCCATCATAAAATTTCTGTGATAAAAAAACAGCACCGATTGTTTTGTTTGAAGCGTCTGTTGCTAAGGGTTTTTCAAAATTTGGGAACGCTAATACATCATCTGAAAATAATATTTCTTTTAATAATTTGAAAGCTTTTTCTCCCTCATTATCTAATGAAATTTTGAAATTTTTGGATTTAATTTTCGATAGTCAATGGCAAGTCTGAATTTCTTTTGTCCAGAAGCATCTAACTTCTTGGGGACTACCCAAACAGGAGAATTGTATGGGGATCTTGATGGTATTATTATACCATCATGTAGCATTTTTTCAATTTGTTTGCAAACTTCATCTTTGAAAGACTGTGGGTAAGGATAAGATTTCAAGTATACAGGTTCATTATCGGTTGTTTGTATTTCTGCGTTTACCTTAGTGGTGGAAGTCGATTTTTCATCAGGTGGCTGGAATAAATCCTGATATTGTTGCAATAAATTATTAATTTTTTCTTTCTCATTTTGCGGTAAATGTTCATCTCGAATGTGTATTTGATTTATCATTTGTAGTTTGTGTTGCATGAGAGGAATTTCATGTTTTGAATCAATTATTAATTTTTCATTAGATGTATCAATGACCGCTTTGATCTCTTTGAGTGTATCATGACCTATTATTGCATCAAAAGATTTTAATTTGGACATATGGAAAGGTTTAACTTTAACGTCTGAATAAGGTGAAAAAATTTTACCTTGAGAAAATCTTTCAATTTTAATATCCCCTCCTACTGATGAAACATAGAACGGGTTATTCACATTGTGTGATATTTTTGCGAATTTAGGGTGAAAAAAATCAAATGAAGTTCCTTCAGGATATTCTTCATTTGTAAGATAGGGCAATTGTTGAATGTATTCTCGGTATTTTCTGTTTCAATATTAAAATTTTTAGGTCGATTAACATAGTTCACTCTGTTGGTTTTAATTGAAGGATCAACCTCCATGGGAATTGGTTCTTCAAATTTAGGTTAAAAAGGATTAGATTGAATCATTTGTTGTGGTACATGTTTTTCGAATTTTGGTTGAAAAGGATTTGGTTGAAACATTTGTTGTGGAATTTGTTGTATTCTAGGTGTTGTCATTCCATGTTGGAAGCTTGGTAGTTGTTTAGGAAATCTCTGAAATTGTTGTATTGGTTGGAATCTTTTAAATGGTGGAATTATTTGTTGTCATTGAAGGAATGATGTGGTGGTAATTTAGGTGGCAGTTTTGGAGGAAATTTTTGAGGTTGCTGTGTAAAAACAGGAGAATCAGGTTTCGATTTTGTATAATTTTTCCTAAATTCAGTGTTCATGAATGGAACGCAATAGCCATAAGCCATAATAATTCAGCTCTGTAATTCTTTAAACATTTTCCTATATCTCCATCCAAACCTCGTACGAAAGCATCAATAGCTTTTTCGTTGTACATTTCAATCAATGATTTTGAGGCTTCCGGGTGATTGATTTGCTTCCTCTAGGGCAGCAATTCTGTCAAGAATTATTTGAAGCTGCTCTTGTTGAGCCATATTGCCAATGCGTAATTTATTATAAAAGTTATTTATTAGCTGATCAATTTTGTTAAAAAAAATATTAAACAATCACTCCCTACTTTTTAATTCACTTATGCAATATTCACTTTTCTTTCTAATCTGAAAATTAAATTCGTAATTAGTTATACTTACAAAATAATTTTAACCATAACTTTCGCACTGTTTCGCCGAAAGTGCAAGTACTCTTTCTGTATCGATGAGTGTCCTTGTCTTCAGGGTTGGGTCCTATTCCTGTATCGACAGGACTCCACAGTTCTAAACCAGGCACGAGCTCCAACTGTCCCAGTGAAGTGGCTGAATCCCGTTTGTCCGTCTTCGAGTGATTAGCTGCTGACGGTGACTGAGGTGCTCTGCTCCACGGCTGCTATTGCGGTAAAGTTGTGTATCGGATAAATGTTCACTATGCTGTATCGCCGTGACACAATTTATCGAACTCGCGCTGGTCCCTATTCGGGCGCCAGTTAAGCTATTTGCAGTCGCAAATGCTTTTTAAAAAAAACTTGGAATTCGGATCAGGAACGACTTACGCGCTCTGAGGTGTTACACGAACTAACTTTATTGAATCGAACTGTCTCACCAACCAGCTCCGTATTTATGTTTAAAGGAATGCATAAACGCACCATAGACACAACAATTATTTATCGCGTTGCATCGTCTGGGCTGCTAACTATGACTTTGTCCCCAAAGTCGTATGAGTCGATGTGAAGAATGCGGCTGGTGCTAACTTGGGAGAGCAGTTTTCGCATCGAAATATTCTTTCTAAACACGAGTCCAGTTTGTGTTTGCATTTTCTAACTCCACCTTTGGATTTTCCGTTCCTTGGATGAGGAAACGATGAATTAAGTGTGCAGAAGGCACTGCAAGGAGAAGTTTAGGATGTTACGGAAGCTTTTTTTTAACAGGGAAGGCAAAGCTTTACTAAGCATTGCTTATTTGGAATGGTTTACATCACTCTACTATCCTGTATTCCATTTTTAAATAAATTTTGTCGCTCCTTACTGATTCTCAGAAGTGTAAACTAGTTTCACATACGACATATAGGTCTTTAATGTGTTATAGGTACAAAATCATGACCAGTTTTTGTACACTGACCGTTATTCGTTTTTATATTTCGCAAACGACAAATAGCTACTCAAAGCCATATTTTAAACAAATTATTCAATCAACTTGATATCCAAAAACGAATTGTAGAGAATTAATTACACATTCTGACACAACTATTGCTGGTGGAAAACTGCGATTTATGCATACAAAGGACGTATTTTCATAAAACATTGAAAAATGATAAACTTAAATTTTAAATATCTCTAAAACGCATGCTTTAAAAAAGTTTTTTACCAGCATGTCAAGGATTATAAAAGACAATTAAAATCACATAAATACAATAAATGTTATCATGCAAATTTTCGAATTTTACTAAAAGTTGATTTCCAGTTATTAAGGTTTCCTGAGATTTCTTCATCCTAATGTTTTCACCTAAATCTTCATTTTGTTTTTGCATATAGTTTCATTTATAAAAAATGAAAGAAACCAAAAAATGCATTTTTGAGTTATTCGATACGTTTTGTTAATACATGTTTTTTATAGGATTTTTTTTCCTCACTCTATCATTTTCTTAAAAATACATAAAAAAGGGGAACAGCGTGTTCTTGTTCAAAGATTTCAGAGCTTATGCAAAAATTCTCATTATAAAAATTACACCTGAACCTTTTCATATTTCTTTTTTGTTGAGGAAAATACTCTTTCTACTTACGGAAAACTCATGTGCAAAGATTCATTAATATCAAAAATAGTTTGAACTATTTGGTAATGGTTTACAAAGAATAAAAAGAATGTTATTACCTTTAAAAAAAATCAATATCTAATAAAAGGTTTATACAGTGTATACTGTTTCTAAAACTGAAAGCCGGCACGAATAATTATCGTAACGATGATAATAGAAGGGAAGGGACTGCCCGAATGTATGTTTTGTCTTATTCTGCGGATGAAAAATTGCTGCGAACCATCAATCTAATCTAGACACCACATATATAGCCATGGACACATTCTCAACTTAATTGAGCAAAAACAGTATTCGTTAACCTAAAAAGTTAATCGCTACCCGAGTAAAGTCTAACGTCATAAATATAGCAATTCGAAAACTTAATTTGTTGTCACAGGAATAAATGTTTGCTATAAATTTTGATCTTTTAACCGTTCGAACGACCAAAATGACAGCAACCTGAGTAATCATTATCAGCAACATCACAACATCATATTAAGTTTTCTATTTGATCGCAAACTCTACTCGGGTATTTAACCCTAAGGATTAGAAGTATCTCTTCCTATTTAGATCACTTTTTTGAAAATATCAAATATTTGTGCATTATCAAATACATGTGCAGTTTGTTTAAAGTTTGGCTTTGATTTATCTTTCGTTTTTTTTTTCTGACAGTATTCTTCGTTTCTTTGATTAACTCATTCATACGGCTTTTATGCAATTTTTATGGGATGATCTCGTTCGTTGGCAAAAGTTGCTCTTGTAGCCATGCGTTTTATATTTCTATCAATAGCGCCACAAGGACGTTTCCCATGCGACGTAGAAAAAACTATATTGCTGTAGTTATATATAGCTATATATATATATTTATATATATATATATATATATATATATATATATATATATATATATATATAAATAAATATATATATATATATAAATATATATATATATATATATATATATATATATATATATATATATATATATATATATATATATATATATATATATATATATATATATATATATATATATATATATATATATATATATATATATATATATATATATATATATATAATATATATATACAGCGATTCCAATGGAAAAGAATAGAGTTGAAAAAAAAAGTTGTCCGATTTTGCTCAAAATCGCTATGACCATGTTCGATATAGGGTTACCAGAAAAATCGACATTTTTCAAAAAAAATTATTTAAAAAAAATCATAACTTCTGAACCACTGGGTCGATTTGCAATGTCTTTCTATGAATAGAAAGCTTATTATTTTAAGTTTTTATTAAAGATATTGATAAAAATAATTAATGTACTAAAAATTGCTAAAATGGTCAAAGTATTTGTTTTTTATTATTTTCGAAATGTTGGACCACAACGACTATTTATTTTTATAATTTTTTATCAAAATTCAAACATTTTTACATAACATATCAAAAAATCTCAAATGTTCTGCGAGCCGTTTTTGAGTTTATTTTTTTGAAAATTTCAAGTTTTTTGCCCATACACACATGGATTGAGCATCATTTTCCAAATTTGGCAACAAGCGCTGTCTGAGAGAATCTTGGGAGGTCGGAATTGACCACAAGGTCAGGATTGGACCAGGCTCCGCTATATTAAGGAATTGGAGCTCAAATCTCAAAGCTTTAGACTACAAGCAAGGGTTTTCCCAGATTACCTTCAATTAAAACTCAGCATTTAATTTGATTATTTAATGATTTAGATTTTGCATAATTCATCATAAAACATATTACATAGCAAAATTCTTACAATTTAACGCACTTTTCTTCATCTGAAAACGAAAACCGTTTCACGATAATGTAATTTTCACTTTGTGGCTTAAAGTAATGAAACGATTGTGTCCCAGAGAATTGTTTTACACGAGTATAACGGTTCTTTATTTTCTTTTCCATTGCATTGTAATCTTTTTCCGAGAAAAACTCGTAATATATTTTGGAATCTACTTTAGAAACAGCCCAAGAGTAAAGTTCGTATGCAGTTGTAATATGATGGCCTTGTAAACTTGCTTTTGAAGCGTTTCGCTTTAGAACACCTTCTAAAGCGTCACAAGGCCCTTTTCCACGGCAAGTGGCAAAAAAGTTCCACTCTGCATTAAGACCGAAGTCCTTGTACATGTGGCACAAATTGAAAGCAGTCATCTTATTTTTGTATTGACTGCCTGATCCATCAGAAAAAAAATGGATATTTTTCAGGTGAGGTAGCTTTTTTTTTAATGAAATTCACACAATTTGTTATAAACAGCCGAACGGCAACATGGTTATGTTTAGTAAATTCTGCGATTGCTATAAAGCTTGTAAACTTTAAATTTTGTGCTTCATCCTTATACTATATGGCAAAAGGATGGATTGTGCATTGAGCGTTTGCCCAATGAAAACCTTTTTTTTTTTTTTTTTTTTTTTTGTCTGGATTATCGAGATTTTCAGCCTCGGGCTGGTTCATCTCCCGTCGTAGTCACTCAAATACCTCTTTTGGGTATTTTCGTAACTTGTCCGGGGGTGAGATTCGAACTCGTGACTTTGGCGTGAGAGGTACAGATATTAACCACTACGCCGGGGTCGCCCCCATAATGAAAACCTTGTATAGCGTCCTGAATAACAAAAGAGTAATTTTCAGAGAAGTCAGCAATTATAATGCAGTCAGTTGGTTCCAAATTAATTTTTAGTTGTTTTAAGTAGTTACCTTGTTGCTCTGCAATAAAATTATGCGGAGATAATTCGCTTAATTTTTCTAAAAATGTTTCCACAAACTCTTCTGCATCCATTCGCATTGAATTTAGATGACAACGATCTGTTTGCTTCCATTGCTTAAATTCTAAGGAATCGATATTTTCAAGAAAATTCATCAGGTCATTCTCCAGTATCTGCGTACCCAGGCAATGGTCACAGGCTTTCAACCAAAATTTCTCTGTAGGATTTTCACATAGTATTTTTAAAAAAAAAGTCATGATACGTTTTTAAATGGTTAGGAATAAGTTTCTTATCCTTAAGGGTTTTAAACATTAATTTAACATTCTGATGATAAATGCATACGCAGACAGTATGCGTTCCACTTGAACCCGCCAGAATACAATTTTTTTGGGCGGCTGCTGGAAAACATTGAAAATCCAATTTTAAAAGTAGGATATTGCTCTTTGAAAATCAAATAAATTTCACGAAGGTTACATAGAAGTAACCTGCGCTGAACATGCACTTTTTCTTCTGCCATATTTTCAACAAAGAAATCCCTTTTCCCAGGAAATGCTCTGCTTATCTCGTCACTATTATAAAAGTCCCTAACTATAGTTAGAGTATCATCGCTCAAAGATAACATATTTACTCTGGTCTCCGGTGTGCTCATAAAACCTTTTTCAATCTGTAATTCCTTTGCACGTTGAGCAGTTCGTTGCGAAACACCGAGTTCTTGCATAATTTTGTATGCAGTCCAGGATTTGGGGAGAGAAGTTAGAATCCTATATCGATCGTTTCTGTCAGATGTTTCATCAAATTTTGCCTTCATCTGTTGAAGAATTTCCTGCCCGTCTCCGGGTTTCTGGGCAGCAGCGCTACCAATTGATTCAGCACTCGTTGATTCCAAAGAAAACAAAGATTCTGAAAACAAGATGGAAAAATATCACAATTAGTTATGAACAATTTTATTTGTATAATGTAATACAGATTGTATTCGATTATTTGAAGTATGATAGGCAACTGCTCTACAAATTGAGCTACCAGGTCGGATTAGGTAAGATTATACGGAACTGATATTTTTTAAAATTTTCTGAATAATCGAGTACAACTTGTATAACGTTGCAAATCATGACGTCTGAATAAACAAAAAGAAGAGATTATTCTACTTACCAACACTTCGAACATATATATATATATATATATATATATATATATATATATATATATATATATATATATATATATATATATATATATATATATATATATATATATATATATATATATATATATATATATATATATATATATATATATATATATATATATATATATATATATATATATATATATATATATATATATATATATATATATATATATATATATATATATATATATATATATATATATATATATATATATATATATATATATATATATATATATATATATATATATATATATATATATATATATATATATATATATATATATATATATATATATATATATATATATATATATATATATATATATATATATATATATATATATATATATATATATATATATATATATATATATATATATATATATATATATATATATATATATATATATATATATATATATATATATATATATATATATATATATATATATATATATATATATATATATATATATATATATATATATATATATATATATATATATATATATATATATATATATATATATATATATATATATATATATATATATATATATATATATATATATATATATATATATATATATATATATATATATATATATATATATATATATATATATATATATATATATACATACATATAATATATATACAGAAACACAAAATGATAAAGGCATTTGAACCAAGATCAAGTTGAACACATTTCATTTTTGCCCTTAGGGGGATGGTTTAACATGCGCATTGCACATGTCATTTTCATCCTCATCAATTTATGTTATTTCCCCGCCATCGAACCTTCACTTCGATGCCAAAATATGTCAGCGTTGGCATTGAACCTTCACTTCGATGCCCGCACGAAATATATCAGCGTTTATGGCGACAAACAGATGTGTCGCATTACAAATTTATTGAACCCTGCTGTCATCAAGTGAACAGTCAAGGATTTTCTATGGATCTATCTTTGTCTCTTTCGCATGTACAAAGATCGCTGATTGGTGATCGTGTACATAGCATTTTTACATAGATCGCTTCCAGCACCTCCAGTAGGAGTTTGTAAAGGAAATTTGAAAAATGAATACAGAGTCTTTTACTAACCGTCAATCTGAGTACTTGCTGCAACCCAAGTGAATATCACGGTCTTACCAACTTTAAAAGGTTATCACGTCACAGTGCACTTAAACACAACTTCTTTTATTGTAAAATTTAATTGGTCGTCCTGAAAAGAACGGTGGTTATGATACGCGTTAGAAATTAATTTATATTTTCGGCTTATTTAGCCAGCACGACACCATCATGTGCTGTATTCAATACAGCATAGTAGTTTATTAAACTACTCGTCGCTGTGAATGCCCCACGGCAAGATACTTGGGATGATTGTAGTAATCTAGTTGTAACAATCCGCGCGGATTATCGATTTTTACGACCCATTGCAGCGCTTCCTACTGGCTTGTAGATGAGCAAGCGCAGGCGATAATTTGCAAGCCAGATGCGCAATCGCAAAAAAAAAAAAACGGATGAGATAGAAAAAAATCTTCGTAACGAAAGAGCGAAAGACACAACCGTACGTGCCGCTCAATTGAACTTGAATATCCCAATGAAATCATTTTGGTTCGAATCGAGTGCTTTATACTGGCGTTGATAGCATTGCCTACAAAGAAGAGAGGCACGAGACTGCAGAACGAAGTAAATTTCATAAAAAGGCACGGGCTTCATTTATAAAACCAGAAATCGGCAACAAAGCAAACTAAATTTGCAGCTGAAGGGGGGGATTTGACTTATTAATAAATACTTTGATCGACTCACACACATTACTGTTTGACCAAATTTTGATCGGAACACACTTTAGTCACAGAAATGTTGAACCTTTTGTTAAATTGAATTGAAATCTATTTATGTAGTTGCGTTTAATTTCCCGTAAGTCTAGTTCAGGAAGGGCTTACATAGATGAACCAACTAATAAATATCCAGGCGTAAAACTTCAAGGTCGCTGCTCTCCTCCGTTATTGGTAGCAGAAGTCTCGAATTCATTCAAGCTTCTACTTGATGAGAAGCGTGATGAGATCCTCGTGCAACCTTGACGTGTCTCCAATTTTGAACAACATGTGAGTTTTAGCTAACTTCACTGTAGTTTATCATAATCCTTCAAAGTTAGAGGTGCGAGGTAGGATTATATGTAATTCGATTCCCTCGCGGGCTATTGTACGTGCAATATTCCGCTCTTCGTTTTTGGCGTGTAACATTTTATAAAGTGCGTAGAACTCGTCTTTCGGTACAATTAATTTATTCTATTGTGCCTCTCCTTGCGATGAATCTTCTCAACGATGATGTACATAAATACGGCGGACGATAAGTCATTCACTCATTCGATGTGCACCGTCTTGTTGCTGAAACATACGAAGATGGCTATGTAAGCTTTCATTGTGGGTGATTTGCGTAATGCAGTCTTGATCAGCCTGTCCGCAGCAATATACACCAGTGTTTGAGACAGAACGACTGCATACACACTTAGTTTTTTCGCCGAGAATCCAACTGCCACTCATTTCGTCATTTCAGCCAACTGATACTCAGCGAATTTATTACCGAGATTCAGCTAACAATTGAAAATTTTGCCGAAAATCAGCTAACAAACAAAAATTTTACAGAAATATCAGCAAAAGTAACTACCGAGTTGATCGGCTGTTAGAAATTTTGCCGAAAAAAATTGAGTGTGCAGCATTCGGGATGTAGGTAACTGTATCATTGATTGTTGCAATGGGTGCGCGTTTGCTCAAATGGATACTACGAACGGCTCTTCTTCCGTTTATTGGCCAGAATGCATCTCTTATATTTGCAAGTGTTAATGACAATTCTTCACTTAATATTCACTTAATATTTGCGGTGACGAATGGCGATCATTAATTTACCCTGGCCAAGATTGAAGGGTTTGACGATAATTCTTCAACTGTCGGTTTAATGTATCATTTGATTTATACTTATATTTATAGATAAGAAATTGTTATTGTTATGAGCTTTTTTTTAAACTTGGCATATCATACCTCGAACATAGCTACAGAAACAGTTGCGCCTGATCTAACAACAGCTGCCTATCACTAATGTTAGAGGTACCACCAGGGCTAAAATACGGGTCAAAGCTAACAATTATACTACTGACAACGTCCATCCACATAGATTAGCTATATTGTACCACCCGAACCTAACGTTCATCCACATAGATTAGTTATATTGTAGTTATCTCTTATAACTAATTATTCTTTTCTGTTTCCACTTTTTTTTAAACATTTGGTTTTTTTTAAATCAGTTCGTTTATTTGTTAGGCTCAGGCGTGTGTAACACATTGCAGAGCCGATATTCAATATTGTAATTAACAAAGTTTTATTTTTCAATTTTAGTAAAGTGGGATCCAAATTACTCGTGGCTAGCTCGAAGTTAATGGGTCACATTATTGTTTGGAAGAGGCTAGGCAGGTAACTTATTTCAGGTATTAGTTGCTGCTCATGATTGCGACATCTACCAAATCCTCAGTCCCTGTAGTCCCTTTCAGGAACTAAGCCGCAGATGGCTGACCACAGCTTTCTGGGCAGGTACAAGTAGCACGGAAACAAAAGGATAATATAACTGGGACACAATGACAGGAAATTTACTAGAGTGGAAGGAAGGGGGATGTTGACGTTACACTCTTAGATCAGACAAACAAAGGAATTCGTAAATCACATGCATGTAGGGAAGATCACGCATTCCCAAAACATCTTTTACCTCGCGGGAGGGTTGTCTACCTCGGGCCACTAGGGTATCCAATAGTCGTGCTCTGGAGGCATCATTATCCGGGCAATGCCAAACTGCGTGGGCGATGTCATCATAACCGGTTCCTACATATGTTGCTATCGACGAGGTTAACTCTGTAGAGATGTGCGTCCAGCGAGTAGTGGTTGGACATTAGTCGTGACATCACATGAATGAAACCGCGACTTACATCCAGACCTTTGAACCACGATCTCGACGAAACATTTGGAATAATGGAATGTAACCACCACCCAAGAGAATTACTTGTCCAATCGTTTTGCCAACTTTGAAGAGAACTCTGACGTACTAATGGGAAAAATTCAAAATGTGAAATTCTTCTTTCAAAAATCTCGCCTTCTTGTGCGCCCACCTTTGCTAGAGAGCCCGCCTTCTCATTGCCTGGAATTGAGCAATGTGAGGGGACCCATACAAAGGTTATCTTAAATGAGCTTTCGACCAACGTACACATCTGCTCCCTTATTTTTGAAAGAAAGTAAGATGAGTGCCTCACTGTTTTCATCGACTAGAGGGTCTCAATAAAACTGAGACTATCCAAGAAGATGAAATAAGTGTCTATGGGCATGTCGGAAATTATCCCCAATGCGAAATTAATTGCTGCCGGCTCAGCAACATACACCCCAAGTAACACCAGAAACATCTTCTCTGACAAGAATATAAGAAGTTTGTTGTAAAAAAAGTCGTGAGGATGAAATACCAAATATGTCTAGTCTTGAAAAGGTTTTGAGGAAGTTTTTCCACACGTATTCGGTTCAAACGTGGTACCAGAACAGCAAACACATTTTTGTTCTATTTTTGTTCGATCAACTTAAATTTTACTCCTTGAAAACATCGGTAACTGTTTGTCATCTTACCACTACGAACTATCTTTACTCACCTTTGAGTAGCCATACTTTTGACTGATTTTAGTCAAACGTACTTAATTTTGGATTGTTTGAAAATAGCGTGTATGCTAGATGTTTGTAAATATGTCGATAGGTTGCATTCAAGATGAATTATAACATGTTTTTAACATCCTCATGTAATAGTGAAATTATTCAGAATAAATTGTGAATCCAATACAGTGACGGCTGAAAATATGTTTATTTGAAATACTGGAATAAAAATAAACACTAAGATAGTGATGGCACTCACTGATTCAAATAGAAGCCAAATTGGGCATAGGGGTTTATTCAAATGTAACATAAAGCAACAGTTTGGGAGATTGCTTAGTATTTTTTATAAACTGTTACGCTTAATTTGTGGAGGAGTTTTTTGAGATGTAGCTACGCACAACATTATAGAAAAATTGTGTTTGTATTTTCCTTCATACTGATATTACTCTGTTGAATTTCACAACAAAAAAAGCAGAAAACAAACGAACATTTGAAAATCAAATGAGTTACTAATGTTTTTATCCGTACTGTAGACTAGTACTGCAGGACTGTAGACTTGGAAAATCGCCATGTTGATTTTTGTGGATTCCATAAAGAAATCTGACTAAAATTCATTAATTTATTCGGGGTACCTTCTACGTTTTTTAATCCAATCAATGACGCATGAAATAAGGGATGCTAAAACGGAAAGTTGCACTGCCAAACTTGAGCCGCATTTACAATTTTGGTACAATTTCCATGCTTGAAGCACTTTTTATTTCTTATTTGAAAAAGTTATGAGCAATCATCTTTAACGCGTAAAATACCATTAGCCACGATATCGTTTCGCCATTGAAAAATCTTGTTAATATATATTTTTTACTTCGTTCATACCGTGCTTGCTTTGACAAAATATATCATAATGTTATAAGCATGCTGTTGGAAGCATCCATTGAACATAGAATTTGTATAATCAATGCTCTACAAAACATCTGGTATGACCTGAAAAATATGTTCAAAAACGCACCATTTATTGCGCTTTATCGGTTATATGCATGTATGAAATTGAGTTATTGACGTTAGAAAAATAAACATGAGCTTGGTCTAAAAGGTGTACCATTAAAATTATTATGACAAGTGGTGTTACTTGGGACGGAACAAGGTTCCTGAAGTTTCCGGAAGGCAGATGAGTATTCATAGTAGACACCGAAACCAGTGGATCCATCAATGCGCGACCCATCAGTGAAAATTCTTCTATTGCAATTGACATGTTGGTACTTTTTAATAAAAATATGGGCAATTAAAATAGGTCGAAGTTGATCTGGAACTCCTTGAATAGCCTGTTTCATGGAGATATCATAGTCAATGGAGGAACTGTGATAAGTGAAGCGAACACTAGGAGAATTATAGCATGGGAGACTAATATCAGATGACATATAGTTAATATAGATTCGCAAGAATCTGGACTGGTTACTCAATTCGAGCATTTCTTCGAAGTTTTTAATTCCAAGAATGTTACTGATTCCACACTTTTAGAGTATTCTAGATGAGAGCTCCGAGAGGCGCTACTGTAAGGATATTATGCGTTGAATGCATACAGCCAAGGGCAATACGTAAACAACGATATTGAATGCGTTCCAATTTCATGAGGTGGCTGTTTCTTGCCGAGGGGAAACAAAAAGAGCCATATTCGAGAACTGAAAGAATAGTTGTGTTATAGAGTTTAATGAGGTCTTCCGGGTGAGCACCCCACCATGTCCCGGAAATTGATCTTAGAAAATTGGTCCTTTGTTGACATTTCTGTTTTAAATACGCAATGTGAGTACTCCAGGTGCATTTTGAATCAAACATGACTTCAAGATATTTGAAGGTCATTGATTGGGTAATGTCTCTTCCCAACAGCTTGAGACGCAGTTGGGCAGGGAACCGCTTTCTAGTAAACACTACCAATTCGGTTTTTTTTTTGCGGTGAAAACTCGATCTCCTAATTTCTGGCCCAGATGGACAGATTATCCAGGGAATTTTGCAATGGTCTTTGCAAGATTTCCGCACGTGGACCACTACAGGATATTACAGCATCGTCTGCAAGTTGTCTTAGTTTGCATCTAATTTTCAAGCAGTTATCAATATCTTTAACATGAAAATTATAAAGTAAGGGACTTAAACATGAGCCTTGGTGTAAGCCCATGTAGCTAGTTCTGGAAGTTGACAGCTGACCTAGATTGAGGGTCATTTGTTTTTCTGACAGTCAATTATACAAAAAGTTATTTAAAATTCCTGGTAAACCACTACTTTGCAGACTATCTGCCAGTATATCTATGGAAACTGAATCAAATGCGCCCTTAATATCCAGAAATACTGAAGCAAGTTGCTCCTTGTGTGAAAAGGCCAGTTGTATGTCAGATGAAAGCGAAGCTAAACAATCATTTATTCCTTTGCTCTTTCGGAAACCAAATTGCGTATTCGATAGCAGATTGTTTGATTCAACCCAAGTCTTGATAGGATCATTTTTTCTAACAATTTCCTTAAACATGATAGCATAGAGATCGGACGATATGAATTGTACTTGGACGGTAGTTTTCCAGGTTTTTGAATAGCTATTACTTTAACCTGCCTCCATGCGAGTGGAACTATACTTAATTCCATGAGAGTGTTATACAGGTTAAGTAATCGTCTTTTAGCCATATCAGGGAGATATTTCAGAAGATTGAATTTAATCATATCGCTTCCCCGAGCAGAGTTGTGAGATGAAAGAAGTGCCATTGGACACTCCAACATTGTGAATGGTTCGTCCAGAAAACCGTTACTTTGGGTGGTATTCCGTAAATTCGGCCTTTCTCCAAAGTGTTGTCATCGAGGTTTCTCTAGATAGTCCCTCTACAAACGAACGCCAGTAATTGCGTTTCTTTGCTTTGAGTAAGTTGTCAAGTCTTTTTTGCAAGCTTGAGGTACTTATCAAAAAGCACACATGTTTCATGTCTACGATAATCTTTAAACGCATCGTATTTCTCAAGATACAAGTGTGTGATACTTATTGTATTCGTCATTCTATCCAGGAGTGGCGGGTCTTCTTTTGAGGGATGCACTTGGAACTCGTAGTTTCTGAGCTTCTAACGCACTTTTGTAAATCAGTTCGGAAAGGAAACGATACTCTTCTAATGGTGGAAGAGGATCGGTAGAATCAATACCAAGGGCTACCGCCGATGTAAAATGTTGCCAATCAATATGCCTCGTGCATAATTGGTGAACCAAATATATAATAGAAAAAAAGTATCATTTCAAAGTTTAATATGTTCTCATTCACTGATGGACATAAAAAAAAAAAATTTAGCTCAATGAAGAACAATTCTAGCTAATTTAAAAAAATATATTGTAGAATAACACTACAAAATAAAATTTTGGAATTCCAAGAACTAAAGGGTGTCCACAGTTAAATTGCATCACTTTAAACTCGACCTCAAAAACAAGTCTCTCAAACAATTGTTATGAAATAGTCAGGGAATAAAATACAATATATAATCTTGGTTTAGGTATTTTTATTTCTCTGTATTTCTTTACCAAATCCAAAATCCCGAACTTTCTTCTTAATACCACGCATATGATTTTGTACAACGCTTGAACCGACATTTTTTGCCGCTTTCAACCATAACTTTAACATTTCTTGTTCTGTAGTGACAACTTTAGGATGCTGACGAATATTTTTCAATTGGCCGCAACTCTGAAGAGTTTGGGGGATTAAGATCCTTCGGCACGAAATTGACACGATTGGTCTTGTACGACTCCAGAACATTCTTGGAGTAGTGACAAGAGGCTAGGTCCGGCCAAAAAATTGTAGGGACGTTGTGTGTTTTGAGAAACGGAAGCAGTCTTTTTTTCAGGCATTCATTCATGTATACTTGACCATTTACAGTTGAAGTTGTCACGAAAGTCTTGCTCTGTTTACCACACGAACAAATCCCCTACCAAATCATGAATTTCTTGGGGAACTTTGACACTTGCTGTTTCCTGAGAGACTCTGGAACATCGAACTTGTCTTTCGCAGTCACATACTGGTTGCCGGGAATTTGTTTAAAGTCCGCTTTTACGTGTGTTTCATCTGCATATATTTCTATATCAAGTATATATTGTACATCATATCGTGATATGGGAGCTTAGCATAGCACACAACTGCATTTAAAATGGCTGTCCAGCCTGCCCACTCGCTAGCGGCAGCCGCTGAGCCATCATTCTGGCTGGTTGCTCTCCCGCGTACCCTCCTGCAGGGTTCTTGCAACCGCCGGCGTCCGAGCAGTACTGGCCCATTACCGCTCCATGTCTGCCGAGCGAATGAAGGAAATCCAAAGATGTCCCCCTTTTAAATAGTGCACTGCTGCATGTGAGACATTCCTTACTTAAATATGAAGTCTATGATAGGAAAGTACTGTGCATTAAGTTAATTGACTCTGAAAAATCAGAATTATAAGACATCAGCTTATATTTGCGTTGATTTCAACAGTTGAATGTTAAGAATCAATAGTTTTAATTATTGAAATCGAAGCGTAGAAAATGTTCCGATCGTTTGGTGCAAACATTTTAGAAATCAATCGTGAAATGACTTAGTTAGTAACGCTCAAATCATAAGCATATTTCGTGAAACTCCAAATTTTCGTACTCGTAACGTGTACCCCTGTATTCAAAACAAAGACGTAGTCATACGACAAAAACACAAGCAGATTAAACTCTCATACTATACATATGAAGAAACACATAAACCGATTGCATATAACACAGGTCGCGTTATCCCAACACATCTCTCATTGAAACATAAGATCAGGGCTGGCAAATGTCATTTTTAATGAAAAATGACCAACGATTTTTACCGACCTACGTCTGAAATCTCATCGGTCGAGAAAACGATGACGAAGATTTTCTTCTAAATCTCATCGATTTTTTCGTCATGACAGCACGTGACAGTGTTTTTGTCATCGCTATTACAAGCGCATTTATTGATATAATTGCTTGGCTTATTTCAAGTAAATTAATTAGAAATTTGTGAAACAAAATCGTATGAGAAAAAATCTCATGACTGCATGATGGTATGAGATTGACAAGAAAGCTCGTGATAGTTCATTTCTTCTCGTGACAGTGAGAAGGCCTGTTTTTTGTTGTCACATGATGGCCGTGAGATCTACCAGCTCTGCAAAAGATTGTCTTCCTTGGGCCTCTTTACACTTAAAAAAAATTATGAATTGTGCACGAGACGTAACTCATCTTTGTAAAAAGTCGGAGAACGTAAAGAAAGATTTCGTGTAAAATTATGTCTCTTGAAACTGACACAAACCCAATTCGACAAAAGATGTGTTTGATTGAATTTGTTCTCTCATCTCTTTCAACTAATTCTTATGTGCTAAATGACGCTTGTCGTGGTCTCAGGAGACAGAAATTTACATGACATTTTAGTAGTGTGTAGAGTATCCAAAGGTTGCGTTCTGGTGGCGTCATTATCCGTGCATTGCCATGTCACCATAACCGTTTTCACACCGGCAAAGATTGCTGTCCACGAGGTTAATTCGATAGAGGTGTGTATCTAGCTGGTAGTGGTTGGACATTGGCTTGCTCATCACACGAATGAAATCACGACTTACGTGCAGGTCCTTGAACCACGCCCTCGATCAAACAATAGGAATGATGGAATGTAACAGCTGTCCTAGTTTTTCGTATCTCAATCGATTTACCAACTCGAAAGGGTACTCTGACATACTATATTGTAAAACTCTTCGTGTGCAATATGTCTATAATACAAATCGCCTTTCTGCGCGCCCACTTTGGTGAGCGAGTCCGCTTTCTCATTGCCTGAGATTGAGTAATGTGAAAAGACCCATACAAAGGTGAACAAATATGATTCTTTCGATCAGCAGACTCATCTGTTCCCTTAGTTTTGAAAGAAAATAAGATGAGTGTCAACAATGTTTCATCGACCGAAGCGCCTCAATCGAACTGAAGCTGTCCGTGAAGATGAAGTAATGGTCTGTGGGCATGTTGGAAATGATCCCCAATGCTATGTTAATTGCTGCTAGTTCAGGCACTAGAGTTTTCATTGAAGATACCAAAGCCAGTGGATTCATTGAGGTGAGACTCATCAGTGCAAACCCTTTTTTTCGGAATTGACGTGTTGGTACTTTTCAGTAAAAATACGCGGAATTATAATAGAACGAAGTTGTTCCGGAATCCAATGAGATGGTCGTTTCATGGTAAGGCCATAATGAATTGGCAAACTGCTATAGCGCGAAAGACACATATTCAACGTTATATAGTGGTGGTATATTCTCATAAATTAAGATTTATCGATTTCTACAACAAATGCGTTTTTCACTCCACATTTCTTTGATATTCTGAACGAGAGCTCCCAGAACCGATTTGGATGAGTTTTACTCCTGTCAGAACTTCGAGACTCATGTTATGCGTTGAGTGCAGATAACTAAGAGCAATACGCATACAGCTATATTGAATTCGTTCCAATTTTAGAAGGTGACTTTTTCATGCTGGAAGAAAGCAAAAAAAAGAGATAGGTTATATCAGGGATATAACCGCGAGGTTCACGTAGGACCGCGTTGGTGTACACTTATAATGGTATCATCTAATTTGAACATATCATACACAGATGGTTCGTAGATTTTAAAATGTTTTTACTATTTTTCTTTTACCCGTTTCTTATGAAGTCTTCTACATACTGTACATTCGTTACATGGGGGCCGAAGCATCCCCCCCTCCCCAACCACGAGTCCAGCTGGTAGTTGTCTGTTAGTCATCACTTCAGTCATCCTATATGCAGCTTAAAGTTGACCATATACCATGCATGCAATGCCAAACATACAATTCGACAAAGATTTTTAATTAGGACTAAACTGATAAAGCTTAACAATGATTATTGAGGTAAATACCTCGTGACACAAAGTGCACTCATGTAAGCCACCAACTCTATTGGATAGGTGGACTCCATCTCTCCAACACAATCGTAGTGCATTAATGAGATAAGGTCTCAATGTCGTGAAATTTGCGGAAAAACTATTCCTTACGTTTTTCAGTTCGGCCCTAATGGGTAATCTCTGTTGAATGCCACTCTCGACTGAATTCTTCAAACAATCCAAAAGAACTATTTTTGATAATATGCAATGGTGGTTTAGCATAAATCAATAATAGTGCACTTAAACAAAAGCACTTTTACTGTAAAATTTAATTGTTCGTCATAGAAGGACGGTGGATATGATACGCGGCAGAAAATAATTTTTGTTTCCAGTTTATTTGAACAGTAAGACACCATCATGTGCTATATTCACTACGGTAGTTTATAATACTCCTAGTCGCTGCGAAGGTCCGACGGCAAGATACTTGGGGTGATTCTAATAATGTAATTGTCACAAACTTCATTTTCCGCTCAGAGGATGCCGCCCACGCGGATGTCGCCGCGTGACGATTTTTACGACCCATTGCCTCGGCAATAGGTCGAGCGAGAAAACTTGCAAAACTATGCAGCGATTTCTTCTGGCTTGCCACCACTAATAGATGAGCATGCGCAGGCGAAAATTTGCGAACCGGACGCGCAAACACAAGAACACGGACAAGATAGAAAGAACGGGGAAACAATTGGTAACGACGAGAGCGAAAAACACGAAAGATCGTGCCACCAAATCGAAGCTGAATACCCCAATGAAATCATTTTGGTTCGTCTAGCCCTTCTCATTTTTATCAATTTTTAAAGACGATTTTTGATGAACGTTACTGAATACCACCAGGATGCTGATGAATGTTGAATATTACCAGCATGTCATTAGTACGAAATTAAGCTATTCACCAGAAGCACTACAGCAGTTATTAGTGTATGAATTTTATATCATATTGATAACATAATTTGAAATTATCTCAAGTAATTTGTTCATATCACAAAATTTGTTATCAAAATGAACTCAATGATAACAAAACGAGTTAATGTTGTGATATCCAACGAACATTAATTTGTTATCTCTTTTGTTATTTTGGCTGTTTATTCAGCCTGAATGATAACATATTTAGTGATCAAACAGTGATAATCAGATATTAAAACTTCTTATCACTTTGGTATAAACCTTTGCTCGGGCAGCGCAAGGGAGTTATGAGGGAGTCTCCCGGATGTTCCACATATTGAACGAAGAAAATTGATCCTGTTTTTGACAAATATGGAAAAAAAATATTATAAAAAAAAATATTTAAAAAATAAATAAAGGGAACGCAACAAAAACACGCAGAAGCACACCCCCCCCCCCCAAATTATAATAAAAAAAAAGAAATGGTATTTTTTACCACAAAAAGAAGCAGTAGGACGTGGTGCTGCCGCCCCCGAGAAAACACCACCTTTTTTTTTTTCCGCGGGGGGGAAAAATCTAGATGTTTCCCCCCCCGAAAAAATAGGTTGTCTAGGGAATTTTGCAATGATTCTTGCATGTTAACTGCATGTACACCAATATATTCTCATACAAAATAAAACTCTATTTATTATGTAGAAGGAGATGTCTCGCTCATCGCCATGAGGCACCAAGAGTGGACAGCAATGTTTTTTGCTAGAATGAAAGATATGAAGAGAAAGTTGAAAGTTCCGTCAGTGTACGGTAGGCTAGAAATAGAACAGAGGTATTGAAAATTGAGTGAAAGGGCATGGTAAAGTAGTATTCGAACCACAGGCGCTTCATTTGCCTAACATCCCACTATGGGGTAGCTCGAGGAGCAGATCACCCTGCCACCTCGACGAGGCAAAAGAAGCGCGGCAGAACGCACTCTAATACTACCGATAGCTTGCGATAGTTTTCTAGCGGTAGATTGCACACACTCTGTTTTTGATGCATACATGGGCGAGAGGAGACTGTCTCCCATTGGGTTTGTTTTTTTGATACACAACGTCTGATAAACACTCACATTTTATTTTCTCGTCATCTCTGACTTAGAGACCTCGGAGAGAAAGGACTGTAAAGCGTTGTGATACTGGTCCCCACCAGTATGAATTAATGGATACCACCATTTATGGGTTTTACATACATTAATTGTTATGTTTGTGTTCTCCGTGCGTGGAGTAACGATTATGATGTAGAAGGAGATGTCTCGCTCATCGCCATGAGGCACCAAGAGTGGACAGCAATGTTTTTTTAAAAAAAAAAAAAATAAAAAAAAAGTTGAAAGTTCCGTCAGTGTATGGTTGGCTAGAAATAGAACAGAGGTATTGAAAATTGAACTCTATTTATTTCAAATCGATAATCCAGGTTTTATTGATAACTTCACCCATTATATTGCAATATAATACTGATCAACTACAGCATATGCATTGAAATAACACCGCCTTTAACCTTATTGACCAGCCTCAGACGTTTTTCGTAACCGTCACAGGCGGCACGCACGATTTCCATCGGCATTTCGTCAAAAATTCGTTTGATTACGGTTTTGAATTGGTTCATATTAGATACCCTGTGGTCATTTACCTTCGCCAGCATGTATGACCATACGAAATAATCCAAGGGATTCAGATCTGGTGAACTGGAAGGCCATTCATTCTTGTCCAAATAGTCGGTCAAATTTTCTCGGCATCAGCCCTGAACGAGATTTGCTGTATGCGATGGCGCTCCGTCCTGCTAAAACACATAGTGATCCTCTCCAAACACCTCTTGTGCATATAGCTTGACAACTTTCTCCAAAACTTCCGTTTATAATATACGGCATTCACTTTAACGTCTTTTTCGATGAAAAGCAGTGGTCATTTGTCTCGCTTGCAAATTCCTCCCTAAACCATCACTGACGCAGCACTTTGGAACCGTGGAATATTCCTATCACCCTCTGGAACAGTTCTCGAAGAGAGAGCCCACAATCTGTCGTTCTGGACATTGTGGGATTGTTGCAAGACGAATAACTTTTCGTCGGAAACGCTAAATTCTTCCCCACCGTGCCATGACAAAAGCAGACTTGCTCTTTCGAGTCGTTTTGCTTGCTTGGTTCCGAAGGAACCTTACGTTTCTTGAAACTCCGATGAATCTTTTGCAGTATATTGTGCATTGACGATCTCGAAACATTCAGATCTGCGGCCATTTTACGTACAGAGCGCTGTGATTTTCGTCTAATCCGTTCCTTGACCACTTTAACAACTCGTGCAGTCCGCACCGTACGAGTACGACCGGATCTCTTCCGGTCATCCAACGAGTAGGTGTCACGATACCTTCGGATGGTTCGGTACACAAAATCCCGCTTTACTCCGAGGTTTTTCAAATTTCTCAAAATAGCACCCGGGCGCTCACCTTTCAAAAACTTTTTTATCACCACAGCACGAAACTCCTTCATCGCTGGTAAAACATAAACACCGAATGAAAACAATCAGACATAACCTAAAAGCGTTTGTATTAACATAGTGCAAAACTACACCAACACATACGTGAAGCATGTTGAGTAGTTGCACGACACCAATGCAAGGAAAAAGTGTATGAGAATATATTGGACACGGTGTAAGCCTCTTAAGGAATCTTCACTGTCGTCAGCAAGTTGTCTTAGCGTGCATTGTTCTGCCAAACAATTATTAATATTTTTGATCTTTGGAGCAGACTCAGGTTACTAATTCTGCAAGTTCCCAAGTAACAAATTCAATTTTAAGGTACACTTGAAGAAGTTCTCAAGACTCATTTGATAAAACCACGCATAAAACTAGATATTCTACATAACATCAATAAAACAGCCATAAAACCCTCATAAGTTCAAAAAGGCCCATACTACAGGAGGTTCTCAAGACTATTTCCCAAGATTCGCTTAAAACTTGATAGTTTTATCGGTACATACTTGTAATGACATGCAGGACATGCTTAAAACTATGATAAAACTACCACAAGTTTTGGTAGTTTTATGATTTTCCTCTTTAAGAACACTTCCATTCCGTCACAAATATGTTTCAAAGATTCCATTTTTGGATTCGTTCTGCTGAATGGGGACTTTTTTAAGAGAAAAAAAACATCGATATACATATGATGTTTCTTTTCCAAAGTGGATACGTATGCAAATTAATTGTAAAATTGACCATAAATGCATGAGTTTTTTGCCTGCAATTGATAAATTTTTCATGCGACGTTCAGTTTATTGGTGTTTTATAACATAAAAAATGGAAAATTTAATGCGCCACGGAATCATTGCTAGAACATTGATTTATTTGAAAAATAAAAAATACTTGACAAATCAACAATTAGGTGACAAGGCTGATAAATTGTTAGATCTTGAATAAATTGTGTCTACAATCCATTTTAAGTTTCAAAATGTATTTTAAACAGCAGAAATTGTTCGTAGCATTGGAAAAACGAGAGTTTTGTTGCATATATATGAAAATGGCTACCATACGGAGGGAATCCAGAATAGCCACGCTCGCCATTTTTTAAGTGGTTTTATCTAAAACTACCATAAAACGCATATAAAACTAATATTTCTTGCACAAGACTAACAAGATTTTTTTAGGAGTGCGATAAGTTCATCTTTACTTGATAAGAGGAGTAACGCTTGAATAAAACTTGTTTGAATTACTCAAGGCAAACAAGTCTTTCGTAAGATAGCCATAAAATCATTGTGGAGAAGGCACATCATAAACAAAGAAAATGTGAACGTTCAAATCAAAAGTGCCTATGCATAGTTGTTGTTCATAATTACGGCTTATAATTTGTTGTTTTTAATCACCAGCGTAAGGCGATTAAAACATTAAAAAGAAACTCTAACTTGAATATGCTAACAATGGATTTGGGAAGAAGAACAGATAATAATATTGCGTCGATGGCTGAAACATCAGTTGAGCGAAAGATGATTTTTCTCTTGATCTGTACGCTGAACCTAGCTTTGGAAGAAGTGCACTGTGTTGTGGATCACTAAGCGATTCCAGCGCAGTACTTCCGACTTTGGTTTAAACGTGCGGATCATGGGAAAAATCGATTTTCGCTCAGATGATATATACTAATTTTTACTTGCAACGAGTATAAATATTGTGTAGCCTATTGGGAACCGAAATGCACGACTCGGGAGAATTCAACATTAACATAACATTTGACAATCGTAGTGCACATTAAACCTTACGTCAAAAGTACTGCACTGTATTTCCACGGCGGTGCGCCATATAACGCACTACCTGAGACGTTAGGTTTAACTAGCACAATTGGCATAAAATCAAATATCATGAGTTATGCATTTCGGTTTTCAACTGGCGACACATTGCACCATTTAATTTTATTCGTTTTACGCATAACGCATAGACCCTTTTGATAAGTTAGTCTCAGTAAGCTGCGAATCCAATGGAATGGTAAATAAAAATGTCGTTGGTGGCTGAGATGAAGGAGTGTTCAATATATTGGATAAGTTTTTATTGAATTTTCGCTTGAACGATCCGCTGGTTTTTAATTTCTTCCACCTGTGGGCGTCCATTGTGACAGTTTGTTTATTTTTCACATAATGTTCTTTCTCAAGAATATGTGCTCTTATTTAAAATCAAATGGTTCTAAGAGAGTTTTATGGCAGCATTTCCAAGATACATTCATCTTAAAGAAGAATGTCATAAAACTTTTACAAAACTTTTATCAGGTTTTATGCAAGTTGCGAAACGATGTCTTGAGAGGGGGATCAAGTATCTTATAAAACTACTGATAAGGTGAATTACACTTATAAATGATGTAGTTTTATGGAGGTTTCTTCAAGTGTTCTTTAATCACTCTTGAGAACTGTTAATGAATTAAAACCACCTTAACTTGGAAAATGCCCTGATAAAACCGGATGAACTCCATAATGCTCTGATAAAACTACCATAAAACATGAATAAAACCAATTTGCATTTGAATTGCTACTTGGGTTATCAGTTGTCTAAGGGAAAAGTTCATTTCCTTTTCTGACAACAAATTCTACAAAAAAATATTGACAATTCCGGGAAGTCCACATTTCTGCAGATTATCTGACAGGATTTCAATGGAGACTGAATCAATGTCCAGGAATACTGAAGTCACTTGCTTTTTGTGCGCAAAGGCCTGTTGAAAATCTTAGGAGAGCAGCGCTAGACAATAATTTGTTCCTTTGCTCTTACGGAACCCGAACTGTGTATTTGATATTTGATGTATGTATTTGATTTTCTCCAAAAACTTTTATAATGCATGAAATAATAGCAATCGGAAGGTATGAATTATGATCAGACTGGTTTGCCAATCTTTTGAATAGCTATTACTTTGACCTGTCTCCACTTAGGCGGTGCAATGTTGTTTCGAAGTAAGGAATTGAATAAGTCCAGCAGGCGTCTTTTTGCGATATCTGGGAGATTTTACAGAAGATTGAATTCCAGCATTGTAAATAGTCTGTCCGGAGAGCCGCCGTTTAGAGACGTTTCTTGAAAAATATGTTTTGCTGGAAAAGAATCCGGACAGACCTTTTTCGCGAAATCGAATATCCATCGGTTGGAGTTGGCATCACTCTCAATGGAAGATTAGCGGTAACGCATAAGCTATTGGTTTATTACCACAACGTTGGAGGAATCAACACTCGCATCTCCGAATATCGTTTTGCCTGTTCCGACTCTTGCGATGACGTGTATGCATTCACCGAAACATGGTTGAATGATCATACTATTTCAAGTCAAATTTTTGGTAATTATCACAACGTTTTTCGCCTGGATCGCAACTCTAACAATACCATTAAAAGATCTGGCGGTGGAGTATTATTAGCTCTGCGTGCCAATCTGAAAGCTAGGCAATTATCGATTTCAAGTTCAGAAGCCGTCGAACAAGTTTGGGTGGCTGTCAGTTTTCAAACACACACACTGTTCATTTGTGTTCTTTATATTCCTCCCGATCGTACTCAAGACATGAATGTAATCAAGCAGCACATTAATTCATTTAATCACATCACCAGTCAAATGAAAAGTAGGCATAGTTTATTGATTCTTGGTGACCTTAACCTACCCGGCATTAGATGGAAGCTCAGCCCATCAAATTATCTCTATCTTGACGTTACACAATCTTCAATTAGCGCAATGACAGCCAAGTTTATCGACAGCTACAGTTTGGCGCGTACTTCTCAACTGAATCTCGTAGAAAATAACAATAGCCGGATGCTTGACCTTTGTTTTGGTAAAGTTCTGTCCTGTTAGAATCCGAAATCACTTATTGTGTTGCAGCAGCACGAAAAGTGACTGCTGCAAGAATTCTTTAACAGCGGTTTATTCACCTAGGCGCCCACTTTCTGTGGTATAAATTTAACGGTGTTTCGTGCAGTGAGTCAAAAGTTATTCCAGATGGAAGCCGAGAGGAGAGAAAAAATTCTGCACACCCACGTTGATAATCCAACCTGGTCCGCAATAAAAATCGCAAAAACGTTGAAAATCGCCAAATCAACCGTGTATGATGTGCTTAAACGTTTCAAGGAGCGAAAGAGCGTGGATCGAGTGCCTCAAGGTAAGCGTCGTAGTGGAACATATGACCGCAAGCAGAAGGTGTTGAGAACCGTCAGAGCAAACTCTGGACTATCAGATAATGAAATCGCACAAAAATACGCTGCTGTTCGCAGTACCGTTCGAAGAATTCGTTTGCGAGCAGGATATCGTTCTTATCGAGCCAGCAAGCAACCAAACAGAACGTTGAAGCAAAGTTTCGTCACCAAAACTCGAGCTCGGAAATTGTACCAGCAGGTTTTGACGAAAAACCAAGAATGCCTGCTCATCGACGATGAAACCTACGTCAAAATGGATTTCGGACAGCTTCCTGGCCAAAAATTCTACATGGCGACGGCACGTGGATATGTTCCTGCGAAGTTTAAGTTTGCTTTTATGGACAAATTTGCCAAAAAAAACTTATGATGTTTTGCAAGGGATATGCAGCTGCGGAGCAAAGACCAAAGTGTTCGTGACGAATAAGACGATGCACTCGAAGCTGAACAAGGAAGAATGCCTCAAAAACCGCGTACTACCTTTCATTAAAACCCATAAAGGTTCCGTGAAGTTTTGGCCAGATTTGGCGAGTTGCCACTACAGCCGGGAAGTCATCCAGTGGTACCGCGATAATAACGTAGATTTCATCGATAAAAACATAAATTCACCCAACTGCCCGCAGTTCCAGCCCATCGAGAGATTTTGGGCAATAATGAAGCGGAAGCTTAAGAAAAGTGGAAAAACGGCTCGGGACGCCACTCAGATGACCAAAATGTGGATCAAATGTTCCAAGGAAGTTGACTCCGGAGGTGTGCAGCGTTTGATGAGGGGAATAAAGAAGAAAGTCCGAAATTTCATTAGAAACGAAGAGAAATGATTTGTATTGATATTTTTTCCTTAAAGTACAGTGAATTACCTGTTTTTGATGCATTAAATTTATTTGTATGTCAATCCGTTTAATATTCCGGATTCTAAATGGACATAGCTTAAGTATCGAAGGAGATGTGCATTTTTCTTTTATGGAGGCTCCTTCTCCTTTTGTGAAGCAATCAAAACATCATCCACCTCTATTGAACGAAAGAAGCGCCGCTTTACCATGCGTATTTATGGTTCCAGTGGAAACACTTTATTTCGACTTCAAGAATGGTGATTACACTAGTATGAATACTTTTTTATCCAACATTGACTGGCTCGAATTCATCAATCAGGATCTTCATTCATCAGTTGAAGTCTTTTCCAACATACTATTGTATGCCATTGATCAGTTCATTCCAAAACGAACTCGAACACCGCCACGCAATCCGCCATGGAGTAACAATCATCAACGCTTTTTAAGCGTTTGAAAAGCGTGAAACGGTCTGCTTTGCGCAAATATTCAAAGTGTAAAACCCGCCGATGTAAACAAGTTTACCACACTGCCAATTTGCGATACAAACGCTTAAATCAAAAACTTTTTTTTTTGCGATCAAAGTGAGCAAAAATGTGCATATCAATAATTACTACAATTTCTTAGAACCTATTGAAATCGTCCAATTTGAAGAAAGTACTAATTATCTAAAAAAAAAACGATTTTAAGGTAGTGCTGAGAGGAGATTAATTATATCTCTTTAACGATAGGCCCTAGAAACTTTCAATAACTTTGCCAAAGACAATAACCCGTTATCTTGTAGCTGGAAAAAGTTAGAATTTGAAAGTGTAGTTAAGCCCTTATGAAAGGTTAGGCGTGTCTTTTCAAAAGATGCAAAATAATATTTTGAGCAACTGTTCTGTAGACACCATGTCGATAAAATGATGACAAACGGGTGAAAGTGTTTTTGACCGTGTTTTTTTTCAGAATTGTGTCAATGTGCGTTTGAGCAAACACTCTAAGCATATAGATACGCGCCAACACTTTGTCGAGACATGTGCGACCACGGAGAAATAAGTTTGAATTACTGCCCTACGGATTCCATGATCGCTGAAAAGCTTGAATTACTGCCCTACGGATTCCATGATCGCTGATATTTTGACCAAGCCTCTTGCCGCTACCAAACATAATCGTTTTGTGGAGTCGCTTGGCCTTGTAAGACTGTGAGTTGGAGATTGAGGAGGAGTGTCGGAGAGTATCAATCATGAACTCTTTGTATGAACCACCCTAAAAAGCGGGCGAGTGTCATATACCATCAGGCACCACCTTTCGGCTCGTTACTCACACATGCGCATACGTTTTCGGGCTTGTCACCGCCTTCATCGAACTTTTCATTCTACTCTGTAACAGTGAACTTAATAAAACTGTTATTTTGTTCTGTTTTGCCTTTGCGTTAGTAATAACACCGCGTTTTTGCTCCCGAAAGAAAACTGTATTCCCACTGTTGTGTCTGTCCGCCAACATACCCGGGGTAAGTTGTCGGCATCGAAATAATCAACTAGTAATAGAATATATTTTGATAGTTTTGTTTACAAGATTACCATTGATGATGTAATCACAGTTCATCGTGTCTATATCTGAAACGATATCAACAATAAAAAAAAAGCTTTGAAAGTGGTTATTTTGAGCGTAATGAAATGATTCTTATGCGGCAAATGGCAAAAGGGTAAATGCATCAAAAGACAGGACAAATGTTCAATAACTAATTGAAAAAGGCTCAACAAAAAATCACCTTAACATATATGAAATGTTCCATAGACATATGAAAACAGTTCCATAGAATAATAAAAATTCGGCGTTTAAAACCCGAAAATGTTCCATAATGTTAATTGCAATGCTCAATATAATATGTAGAATCGTATAATGATCCCGCTGAAAAGTAACATTAAGCTTTAATAAATGTAACCTAGAGAAGTTGAAAAAATATGAAAACAAGTTGTTGTGCTATTAAGTTACGACTTTTTTACATATAAGAAATAAAATTTGCACCGTAGAATCTCGGAAATGTTCCCTTTTCCATTTTCCATAAGGCATACTGAAAGATTTACTGTTTATAAATACCGTTGTGAAACCCCCTGCCACCTTTGTATATATTTGTTAAATTAACAATCTGGTAACCTTATTTACCTGAAACCGAAATGAAAAGCTCCATAAAATATGTAAACATAGTGCTGCTCTGCAACATACAAATGATTCATATTCTATGCTCTAAATGTTCATAGTTTCTGTGATGTGCCTTCTAAATTATGGTATGGTGTTTCAAATCTACATATCTGCCGATCTTTGTAATCAACTTCCATCTTAATTAAACTGACAATAATAATATTATTTCCATACAAACATTACATATTTTAGAAACACCATTTGTGAACGTGAAATAGTGTTTATCGAAACGAAAGTCATGATGTATGTATGTATGTATGTAGGAAGCCACCATCCTAGCGTGGGCCTTGCCCTGCATGCCGTTCCACTTAACAGAAAGATCATGCTTTGTTACCGTTCTAAATTCAACATACTGCTGTATGAAGGGCCAAAAAGGGTTGGGCAGGCCCGTAAGCAGACACACTTACGCGAAACCTGCGGGAATAAAAAGAATCTCCTTCCAGCAATATGATCCGATAAAACGAATAACAAAATACGCAATTCGGTTAAGCTTCCCACTAGATGGTTTGTTTGAGAAAGGCGCGTCAAATTCATTACAACTGTTGGAGTGGAATGTAACAATCATAAATGAAAGACACATCCCCTCCTAGACTCCGGTTGGCTGTCCACTCCATTGTCCAATTGCAACTTCAATGATGCCCTGGTGCACCCTCCCATCCCAGTATTGAAATGTTTTAAATCAATGAATCATAACAAGGTTCATGCAATATAATTAAATAATAAGGAAAAAAGTATTTAGAAGCTTTAAATAATAAGGAAATAAGTATTTAAAGCGTGTAAGTAATTTTATACAGCAAAAAGGGTAGCCTGGGCTGTATAATGTTTTAGAATTGTACCTTGCATGTAGAAATTTCTAAAATAGTGATTTCCTTTCTGCTGGTTCTATGGAGTAATACCATGTATTATGACATTTTAACAGAATAATATCCGTCGTACTCTGTGTTAACAGTTAATATCAAAATGATGGTCAATAGATGTTAAAATTGATAAACTTAGTAACTACAACAGCCGAGCCTGTAAACGAAATAATGAACGAGCAAGGAAGCCTAAACGGACTTTAGTTAATAAGTACCTATTTCTGCTGCTGATTCAGTTGCAGCTTCTTGTATACAAGGCACTAGATACTTCTAAATCATAAGAGGAAGAAGGAAGGATTAAAATGATCATTAGACATATAAGACAAAACAATCTAGACCTATGAAGTGAAAATAATAAAATTATGTTTATGCTAATATGTAAATCACGAAAACAAAAGTAATGATAAAAATAAAATCAATATACAATGTCATACAAATTGATATACATAGTACCGTGAAGGGATATTGTAAAATGAACTGATTCCAATTCAATTTTCATTTACATGTCTGCAGATTGTAGTCCTGCTGCAATTGTAGAATAACTTAGGTAACCAATATGAATCTGAAAATTTAGACAATATATCATAGCCATGAGAAAAAAAAATTGAATTTAAAATTACTTTACAATACTTGGTGATTCCATGGATGACCTGAAATAATATATCATAATATTCCGTTTCCTTGCTTTGCAATAATCCTTTGTAGTGGATCTCGTAGGTACTACAATGATTTTAGGTAATAAAATTAATTTAAATTTAATAATATACTTTCATTTCATATCTCAACATAAAATAAATAATGACGTAATAAAATATTAATATGAGCATGACAGTTAACGATAAAAGAATGAATATCTGTAACTAAGCTGGCCATCCTCTCATCAATAGACTTCTTCTTTTGCAGCTACTGTAGTATTAACCGTTAATATCTAGTAAGATCAATATTTGTATCCACAATAATAATAATAATAATAATAATAATAATAATAATAATAATAATAATAATAATAATAATAATAATAATAATAATAATAATAATAATAATAAATAATAATAATAATAATAATAATAATAATAATAATAATAATAATAATAATAATAATAATAATAATAATAATAATAATAATAATAATAATAATAATAATAATAATAATAATAATAATAATAATAATAATAATAATAATAATAATAATAATAATAATAATAATAATAATAATAATAATAATAATAATAATAATAATAATAATAATAATAATAATAATAATAATAATAATAATAATAATAATAATAATAATAATAATAATAATAATAATAATAATAATAATAATAATAATAATAATAATAATAATAATAATAATAATAATAATAATAATAATAATAATAATAATAATAATAATAATAATAATAATAATAATAATAATAATAATAATAATAATAATAATAATAATAATAATAATAATAATAATAATAATAATAATAATAATAATAATAATAATAATAATAATAATAATAATAATAATAATAATAATAATAATAATAATAATAATAATAATAATAATAATAATAATAATAATAATAATAATAATAATAATAATAATAATAATAATAATAATAATAATAATAATAATAATAATAATAATAATAATAATAATAATAATAATAATAATAATAATAATAATAATAATAATAATAATAATAATAATAATAATAATAATAATAATAATAATAATAATAATAATAATAATAATAATAATAATAATAATAATAATAATAATAATAATAATAATAATAATAATAATAATAATAATAATAATAATAATAATAATAATAATAATAATAATAATAATAATAATAATAATAATAATAATAATAATAATAATAATAATAATAATAATAATAATAATAATAATAATAATAATAATAATAATAATAATAATAATAATAATAATAATAATAATAATAATAATAATAATAATAATAATAATAATAATAATAATAATAATAATAATAATAATAATAATAATAATAATAATAATAATAATAATAATAATAATAATAATAATAATAATAATAATAATAATAATAATAATAATAATAATAATAATAATAATAATAATAATAATAATAATAATAATAATAATAATAATAATAATAATAATAATAATAATAATAATAATAATAATAATAATAATAATAATAATAATAATAATAATAATAATAATAATAATAATAATAATAATAATAATAATAATAATAATAATAATAATAATAATAATAATAATAATAATAATAATAATAATAATAATAATAATAATAATAATAATAATAATAATAATAATAATAATAATAATAATAATAATAATAATAATAATAATAATAATAATAATAATAATAATAATAATAATAATAATAATAATAATAATAATAATAATAATAATAATAATAATAATAATAATAATAATAATAATAATAATAATAATAATAATAATAATAATAAAAATAATAATAATAATAATAATAATAATAATAATAAGAGAACATAATATATTAATGTTCACAACATATCTGACATCCATTAGTCCAAAGACATCTAATGTAAGCGTTATGCTAAAATAATTAAAAACAAATTGAGCCTTTAATGTTAACAATGTTTCCCCATGCTCATAAGGTAAATGGTTTGGAACCCAAAGATGATCCCAAACCGGGCTGAAATTATAAATTGAATGTAAAAGTTCGCACCCCCTCACTTCGCTATTGTCAAAATGACAACATTGCCCAGGCTACGCCAACCAGCGTCTCCATGTTTCAGCTGGCAGTCTTTGGTGATCATATGACTCGTGGAGGCGTGAGGTAGGAACTTGTGAGGACCAGAGGTCGGTCGCACCCTCATTTGAAGATGTCAACCCACCATTTGAAGCCCTTTATCGAAACGAAAGTCATGATAGTAAATAAATACGTCAACAATGTTAAAATAACAAATGTATTGCAGAAAAATAATAATTAACATTTAAGAACACTAAAATAACGCAACATAAGAAGGAACGACAAAAGTTAAAAGTTGATGAAGTTTGTCAGAAGTAGATAATTTATCATCTCCATGCGAAGAGCGCTAGGAGTGGACGGTAATTTATTGCTAGAACGAAATAGACATGCAGAGAAAGTGTATTGATAGTTCCTTATAGGGCAACGGCAGGCTTTGAAAATTGAAAGATCAAGTTTGAAAACGAGCGGAGGGCATTATTGATTTATTACCGCCATCTGTTTGTTGACCACCACAGTGCGCTCAACAAGTGGCGGTAGTGTTTTAGCGACGCTGTTTTACTGTTAGAAATGCTTAATGTGTTATGTCTATTTGTTTCTGCTTATACGAAAGGGTAGGTGGATGCCAAAACTACTGAACTTTAGCGTGATGAAATTTACGAAAAGGATGATTGAACAATACACTGTATTCTATTTTTAAGCGACTAAATTTATTTCAATTCTGAGTATCAATCCCGAAAGTGAACCATCAACCAAGCTGAAATCAAACAAACTAAGCAAATGCTGATATACCAACATGATCCCTAGGGATGAAGTGCTTTTTTTCTGTTTTTCATAATAAAAGTCAAAGGTAAAACTATCATCTTTTCTATTTATCTTTTAATAGGTATAATAACAATAGCAAAAACTACTAAACCAATCCAGAATGTGAAATGAACATCTCTTGTTTATCAATAGTAATGGTAATAATAGTATAACGAACAACAGCAATAAAGAAACAATAAGAGCAAGCACTACGGCAATTACTCAAAGCAAAGTGCCTTCGAGACCAACTTCGGGCGACCACCAGACTTCTTCGTACTCAATAGAGCGGTGTTTGCTTCTGGGCGTAGCGTATAGCAATTTCTTCTCACTGCTACCACCAGTATGTGTGCACAACCGTTGGATGTACATGTCCACGTACTGAATCGACCACTATTTAACTGTACTCGATGGATCTGTCCATGTTCCTCGGCGTACGCTTCAAGGTTAGAACACTTTATTTCGACTTCAAGAATGGTGATTACACTAGTATGAATACTTTTTTATCCAACATTGACTGGCTCGAATTCATCAATCAGGACCTTCATTCATCAGTTGAAGTCTTTTCCAACATACTATTGTATGCCATTGATCAGTTCATTTGAAAACGAACTCGAACACCGCCACGCAATCCGCCATGGAGTAACAATCATCAACGCTTTTTAAGCGTTTGAAAAGCGTGAAACGGTCTGCTTTGCACAAATATTCTAAGTGTAAAACCCGCCGATGTAAACAAGTTTACCACACTGCCAATTTGCGATACAAACGCTTAAATCAAAAACTTTTTTTTTGCGATCAAAGGAAAGTTCAGCAACTACTACGTCACAATCCTAAAGGGTTCTAAAATTGCGTGAACGAACAGAGAAAAGAATCTGGTCTCCCCACTGTTATATCCAAGAGAAGTATTGAAAGCTCGTCTATAGATGGTATCTGTGATCTTTTCCTGAGTCAATTTTCAAGCGTGTTCATGCAAGAATCTTAGCATGATGAAAAAGTTCACAAAGCTGCAAACAATGTTCAAATTCATCTTCCAGTTGGATCACCCAATCGTCGATCCTAAAAGAGTGGAAAAAGCTAGATCCTCCTTTAAAGCATCAGCTAGTCCAGGTCTTGACGGAATCCCGGCAATTGTTTTGAAGAAATGCTGCACTAGTTTATCTACACCTCTATCCCGTCTTTTCAATTTGTCGTTGCAAGTCGGATCATTCCCAGATCAATGGAAATAATCATGCGTCTTTCTTGTCTTCAAAAAAGGAAACAAACGTGAGGTCAGCAATTATCGTGGAATAAAAACACAAAAAGTACCAATTTGGTTGTTTACACATCTTTCATCGCTAAAGCTCTACAGAAAGGGCAACAAATCGATTCGATGTATACGGATTTCTCGGCGACATTCGATAAAATCAACCATTGGATTACTATTGCAAAGTTCGAACGTCTCGGTTTCTCTGGATCTTTTCTCGATTGGCTTCAAACCTACCTGAGTGGCCAAGAAATGGCTATCAAATTAGGCGACTCAATTTCACCTTACTTTCTTGCTCCATCAGGAGTACCACAAGGTAGCCACCTAGGACCGTTAATATTTCTAGTGTATCTCTATGATGTTAATCTGCTACTTGGATCCTTCAAACTTTCTTTTGCCGATGATTTCAAACTGTATTGGACTGTTAATGATATTCAAGATGCTTCATTTTTACAATGTCAGCTCGATAGATTCATCGAGTGCTGTGAAACAAATCGTATGGATCTCAACGCTTGTAAATGCTCCGGAATATCATTTTTCCCGCAAACGCAGTTTGATTGACTGTGACTATAAGGTTGGATCTACAATTCTCAAAAGGGAATCTGTTGTTAAGGATCTAGGTGTGTTATTAGACACCAAATTGACGTTTAAGGAACATGTCGCATTTATAACCTCCAAAGCCTCTAAGACACTTGGTTTCATGTTTCGTATTGCAAAAAACATCAAAAACATTCAATGTTTAAAATCACTGTATTGTTCATTAGTGAGGTCAATATTAGAATACTCATCTGTCGTTTGGGCACCGTACTATCAGAATAGCATCTTACTTATCGAGACGATTCAGCGTAAATTTCTGCGCTTCGCTTTAAGACTGATCCGATAGGAATGATCCTATCAATTTGCCCAGCTATGATGCGCGATGTGAACTTATAGGTGTTTCAAAACCGCTCTTTGTTTCTGACCTTCTTCAATCAAAAATTGATTGTCCTCGACTGTTGTCGCTCCCCAACATAAATATTCCTTATCGTCAACTTCGCTCGAATTCGTTCCTTTTTCTACATGGTGCTCGAACAAATTACGGGCATAACGAACCATTTTCAAGTATGTGTCGATCCTTTAACCGCTGTTCCAACGAATTTGACTTCAATGTTCCCCGTTCCACTCTTCGAAAATGATTTTACAAAGTAATCGTAGTTCCACAGAACAGCACATGTTAGATTTTTTTTTTGTCGTTCAAGTTAGTTTATTATTATGTATAGCTCACTTAGTAGTTTTAAGCAATCATTGTATCATTTGGAAGCTATGTAACATTCTGTTGATACGAAAAGAAGAGGAGGTTTTTAGCGCCCATTTGAGAAAAAGCTCACAGCTGCAGCTCTACTGAAACGGGCTTTTCCCTGCTCCAAATAAAGATAAAGATAATAAAGATAAAGATTATCACCGCCGTTGCATATTTTTGCCAATCGATGTTCTTTGTGAGGTCGAATGGAACTTTCGATGGTTCTGAAGATTGAGGGCCCCACATAATTGAAATAATGATTGGTAAGGGATCGCTACCATGGGAATCATTAATGACTTTCCACAAAGCGTGAAAATTGTTTTCATTTTCTGAAGAAATCCATGTTTCACTAAGAGCAAATATATCATAATCGGAATTGCGATCTGAAAATTTAAACACGTCTAGTTTAGGTACCAGACTACGGCAGTTCCACTGTACAGTAATCACATCTCCGACCTGATTCGATGAATTATCCATCGAAAAATATGATCCATCGAAAAATTTGATCTATTTGGATTGGCCAAGAAACAGTCAATAGCTTAAGGTATCAATCCAATGACGGAAGCAAGGCAGAAACTAAGCTTCTAAGAGAGTTTTGTATATTGAACTTGTCTACAATGAATGCCACAATCTCCGAAAAAGCTATCAATCCTCGATCGGACTTGGATTCCTATTGGAAAGGTAATGACGGAAAGTCCTTACTGCATCCAGGAGTTGGAGCAATTGGAACTTTCGGTTCACAATTTCTTTCCTATTAGCCTGAATATTTTGCAATCTTTTCTAGGCAACTTTTGTTATCGTTATCGCATTTTCGGTGAGGAACGTTTCCTTTTTGAGGCTCCGGGTGTGTGTACCACCGTAGAATCATCTCCCTTGTATGAGTCAAGGTCCAATTCTTCAGTTGACCAGATCGAAAATTGGTTTTCATCTCGAGTGGCGGTTGCAGACTTAAGGATTTCTGCATAAGTATGCCTGGAGCTTCCAGTGATGGAACGCTACACATTATCGGAGTGGCTTTTGTACCTTGGGCACTCCTACCAAGAGTGAGGACTCTCACCACAATAAAAAATATATGTCTGCACAGCTTGTGTACAAGAATCCTCTGTGTAGTTTTCACCACACTTGCCGCAACGAAATTTATTGCTTCAGTGACTGGCTGAATCTCCCAGCGTTTTGCAGTTCGTACAACTATATACCCTCGGTCTATACAAGCGCGCCGGGAAAATATATCCATCTTACTTAACAAAGGAATACAGAACCAGCGAAGGTCACCCGAACCAAGTCAGAAAAATGATAAACTTTCTATTCGTCTTTCAACGATGCTGAATGTAGTTGCTTTACATCCAGTATAGCTACAATCTCTTCCGAGTTTAGAGACTGTAGAGTTCTTAAAACAACAAGAAATCAAGTCATCGACAGTCAGACTCGCATCGTAGACAACGCCATCGATCTCCGCATCTCGCAAAGGAACATATACACATAATTCGATGTTAAATAATTTGTGGTTAGCAATCTTATTAGCTATTTCATAATTCGGCGTTTTTACACGCAGTCTATTAAACCTTTCTTCATGTATCGAGACACCCGGAAACTAACGCAGCAATTCTCTCGAAATGTCAAGAGTTTATAATGGTTTATCTTTGGGCCGAAAAAAGTGGTCCCTTCGTAAATGGGTGGTAATGCCTTATGCGTGTAGCTTCAGCCTCAGAAGAGGCTATAATTATGCTCAGGAAAACAAAAACACAATCACAAATACTAAAATAAAAAAATATTACCCTTCCCCAATTTTTATTTTTTTTTATATAAAAGTTTGTTTATTTGTCGAAATAAATTAATATTCGCATAATTTTTTAGACACCTACTTCAAAAGCGAAATTTAGCTCATCCTTTCATTGCAGCTATCAATGAATCAATGATTTATCCTTTCATTGCAGCTATCAATGAAGGCAATATAATTGACTAAAATCTTTAGGAACACTTTTGCCACGTGTGCTGCTGTGGTTGCTAGATGTGTGGCAACGTACCACTTTTTTGGCAACAGGAAGGTGTTAAGAAGGGTTACTTGTTAATTAAGTGACAAGCTGCGTTGCGAATGTAACCAAACTAGTCATGAGATTTTCATGACGAGTGTGTCCCGTTCACCTTACTCATTTCTGACACAGGTTTTGAAAATGCAATGCCGAGAATTTTTATTGTATTTTCCGTTCGTTACCATGACACAGTAAAGGGGTGATCCCTTGCGCTGAACTGGTCGATTTGACGTGCCGCAAGGGCTCAGTAGGGATTCTTTGTCAAGACCCGAAGCTAAGAGTCAGTTCCATTGTGGTTATTCCACATAAATAAGTTTCTCCACAGTATTTATCTAAACATTTTAGCATAAAGCAACATGACAAACAATGAAGGCTAAATTGGTTTTTCAGCATTTCAGCATGCAGCCGCTGGTTGGCGTAGCCCGGGCAATGTCAATTAGACCAGTGGTTCCCAACCTTTTTGGGCTCGGGACCCCCTTTTTGAATCAGTAATGGCCCCGCGACCACCTTGAAAAACTAATGTGATTATGTTGCGATAAAAAATAAAGAAATACATCAATTTACGATCTTTTTGATTTATTACGACATTTTATGTTATAACCAGGGAAAAACACTCTCAGTGTGATTGCTGCGCCTGGATTTGGGACACTAGATTTGAAATTCGGGGCTGTGTTTGAGACAACGTCAATCTCATGTCATCTTCAACGTTCAGTCTGTTTCTTGTCTTCGTTTTGATTTGAAGTAGAGTTGAAAATCCGCTTTCACAAAGGTATCTTGATACGAATGGGATTAGGATCTTCAATGCCTCCATGGAAACTTTGGGGTACGAGCCATACATAGCACGCCAGAACTGGCTCAGTTCCTTTTCATGAAACAAATCGCGAGACGAAGAATCGTTTTTCAGGTCCAAGTATTCATCCTGTATCTCATCTGGAAGGCTAGCCACATCCAATGAAGATGAAAACGGGTTGCGTACTAAAGCAGCTACTTCTTGCATCAACTCGGGGAAATACTTCTCAAATTGCTGCTCCAGTGAATCCAAATGTGCAATAATTTCTGCTTGGAGAGCCGAAGTCTGCTCGCTTGCTCATTTATCGGTCATATTGCACAGACGATCAAACATGGCAACATTTCCCATCTTAACTTTTCGGCGCCAATTTTTTAGTTTTTCCGCGAATGCATGAAGATGATCTTGGAAGTGAACAAGATTGGATTGTTTGCCCTGGAGTTTCAAATTCAGTAAATTCAGATGCTTAAAAACACCAGCTAAGTAAGCGAGATGCTTCTGAAAGTCTCCTTCATCAAAATGTGCAAGTTTTCCCTTGAGCTTTCAAAAACGTTTGGATCTCATCCTTCAACTCGAAAACGCGGTTGAGTACATTACCCTTCGACATCCAGCGTACGGAAGTGTAGAAAAGAAGAACCTCGTGATCTGAGTGCATTTCCCTGTAGAGTTCTTTGAATAAACGTGTATTCAGGGCTCCAGACTTAACATAGTTAACAATCTTTATGACCAATTCCAGTACTTTCAATAACCCTTCCGGCAACGTCTTGCAGGCAAGAGCATATCGATGGATCATGCAATGGACACCTGCGGCATGTGGGGCAAGCTCCTTGACCTTCTTCTGAAATCCAGATTTCTTGCCAAGCATCGGTGCAAACCCCACAAAGTTTTTTCTACTGCAAGTCACCAGATTCAAAAAAACGCCTTGATTTTAGCCATGATATCATCACTTTTGGTAGTAGTTTCCAAGTCACAACAGAAAAAAAAAACCCCTCCTTTAAATCGCCAGCAGAGCATACGTACTTCACAAACACCAACAGCTTCGCACAGGAACTGACGTCCGTTGATTCATCGAGTTGAATTGCGAATAAAGGAGATTGTTTTATTTCTTCCAGAACTTGCTCTTTCACGCCTTCGGACATATGGGCAATTCGTCTTTGCACAGTGTTGTTTGATAATGACACTTGCCGCATTTTCTTTTCACTTGCTTCCCCAAGAACCAAATTCACCATTTTCAGCATGCTAGGTTTGATCAGAGTTTCTCCAATCGTATGAGGTTTATGGTTTTTAGCGATTTCCAGTGCTGTCTCATATGACGCCTGCACTACTGCTGTGTTTTGTCGTTGAATGCTACCAGTGGCATCGGATCTCTGCCGTTTCAAGCCAGCTTCATGACGCCGAAAAAAGTGCACATCCTTAGTACTATGCTCTGCATGCTTGGTATCCAAATGCCGTTTCAATTTCCATGGCTTTATTGATTCAACACTCAACACAACGCCACAAAGCACGCACTGTGGCTTATCGACGCCATTAACGATTATAGTTGTGAAACCAAATTTCATATAATCCTCGGAATACTTGCGTCTCTTTTCCATGGTGATGGTCTATAAAGTTCAACATAATCTTGTTCTTTTCTGTAACTATTTTAAATTTATTGAATACTTTACCTATTCAAGTTGACAATATTTAATTTGCAGCGGTAAACCAAAATCTCAGCAAAATTTTAAATGTGGAAGCAACAAATTGGTCGGATGATTGATTCGGGACTCGACGCGTGAATGGCCAGTTCAGTTGTAAAAGAAGACAAAACAAATGAGCCAACTACTACTGGGCATTCATTGAGTTTTTCTTCACGTTTAACGACGCACCAGGACGCACACTAATACATCAACTCACATCTCAGTAAGAAGGAAAGAGCAAATAAAAATGAATCCATTCAATCGCATGTGCTAGCAAGAAAAAGACAATGGAAGAAGCAACTGTCCTTCGTTGCCTTCCGTTCACCACTACTCTGCTCTACTCGAACGAATTATAAGAAGACCAAAATATACTCGTTTATTCTTTAAATTCATGCACTTTATAAGTAGGTTGCATTTTGTTTTATGGATCAGTTATTTTTTTTTTATTCTGTATGCATAAAAATTGTCAAGCTGGCCAGACGCCCGCGACCCCCCTGGGAAGCCCTGAATTAGACAATAGCGAAGTGAGTGACTGCGACTGAAGATCGTGTACAAGCAGGGTATATATTCCATTCTTATTTTATTAATAACTTCAAGGTCATCCTTGCATTTCAAATTACTTTTGCCTTTGAGAGCATGGAGCAGCATGACAATTTAATGTTTGTAATGCTCTATTTGTTTTTCTGCATTTCATCTTAACAGTGAAACAGTGTTAAAGTTCTATTTCTGAACTTCAACTACTATTTCATAAAAGACTGGCATGTGATTATAAGCCGTATAGAACTGTATTTAAATATTTGTGTTTACTGGTATTATGATAAGATACTTCATTTATTTCAGGAATCATCAAACCGGGCTCTTCGATCACTCAAAATGCTTTCTTCGCCTTATAGAATAGTCTGTTGATTCTATAAAAAAATAATTAAAGATCTTTTCATTTAAATTTAATCTTCGTTCATTGGACTGATCTACTCTGATTTTCAGCTTTTCCTGGACCATTAAGATATTAATACATAGGGTATGTCACCCTTGACCCAGCCTATGATGCAACGATTGATTACATTTTTGATTATAACTGATAAAGTATTTGAGCTGGAAGCGATATTCAACTATTTATACACCTGCTTGGATAAGTTTAGTAATACGTTTGGTAGAATGTTTCACAAAAAGTTACACTACGCATTTTATAAGGTCAGAAACTTTCGATTGATATGGATGTAATGTCGGTCTAGAAGCACCAAATTGGGTTTATTCGTCTCATTTGATAGATTATATTAAGTACAGTTTTCGAGCGGTTTATTCATCTGATTTTCCAATTTAAGGCATTGTCCGCTGTTTTCCCCTTAACCAACAACAAAAATTATAATACAAACTAAAATAAAACTGATTTGAAACAATAAAGTGAGAGTCACATATAATTTATCAGCCATTCGAGAATGAAAACGTTATAATTAACTATACAACGATTTTTTTCATCTGGTTTGTGTTAAGATATGCCATTTGAAAAAAATTCAAACGCAAACTCATATATTTTCATTAAAATTTTACAAATAACACCATTTTTACTACGTTATTAATACAACAGGCCATAGTTGGGAACATAGAAAAAAATATGACCCTAACATTGGGTCTACGGTTTCCATCTTAAATCATTATTATTTTATCTATGTAAACTGTCAGTTAATAACATGTGACTATTATATGTACATCTAGGCTGCATTACTCTATTAATAGGAACAATTTAGCCAAATGTAGATCATTAGAAGATCGTGGACATAAGCTGTTCAGCTTAACCCGTGAAATCATGGTGTCTGAAAAGTTACGGGAATCGAAAATTACGTGGAAGTGAACAACTATAAAATAATTGATGAAGTTTGTCAGAAGCAGATAATTTCTCATCTCCATGCGAAGCGCTAGGAAAGACGGTAATTTATTGCTGGAACGAATAGACATGAAGAGAAAGTGTATTGATAGTTCCGTATAGGGCAACGGCAGGCTTTGAAAATTGAAAGATCAAGTTTGAAAACGAGCGGAGGGCATTATTGAACGGTAGTATCCGATCAGGCACATAACCCTTTACCATACTACCCCATGCAGGATAGGCAAGGGGAGGAAGATTTCCGGCGGCACACACGATTTCCATCGGCATTTCGTCCCAAATTCGTTTGATTACGATTTTGAATAGGTTCATATAAGACGCCTTGTGGTCATGCACCTTTTCCAGCATGTATGACCATACGAAATAATCCAAGGAATTCAGATCTGGTGAACTGGAAGGCCATTCATTCTTGTCCAAAAAGTCAGTCAAATTTTCTCGGCACCAACCCTGAACGAGATTTGCAGTATGCGATGGCGCTCCGTCCTGCTGAAACACATAGTGATCCTCTCCAAACACCTCTTGTGCATATAGCTTGACAACTTTCTCCAAAACTTCCGTTTTATAATATACGGCATTCACTTTAACGCCTTTTTCGATGAAAAGCAGTGGTAATTTGTCTCGCTTGCAAATTCCTCCCTAAACCATCACTGACGCAGCACTTTGGAACCGTGGAATATTCCTATCACCCTCTGGAACAGTTCTCGAAGAGAGAGCCCACAATCTGTCGTTCTGGACATTGTGGGATTGTTGCAAGACGAATAACTTTTCGTCGGAAACGCTAAATTCTTCCCCACCGTGCCGCGACAAAAGCAGACTTGCTCTTTCGAGTCGTTTCTGCTTGGAAGGTTCCGAAACTCCGTGAACCTTACGTGCATTGACGATCTCGAAACATTCAGATCTGCGGCCATTTTACGTACAGAGCGCTGTGATTTTCGTCTAATCCGTTCCCTGACCACTTTAACAACTCGTGCAGTCCTCACCGTAGGAGTACGACCGGATCTCTTCCGGTCATCCAACGAGTAGGTGTCACGATACCTTCGGATGGTTCGGTACACAAAATCCCGCTTTACTCCGAGGTTTTTCAAATTTCTCAAAATAGCACCCGGGCGCTCACCTTTCAAAAACTTTTTTATCACCACAGCACGAAACTCCTTCATCGCTGGTAAAACATAAACACCGAATGAAAACAATCAGACATAACCTAAAAGCGTTTGTATTAACATAGTGCAAAACTACACCAACACATACGTGAAGCATGTTGAGTAGTTGCACGACACCAATGCAAGGAAAAAGTGTATGAGAATATATTGGAAACGGTGTATTGTGTGAATATTTCTATTATGTGTCCAACAGGGAACAAAGTTGCCTTTTTCGATTTCAAAACATGATATTTAATTGAGTTGTCATAGTAGGATATTAAAACTTTGTGACATCTTATATCTCGTTAATAGTTATCAACTTGGAGTGAAACAATGATGACATAGACAGGGGGCGCGAGGTAAGGCTTCTGATTTTTTTTTATTACGTAAAAGGCCGAGAGGGAACGTTTTTACCCACGGAACTAAAATGATCGCCGTACATTTTCGATTCTTCATTTTAAAATTCTGGAAAGAACTTTATTGTCGAAGTTGACCAAGCTGATCGGCCCGTATGCAAGAGCTGTATCTCCGGCATTATGTTTTTTCACAAGCAAACTGTCGACAAACTGTGTGGGGAAATTGGAGTATAGTGCTTCATTAATTACCATATTCATTTCACGGTCGATCACATTAAACGTCCTCTGGTAAAATTCCTTTGGCAGACCATCAGGTTCGGGGTACATGTATCGTGGATGTCAGGGTTATGTCGCCGTAAATTCATCATCAGATGATCACTATGTGTTTCAGCAGGACGGAGCGCCATCGCATACTGCAAATCTCGTTCAGGGCTGGTGCCGAGAAAATTTGACCGACTTTTTGGACAAGAATGAATGGCCTCCCAGTTTACCGAGTACACCCAGTTTATTTGAATCCCGGATTATTTCGTATGGTCATACGTGCTGGCGAAGGTAAATGACCACAGGGCGTCAAAATCAAAACCGTAATCTAACGAATTTGGGACGAAATGCCTGTGACGGTTTCGAAAAACGTCTGGAGCTGGTCAAGAAGGTTAAAGGCGGTGTTATTTCAAAACATATGCTGTAGTTGATCAGTATTATATTGCAATATAATGGGTAAAGTTATCATTAAAATCTGGGTTATCGATTTGAAATAAATAGAGTTTTATTTTGTGTGAGAATATATTGGACACGGTATAATTTTCTAAATAAAAAGAAAATTAATGCAATTTACAATTAAAATCGATAAATTTACTAAAGAGATATATGTTCCCAATAATTGTACGGTTATTATTTTTTGGACCTAAAAATGGGGCATACCCAGTATTTCTCGAAGATAATACAAATGTGTACAATGGAATAAATCATTCACATCATATTTACCTTTTTTCAACATAGCGGATAGCCATGGTAAACACTAAGTCTCAATTTATCAAATTGTAATTTATCGTACAAACACAACTGTAGATACGATAAGAAAAGGACCTTACTATGTTTCGGTTTAGCAGCATCAAATTGTAGTGAATAATTACACAAACGTGATTTACAAAAACCACACTATTTTCGAAGATCCGCACAAAGTGTAAATCATTTTGAGCTAGGTCACCAATCTCTAGATAGGGTAGAGAACTACACAGACCTATTTGCTAATAGTTGTCCCATCGTGCCGGAAATGCTTTTTTTCTGTTATCTCTATGTGTTGAATAACTTAACATTTGATGCGATATTTTAGTTCAATGTAAAAAAGAACGGAAAAAGATATTTTAACACACCAAATTGCATTTTGTTCCTTGAGAAATTAAATACTTTACAAAAATGTGTCTACTCCCTGCCACACTGACTTGCGACAGTTAGCCGGAACTTTGGCCATAGAAGAAAAAAAGAAGCATGCAGGCATATTCTTCAGTTCCTTGGTCGCCTTTTTGATCAAACCATCCGTCGTTTTGGCCACGGAATGATTTGAATGGTATCTCCTCTTCAAATTGGTCCAGAACTTCTCGGTTGGGAGGAGTTGGGGCACGTTGAGCGGTTGGCATGCTTGGGCACCACCAATTGCCCAACCGCTCCATTTTCTCCAGCGCCCGCTTTGAGTAGGTGACCGACGCTAGATTCAGCCAAAACTCCACGTCGTCATCCTTGTGGTACTTTTTGATAGAGGCGGCAACTTCTGAGAAGCACTTCATACTGTAGATCTCGCTGTTAACTGCCTGTCCCGACAAAAAGAAGAGGGGACGTGACATCCCCTTCTCACTAATTGTGAGCCACAGCAACACCTTCTTTGGGAACTTCGTGTGCGCTATGTGGTTCACATCGTTGCTAATTTCTTTTGTCGGGGAGGTGAAGTAGCCTTTTCCTTGCCAGTCATTGCCGTCCAACGTGAGGTACGTCTCGTTGCCCATATCGACCACCACGTTCCGCTTCGCGGGGAAGATCTCTTTGATCAGAATCTTCAGCCTTGGTTTCTGGGTTTCCGCTTGGTTCTCCGACACGACTGGCTTGGACTGACGCTTCCGCAAGTGGATATCCATATTGGCCAAATACTTCTTGACAGTTTAGCCAATCGCAATGGCCTCCCAGCCTAACGCACGGAAAGAAGTCGCCACCTTGCCTTCCGTCTTCCGTTTTAGCTTCTGTCGAATCCTCCGCTCGCTTGAAACGGTCGGGCGGCCGGAACCAGGCTTCCACTTGATGAACTCTCCCTTCTCCAAATGTGCCTGAATCTTGTAAATGTTTCCGCAATCTTATCCGGCCGACACGAAGTGGGCCAAGATGACCGACTTTTTTAGGCCCAGATGGAGCAGGCGGTACGAACAAATCATAGATCGAAGTTGTTTCACTGTTCTCGCCATAGCTGCCGTAAACAAACTGATGGAGCTTTCACATTTTCACAGTATATAGGCAACTAGTATATATTGACTACTGACCGCTGGACCGGCCACCAAGTGGCGGGGTACTCGCTTGAAAAATCGAAACATTTAGTCGCTTATTTTTTAATGCACGGTTTAGCATAAATTGTTCATGTGTAAAATCCCTGAATGTTTACCTGCTCTAATTTTTTCTTTTCCTTGATTGATTATTAGGTGACCACCTGGCGCTTTAATGTTTTTTTTCGGCCAAAAGAAATCAGTGGGCCAAGTTTGCCAATAAGAAAGCGTGGTGAACTTTTAACCCAATCTCATCAATGTGAGACTCCACAATTAATATGAACACACGTTGAGAAAGGTTGTACGATCCGTGGGCGCTATATATGCCTGGATTTTGAGGGGTTTTTTCTCGTTCGTATATAGTTCGAACGGCGCAGAGAAACCAAGTGCAGAGAATTATTGCACCAAACAAACACTGCTGCTGTTACAGTTCTCCAGTAAGAGATACGAATTAGTCACTTTATCGTTTTTTACCGCAGAGTAAAAATATTACCGTGAATATCAGTTTCACGCATTTAGAATTAGGTCGATCATAATACTATATTGTTTATTCATATTTTGATTTATGTTCTAATTTAGTTTAAGTTCAATTGTTTAAGCATGTAGCTTTAGTTTATAATTGGTATTTGGGTAAATTACATTATTGACAAATTTGACTTTTCATTATGACAGTGGGAATCCATCTGTGTTATTAACATTTCATTTTTTGCCCAGAGTTGCTTGAGTAACAAGGCAAAGTACTTCTTGTATTAATGGGCCAAGAATCGGGTCTGAAACCCCAATACGTTATATTATTCTATTTAATTTGCAATTTGATAAAATAAAAGAGTATATTAAATTCCCTGACGAAACCTGAGTCATGTTAACAAAAATCGAAGTCTAACTAAACTTGCAAAACAGAACAAAACATGAGAGCAAATCAAGCGACGTTTATTTCATATAATATTATACCATACCTAGTTTTCATATCCTTTTTAAAGATTACAAATTTCAGAATGTTCTCACGTGTAAGTTGGATTCCATTAACTCATGTGGGACGTTCCGTAATAAAGTTATTCGTTTAAGTGACATGCAGCATTTCTGAGACCTAATCTGTGTCATATATTTACACTTCCTGAATCCCATGCTACACAAGTGCTTGAAACTGTTGTAAGGAGTCAAGTCGATCGTCAATCAGTTCGGACGCGTTTTAATTTCGTTCCTAGCCACGAGCGTTTTCGCGTTTTTTTACATACCTACCTTTCGGTTTTTGCTTACGCGCATTTTGTTCGTCATGAGCTGTCAAATTTGCTTGCTCGATTCTACCGCCGATGCGGTATTGTGGACCTGCATAGGTTGTTCGCGTGCCTTTCATGCCGCCTGCGTGGGAGTATCTGTCCAGCGCAACTCTCTTAGAAAAAAAGAAAAAAAAAGGATGTTATGCCTTATGTGCTGCCGTGCTGCAGCTCCTGCCAAACCCTCATAACGCTTAATTTTGAAGTTCAATTGCTGACAAAGCAACAGGCTAAACTAGCCGAAAAAGTGGAAAGCAAAACGCAGGTTACCCATCGCGCGACGAAGCAAATTAATGCTACTGTTTTGAATGAGGGAATCTGCCGCCTTGAGGGTATACTCAACGAAATTCAAAAAGAGCTGACGGTGATCAAATGCAGCAGTTCTGCTGGCATTAAAAATCACATAACAAATTTATCATCGTTGATGGAATAAATGACGTCAGGTCTATTCAATGACCTGAAATCATTAAATGAACGTATAAAAAAGATTTTTTTTATTAGTTCGTTTATTTGTTAGGCTTAGGCGTTTGTAACACTTTACGGAGCCGATTTTCAATATTGTTATATAAAATGGGGTGCCAATTACTCGTGGCTAGCTCGAAGTTAATGGGTCACATTATCGTTTGGAAGGGGCTAGGTAGGTACCCTATTTCAGGAATTGTTTGCTGCTCATGGTTGCGACATCTACCAAATCCACGGTCCCTGTAGTCCCTTTCAGGAACTAAGCCGCAGATGGGTGACACTGCTTGCTGGGCAGGTACAAGTAGCACGGAAACAAAACGATAGTTTAACTGGGACACAATGACAGGGAATTTATCAGACTGGAGGAGAAGGGGTGATGACATTACACTCTTAGATCAGACAAACAAAAGAATTCGTAAATCACTTGCATGTAGGGGAGATCACGCATTCCCAAAACATCTCTTACTTCGCGGGACGGTTGTCTACCTCGGGCCACTAGGGTATCCAATAGTCGTGCTCTGGAGGCAACATAACCCGGGCAATGCCAAACTGCGTGATCGATGTCATCATAACCGGTTCCGAACCTACATACATTGCTATCGACGAGGTTAATTCTGTAGAGATGTGCGTCTAGCGAGTAGTGGTTGGACATAAGTCTTGACATCACATGAATGAAACTGCCACTTACATCCAGACCTTTGAACCACGATCTCGACGAAACATATGGAATAATGAAATGTAACCACCACCCAAGAGAATTACTTGTCCAATCGTTTTGCCAACTTTGAAAAGAACTCTGACGTAATAATGGGAAAAAATCATCCGCCTTCTCATTGGCTGGAATTGAGCAATGTGAGGGGACCCATGCAAAGGTAATTCTAAATGATCTTTCGACCAACGCACACATATGCTCCCTTATTTTTGAAAGAAAGTAAGATGAGTGCCACACTGTATTCATCGACTAGAGGGCCTCAATTGAATTGAGACTATCCGAGAAGTTGAAATAATGGTCTATGGGCATGTCGGAAATTATCCCCAATGCGAAATTGATTGCTACCAGCTCAGAAACATATATTGAATAAGGTTCCTGTAGTTTCCGGAAGGCAGGTGAGTATTCATTGTAAACACCGAAACCAGTGGATCCATCAATGCGCGACCCATCAGTGAAAATTCTTCTTTTGCAATTGACATGTTGGTACTTTTTAATAAAAATATGGGGGATTAAAATAATTCGAAGTTGATCTGGAACTCCTTGTATAGCCTGTTTTATGGAGAGCTCATAGTTAATGGAGGAACTGTGATAAGTGAAGCGAACACTAGAAGGATTATAGCACGGGAGACTAATATCAGATGACATATAGTTAATATAGATTCGTAAGAATGTAGAATGGATACTCAATACGAGCATTTCTTCGAAATTTTCAATCACAAGGTTGTTACTGATTCCATACATGATCAGTATTCTAGATGAGAGCTCCCAGAAGCGGTTCTGTAAGGGTTTCACTCCTGCCAGAACCTCCAGGCTCATATTGTGCGTTGAAAGCATACAGCCAAGGGCAATACGTAAACAACGATATTGAATGCGTTCCAATTTGATGAGGTGGCTGTTTATGCCGAGTGGAAGCAAAAAGAGCCATATTCGAGAACGGAAAGAATAGTTGTTTTATAGAGTTTAATGAGGTCTTCCGGGTGAGCACCTCCCCATGTCCCGGAAATTGATCTTAGAAAATTGATCCTTTGTTGACATTTCTGTTTTAAATACGCAATGTGAGTACTCCAAGTGCATTTTGAATCAAACATGACTCCAAGATATTTGAAGGTCATTGATTGGGTAATGTCTCTTACCAACAGCTTGAGACACAGTTGGGCTGGGAACCGCTTTCTAGTGAACACTACCAATTCGGTTTTATGCGGTGAAAACTCGATCTCCAAATTTTTGGCCCAGATGGACAGATTATCCAGGGAATTTTGCAATGGTCTTTGCAAGATTTCCGCACGTGGACCACTACAGGAGATCACAGCATCGTCTGCAAGTTGTCTTAGTTTGCATCTAATTTTCAAGCAGTTATCAATATCTTTAACATAAAAATTATAAAGCGAGGGACTTAAACATGAGCCTTGGTGTAAGCCCATGTAGCTAGTTGTGGAAAATGTCAGTTGACCTAGATTAAAGGTCATTTGTTTTTCTGACAGTAAATTAGACAAACAGTTATTTAAAATTCCTGGTAAACCACTACTGAGCAGACTATCTGCCAGTATATCTATGGAAACTGAATCAAATGCGCCCTTAATATCCAGAAATACTGAAACAAATTGCTCCTTGTGTGCAAAGGCCAGTTGTATATCAGATGAGAGCAACGCTAAAAATCCGTTTGTTCCTTTGCTCTTTCGGAAACCAAATTGAATATTTGATAATAGGTTGTTTGATTCAACCCAACGGTCAAGTCCTGATAGGATCATTTTTTCTAACAATTTCCTTCAACATGATAGCAAAGAGATTCAACCCAACGGTCAAGTCCTGATAGGATTATTTTTTCTAACAATTTCCTTAAACATGATAGCCTAGAGATCGGACGGTAAGAATTATTATCAGACGCTGGTTTCCCAGGCTTTTGAATAGCTATTACTTTATCCTGTCGCCATGCGGGTGGAACTATATTTAGTTCCATGAGAGTGTTATACAGGTTAAGTAATCGTCTCTTAGCAATACCGGGGAGATTTTTTAGAAGGTTGAATTTAATCATATCGCTTTCAAGAGCAGAGTTATTCGATGAAAGCAGTGCCATTGAAAACTCCAACATTGTGAATGGTTCGTCCAGAGAACCGTTATTTCGGGTAGTATCCCGTAAATTCGGTTGTGTTGGGACAGAGTCTGGACAAACCTTTTTAGCGAAGTCGACTATCCACTGCATGGAGTATTCTTCACTCTCCTTGGAGGATGAGCGGTTTCGCACATAACGAGCCTTTCTCCAAAGCGTTGTCATCGAGGTTTCTCTAGATAGTCCCTCTACAAACGAACGCCAGTAATTGCATTTCTTTGCTTTGAGTAAGTTTTTAAGCTTTTTTTCAAGCTTGAGGTACTTATCAAAAAGCTCACATGTTTCTTGTCTACCATAATCTTTAAACGCATTGGATTTCTCCAGATACAACTTAGTGCATTCATCATCCCATCCAGGGGTGGCGGGTCTTCTTTTGAGGGATGCACTTGGAACACGTCGTTTCTGAGCTTCTAATGCACTTTTGTACATCAATTCGGAAAGGAAACGATACTCTTCTAAAGGTGGAAGTGGATCGGTAGAATCAATACCAAGGGTTACCGCCGATGCAAAATGTTGCCAATCGATATGCCTCGTGAGGTCATAAGAAACATGGATTGACTGGTCTGTTTTTTTGAAAACTATTTGTGATTGAGATAATTATTGGTAAGTGATCACTACCATGGGAATCATTGATTACCTTACACAGACAATCTAATGATAGTGAACTAGAACACAAAGATATGTCAAGTCGATTCTCCCTGGCAGGAGGTTTTTCTATTCGTGTCGCTTCCCCAGTGTTCAAGATGGTCAAGTTGAAATCATCGCATAAGTCATAGAAAATACCCGCTCTGTTGTCATCGTATTTTTCGCCCCAAGCAGTACCGTGGGAGTCCAGATCACCCAGAATAAGAACTGGAGATGGAAGTTATTTAACTGAACTCCAAAGTTGACGGCGGTTTATTGATGTTGATTGAAGATTTTTATTCTTTACATGTATTTTGCAAGCGACAATTTCAATTCCTTAGATTATTGGGAGTGAGATTTTATAGAAGGGGTAGCACTTTTTGATCCCCAAAAGTACGCCACCATATGAATCATCTCGATCCAGGCGAATAATGTTAAAATCGTGAAAGTTTAATTCATCTTCAGAAGAAAGCCATGTTTCACAGAGAGCAAATATATCACAATCAGAGTTGTGAATCAAATACTTGAACGAGTCTAATTTAGGTATTAGACTGCGACAGTTCCATTGTAATACGGTGATCATATCTTGATCCTCACTCGACGAATTATTCATCGAAAGATATGAATTCACCAATAAGGCGCCATGATACAGACAATTGCTTGAAGTAGTTTCCAACTATAGGAATAAGCAGGTCAATAATTCCTCGGAGCGGTGAAGCATCCAAAAGGCCAAAAGCATTTAAAATGACCGGCAGTGGATGGAGCGATGACCTTCCCTGCTGCGATGATGCTTATGGGATTTCACTTTTTCCCTCGGGTGTATGACGATGGTACTGGCTGGACAGACCATCCGTCGGACTCGGCCGGAAATGTCTGCTTCCCTAAAGGAACGCTCGGCTGGATATCGGCGGTTCAAACAATGCACTAATTTCATTCACCGCGTGGTTTATAGCGGGTGCAAAAAAAACACAAGACGTAGTGCGGAGTGTGAAAAAAACTGAACCAAAGCTCTTCAGCGTTCGATGCGGAATGTATTAAAAAAATTAGCAGCACAACCGAATTTATTGCTTCTGGTAATGTTATGTTCAAAAATCCGATGTTTAGAACAGATATAATGGAAGAGCTGAAATCTTTATCAGCTAACGTAAATGTAATTGAGTCGAAAATTATTTCCCACCCACCGGGCTCTGCAGACTCGCTCAAAGATGAGCTGAAAGATGCCAATAATATTCACCTGGTTCAGTCAGGCAGGCGCCTTCTTGGAACGAGAAAAGTATGGAAAACTGACTGGACCGATTACGACAAACGCAAATTGCATCGCGTAAAACAACGAAAACAAGCCGAAAATGCAAGAAGGCGAAAAAAGCATTCGCGTAACAACTACAGCAACAATACTCATTACAATAGAAGTCAAACCAGTAGGCCCAGCGATATTCAAGACAATCGCCATCAATACTCAAGACATCCGCAAGACAACTACCAGTACACCAATAATTTCTGTAACAACGACGGAGCTCTTAATTTCATGAAGGATCACAGCAGTAACAGCTTACTACCACCGGACAGAATACTTCTTGCGGCAGCGAAGGAAAGATTTTCCAACCCACCGGGATGCTCATCATTCGATACACCGACCAATACAGTTCCAGAGAGGGGAAATCCTGAACCCCTACCCGGCTCATCACGAAGTTACACGATCTTCTCGTAGCAGACAACCCAACTGGACGTCCCCTAGTTGCTCTTCAAATTCTGCTACATCATGTGAAACGTGCCAGTGCCACGCTCATCATTCGTGTTGTCGACGCAACTGGCGAGTTTCTCAGAGGAAGGATATGACGATGCTGATAATCAGCCCGGCGTTCACAGCATTTTTCAAAACAGTACAAATTCCGGACAGGTGAATATTAGTCAAAGCTCTTCACCTCACCCTCATTCCACGAATGAAATCACGGTATATTGTCAAAATTTTAATCGGATGAAAAGCGCTGCTAAGATCAGCGAAATTCAAAATAAAGTTCTTAGTAGTTCTTATACCGTGATTCTAGCAAATGAAACTAGTTGGGATGAGAGTGTAAGAAGTGCAGAGGTTTTTGGTAATAATTATAATGTTTATAGAGATGACCGTAATTATCAATGGTCAGAAAAAAAGTGCAGATCAGAGACGAAACTCATGTGTTTGTTTCGGTGTACTTTCCTCCCAATAATGCCCGTAAGGAAATATATGATAAGTTTTTTACGAATGCCGAAGAAATTGTGTCTTGTTTACCTCCTGAAGTAAAAGTACATATATATGGTGACTTTAACCAACGCAATGTTGATTTTATTGCTGACATTGATAATGAAAGCATCCTACTTCCAATAGTTGGGGAAAATGAGACGCTTAATTTCATATTTGACAAAATTGCTGATTTAGGACTTCATCAAATAAACCATGTGAGAAATCAACAGAACTGTTATTTAGACTTTCTGTTGACAAATATTTTCGATGACTTCTGTGTTAGTGAATCTTTGACTCCAATATGGAGAAATGAAGTATTTCACGGAGCAATAGAGTATTCTCTTTTTGTACAAGGAAATGAGACGCCTGATTGCGGACTCGAGGAAGTTCTTGACTATAAATCAGATAATTATGCTATCATAAGAAGCAAACTATACTTAATTGATTGGCAAACAGTATTTAGGAATGAAGATAATGTTGAAAGTGCAACTGAAGTGTTCTACACTAAGTTGTTTGCAATTATCCAGGAAGAAGTACCAGTTATTAGACGTAGACGAAGAGTATTTTCAAAGGATCCAGTTTGGTTCAATAAACAAATTAAAAATTTAAAGAACCGTAAGCAAAAAGCGCATAAAATTTACAAAAAACATAACAGTTCCGTTAATTTAGAAAGCTATTTGAACATCTGTGATGAACTTAACGTGGCTATGAATATTGCATTTGAGGAGTAAAATTCAAAAATTGAACGTAAAATTAAATCTTGTCCAAAAAACTTTTTTAATTACGTGAATACCAAATTAAAATCAGACAATCTTCCATCCCGTATGTATTTTGACAATAATGAAAGTAATAATACAGAAGAAGTATGCAATTTATTTGCCAAGTTTTTTCAAGATACATACACAACATACTCAGAAGCAGATCGTGATCGGCAATACTTTGGGTTGTATCCTGAATATTCCAGTGACATAAGTGTGAATCAAATCTATGTGCATGAAATCCTGGACGGGCTAAAACATTTAGATTCATCCAAAGGCTCGGGACCTGATGGAGTCCCTCCTTTGTTTATGAAGACTTTAGCAGCTGAGCTTACTTCTCCATTGTTTTGGCTTTTTAATACATATGTCACTGGAATCCGGAGACTTTCCAAAATTATGGAAGAGCTCATTTCTAGTGCCTATTTTTAAGTCTGGTAAAAAATCTGATATTCGTAATAGGTTTAAGTTAAGTTAAGAATTTATTGTAATTAAAATGGTCTACAACTGATTGACGACGAAAAATAAATAAATAAATAAACATGAGCAATGCGCTTGTCTTCTACAATAACGACATGACACAATTACTAATCACTTGGGTTCAAATTTCATTGCAACCATCTAGAACACTTAGCAATTATTCCAAAGCAGTTAATATAATTTACACTCTTCTGATTGGTTAGCTAGTAAATGGTTAATTGGCAAACTAGGAAAATATAATTGAACACTTCACTTGATCACTTTAACAAAAAATTAGAGCTGGGTTATATCAGGGATATTATCGCGAGGTTCACGTAGGACCGCGTTGGTGTATAGTAATAATGGTATCATCTTATTTATTCATATCATAAGACATATGGTTGGTTAATATTAAAATGTTTTTAATATTTTGCTTGACCCGTCCCTTCTTATGATTTTTTTTACAAACCGAGGCATTGCTCTTTCAGTTCAGTTTAATGAAAAAAAATGAAGTTTAATGAAAAATCTCTGTAGAATTTACAACTCTCGACTGAATGCCTCAAACCATCCAAAATGTACTATTTTTGATAATATGCTAAGGTTTTCAGGAACATTTCACTTAAACACAAACTCTTTTATTGTAAAATTTAATTGGTCGTCCTGAAAAGGACGATGGTTATGATACGCCTAAGATATTAATTTATATTTGGAGTTTATTTAGCTGGCCAAATAATGTGCCATCATAAAGTGATGTATTCAACCCGGATAGTAGTTTAATAAACTCCTCATCCCAACGGCAAGATAGTTGGGATGATTCTAGTAATCTAGTTGTCACAAACATCGTGTTGCGCTGGGAGGTGCCCGGCAATAGGTCGAGCAGGAAAACTTGTATACCTTTGCAGCGCTTCCGTCTGGTTCGTAGATGAGCAAGAGCAGGCGATAATTTGCTAGCCAGACGCGCAATCGCGAGAAAACGGATAAGATAAAAAAAACCGAGAAAAATCTTCGTAACGAGGGAGTGAAAAACACAACCGTATGTGCCGCTCAATCGAGCTTAAATATCCCAATGTAATCATTTTGGTTCGAATCGTGTGCTTTATACTGGTGTTGTTAGCATTGGCTACAAAAAAGAGAGGCATGAGAATGCAGTACAAAGCAAATTTGATAAGCGGTGACGGGGTTTAGTTATAAAATCAACAACAAAGCAAAATAATTTTGCAGATGAGGGTTGTGGCTATTGCTGTATTAACATGGAATGAAACGAGATGAAATAAAAAGAAGAAGTCAATTGGAACCATTTATTACCTATTTTTGAGGAGCCGAAAAGGGCAAACCATATTTTCAACCTGGTCATATGCAGATTTGTATGGGAGCAAAAGTATTTATACTAATAGCACTTAATTGAAATTGAAATCTAAAACATTTGTAAGTTATTCTAATCAAATGGTGTATAAATAAAGTCATTCTGTTCAGTCAAATTACTTGTCAGAGTTATTGGCGCTAAAAAACCTTTCACTTTTGCGTAACGCTCTCATTTTTCAAAATTTTGAAATGACACCCGGTATAGAAAAGAGAAAAGTAGTCCTACGTTAAAAAACAAAAAAAAACTGGAACACTTTTTCGCCATGTCTTCAGTAATTAAGTATTTCTTTCATTATTTCTGAAACGAATAAGCGGGGAAGTAGCTCATCAAATCTTCCGGCCCACCTCTAAACATCTTGCAATGAGCTACCAGGTGGTAAACCAACGATTGCCTGTCGATTCCAAATTTGGAAGAAGTCTGCATTTAATTATCTTATATATTAATATTCCGCCCTATATATCACAAAACATTGGATTGGTTGAGTGGATTGGAGATAATGAAGATCATTGGGTATAGCTTAAAGTCTCCCCCGGTTGGTACAAAACCGATGAGCTTGGAAATCAAGAGAAGCATAGAGTTCCCAGAAGGCACGAAAGGCTTCTAGAGGCTCTAATCTCACCAAATCCTTCGAAAGTAGTTTATTTGTTTATTTGTTTATTGTAAAATCAAACCGAATATAGATTTCGTTAACGGCATTGGCTACAGCGCGAACAACTTCATTCATCCCATACTGTCTGTTACGAGATGCAAGCTGCATAAAGTTGCGTTGTCTCATCACTCTTCTAGGTGCGTAGAAGTTGAGTTGCCGCAGTAGCTCTGGAGAGTCGACTTCACATATAACGACCTTAGCTGCAAAGATAATTTGAGCCTTACGTTTTCGTTCTTGAAGGGTATCAATCCCAAGAAGACTACAGCGGTCAACGTATGATGTCAAATCATAGGAATTACGCCAAGGTAGGTAATGGAGCGCATGGGTAACAAACTACTTCTGCACATTTTCAAACATGGCTATCCAGCAGGCTTGATATGGGCACCAACTATACAACTATATGGACAGGACTATACTCCAAAATAGAACGAACCAACGAGCAATACAATGTTCGCAGACAAAGCGGGTCGCGGAAGTCTTCGGAGCTTTTGAACAAAAAGCCAAGCGGCTTTGTTAGCTTTGTTCAAGTTGTCGTTATAATGTGGCTTGAAAGTCAATGCACAAACAAGATTAACTCCCAAATCCCAAATGACTTGACTCAGTATCTCCAATGGGTGGCCGGAAATGGAATAATCAAAACTGGTCAGCTTTTGCTTACGATGGAATGAGATGACATTTCACTTGTTGATGCTAAGCGTCAAATAATTGCGAGAGGACCATCTCTGGATACGACCTACGATAACCTGCAAATCTTCACAGTCGGCGGTGCTGTTGGTGACCTTGTACATCTTAACGTCGTCAGCGTAGAATAGACGGCATCCAGGTAGCAGTATCCTGTTCGTTCATGAATTGGGAAAACAGAAATCCAAGATTACTCCCTTGGGAACCCCGGAGATTTTTGTGAATATTTCGGATTGCGAATCATCAATCATAACACAAAGTGAGCGATCCGTGATATAAGATGCAAACCAATAGAACTCACAATCTAGAAACTATAGTGGCATAGCATCTTTCTGTTGGTATAAATCAGTTCACATAAGAAATCGGTACTAATATTTCAATATTTTACTAGACGGCGAGTGAATTCAGCTAACCGTTTACCAAAACGAGCCCCGACCACCCAACCCTGTTATCCAACATTTCTGCGATTTCTCGAGGAAGTGCTGAGGTACTTTCGGCTTCCAATAAAGTGAGTATCACGTCAACACATTCCTACCCTTCTCTTAACTATTTGACCTGCATTCGCGTGAGGCCGGCGACGGTATTGCCTTTGCTTGGGATCCTCAGTTTTGTGTAATAACAGCTGATCTGGCGATAACGGAGAAGCAATCTCGGGCGGTCAATCATGCTCATAATCATGATCTGAAAACGAATAAGTCCAAATGGCTACCGTTAGAAGTGGTTGAGTAAACAGTGTTTTGCAGAAAAATCAAAAAGTACAAACAAAGCTGCTTTAGGGCAAAGACTCATAAACTATAAGCAATGGATTTTTTTTTCAGTAGTGACGAGATTAATACTAACAATATTACTACTGAGTGCACAATGATAGCGGCATTAGTTGTGATAGTTATGGTGTTTGTGATTTTCTTATGTGCCAAAAAGTACACAACGCACTAATAACTAAGCAACTTCGATGTAAAGTGCAACTTAACTCTATGTGCCAGGTATAAATGAAACCGATTGCAGCTTTTGGGTTATTGTTTTGGAATGATGTGCTCGAGCAAGTTATAGGTGTTGAATGAATGTATTCATAAGTTTAAAGTTTAGGTCTGTCGACCTTTGAATTCTTACATGATCTGAGTTTCAACCGGTATAAGCCAGGTTGGTTTCTATCCTACATGAAATTATTTTTACCTAATATAAAAAATATAAATTTGAAAATTAAGTTATTCTTAATTAATGAATATTAAATAGTAAATGATTAATGAATATTATATGCTAAAACTCATATTAAATAAACTATTTTGGCAGATTTGTGCAATAAATTTAGCATTTATTTAAGGTACACCGGGGCGAGTGTACCATCGAGCAAAGTGAATCATATTTTATCAAATAATATATATGATTTTTATACTTGTAAGTAAAATCTTTCAACGCACAACACCACAATCAAGTACTTGCACCAATATTTTCGGCTTCAAAAAAATGTTGAATTGCACCATTGTAAAAAGATTCTTGTACCGCAAAAACGGACAGTTTTGATACTTGTTGTGATTTGTAATTAACTATTACGTTGTAATTGTTCAGTTCGAAACTAATAATGAGTGCACTTCACTATCAAAGCTCTCAAATTTAACATGGAAATGGATTATGTTTTGCTTACATGAAATGTGAAAATATCTGAAGGTTTATTTGTATGTTTAATCAAGTCTAATTGAAGGTTAACTTTACTGTTTATAGTATTCCATCGACAATGGCCAGTCAAACATTGGATAGTGTCAGTATTTGCATGTTCAAAATAAACTTTCGTTAGATCTACAAAATTCACGCTGTTGAAATAGGCAAATGCAGATATTCCAACCAGCAAGACGTGTTTTGTAGCCTGTAGGTTATTATAAAATCTCAATATGAACTATAGACGCCAACTGAAGGGGGAAACCCCTTCTATACAAACCTAAGGCACACCTGAAGTACATACAAATATGATACATCCATATTGAATCCTGAGCTCATTAACACAAGGGAGTGTATAAGCTTTTGTTCTGACACGGAATTCCTAACCTTCATAGCAGACTCACTTTAATACCATACTTACCTTACCTTATCAATCAGACCAAGGCCGGTGTGGCCTCTGCTGTACACAGAAGTTGTCTCCATTGTGACCGATCACATGGCTGTACTTCGCCAGCCTCGCTGTCTGCGGAGGGTCCGCTGGTCGCCTTCCACTTGATCGATCCACCTTGCTCGTTGCGCGCCTCTTCTTCTGGTACCCGTCGGTTCGTTTTCACAGGGCTGTTGTCCGACATTCTTACGACATGCCCAGCCCATCGTAGTTGACAGATTTTTGCGATGTGTACGATGGGAGGTTCTCCCAGCAACTGATGCAACTCGTGGTTCATTCGCCTCCTCCGCGTTCCGTCTTACATCTGCACTCCACCGTAGATCGTACGCAGCACCTTCCGTTCAAAGACACCAGAAGCGCGTTGGTCCTCCACTATCAATGCCCATGTTTCGTGGCTGTAGAGAACTACCGGTCTAATTAATGTCTTGTAGATGGTCAACTTTGTAGTTCGGCGAACTTTGTTCGATCTTAGCGTCCTTCGGAGTCCAAAGTAGGCACGATTGCCAGTCATAATACGCCTTTGTATTTCTCTGCTGGTGTCGTTATCGGCGGTCACCAATGAGCCCAGATACACGAATTCGTCTACTACCTCGATTTCATCACCGTCGATCTGACCTCGTGGTAGGAGGCTAAAATTTTCTTCTCGTGAGCCTCTTCCCTTCATGTATTTTGTTTTCAACTCATTAATCATAAGCCCAATCCTACCAACTTCAGTCTTAAGTCTGATGTACGTTTCCGCCAACGGCTCAAAGTTACGTGCTACGATATCAACGTCGTCGGCGAAGCCAAATAGTTGGACAGACCTCCTGTAGATCGTGCCACTCGTGTCTATTCCAGCTCATCGAAACATACCCTCCAATGCAATGTTAAACAACAAACACGACAATCCATTACCTTGCCGTAAGCCTCTCCGAGATTCGAAGGGACTCGAGAGTGTCCATGATACTCGAACTAAAAACATCACTCGATCCATCGTTGCTTTGATCAACCGCGTCAGTCTTCCCGGAATGATCATTGTTACCATACATTTATTTAAAGAATTGGATTTAGCTCCTATTGTTTTTTTAATCAGTTCGTTTATTGGTTAGGCTCAGGCATGTGTAATACTTTACGGAGCCGATATTCAATATTGTAATTAACTATGCTTTATTTTTCGATTTTAGTAAAGTGGGGTGCCAGTTACTCGTGGCTAGCTCGAATTAATGGGTCACATTATTGTTTGGAAGGGGCTAGGCAGGTAACTTATTTCTGGTATAAGTTACTGCTCATGGTTGCGACATCTACCAAATCCTCAGTCCCTGTAGTCCCTTTCAGGAACTAAGCCACTGATGGGTGAACAAATCTTAGGTACAAGTAGCACGGAAACAAAAGGATATTATAACTGGGACACAATGGCAGGGAATTTACTAGAGTGGAAGAAAGGGGGTTGATGACGCTACACTCTTAGATCAAACAAACAAAGGAATTCGTAAATCACTTGCATGTTGGGAAGATCACGCATTTCCAAAACATCTCTTACCTCGCGGAAGGATTGTCTACCTCGGGCCCCGAGGGTATTCAATAGTCGTGTTCTGGAGGCATCATTATCCGGGCAATGCCAAACTGCGTGGGCGATGTCATCATAACCGGTTCCGAACCTACATAAATTGCTATCGACGAGGTTAACTCTGTAGAGATGTGCGTCCAGCGTGTAGTGGTTGGACATAAGTCTTGACATCACATGAATGAAACCGCGACTTACATCCAGACCTTTAAACTACGATCTCGACGAAACATTTGGAATAATGGAATGTAACCACCGCCCAAGAAAATTACTTGTCCAATCGTTTTGCCAACTTTGAAGAGAACTCTGACGTACTAATGGGAAAAATTCATCATGTGGAATTCTTCTTTAAAAAATCTCACCTTCTTGTGCGCCCACCTTTGCTAGAGAGCCCGCCTTCTCATTGCCTGGAATTGAGCAATGTGAGGGGACCCATACAAAGGTGGATCTTTCGACCAACGCACACATCTGCTCCCCTATTTTTAAAAGAAAGTAAGATGCGTGCCTCACTGTTTTCATTGACTTGAGGGCCTCAATTGAACTGAGACTATCCTAGAAGATGAAATAATGGTCTATGGGCATGTCGAAAATTATCCCCAAAGCGAAATTGATTGCTGCCAGCTCAGAAACATATACGGAACAAGGTTCTGGAAGTTTCCGGAAAGCAGATGAGTATTCATAGTAGACACCGAATCCAGTGGATCCATCAATGCGCGACCCATCAGTGAAAATTCTTATATTTGACCATTGACATGTTGGTACTTTTCAATAAAAATATGGGGGATTAAAATAGGTCAAAGTTGATCTGGAACTCCTTGTATAGCCTGTTTCATGGAAAGATCATAATCTATGGAGGAACTGTGATAAGTGAGGCGTACGCTAGGAGAATTATAGCTAGGAAGACTAATATCGGATGACATATAGTTAATATAGATTCGCAAGAATTTAGACTGGGTACTCAGTTCGAGCATTTCTTCGAAGTTTTCAATCACAAGGTTGTTACTGATTCCACACTTGATCAGTATTCTAGATGAGAGCTCCCAGAAGCGGTTCTGTAAGGGTTTCACTCCTGCCAGAACCTCCAGGCTCATATTATGTGTTGAATGCATACAGCCAAGGGCAAACGTAAACAACGATATTGAATGCGTTCCAATTTGATGAGGTGGCTGTTTATGCCGAGTGGAAGCAAAAAGAGCCATATTCGAGAACGGAAAGAATAGTTGTTTTATAGAGTTTAATGAGGTCTTCCGGGTGAGCACTCCACCATGTCCCGAAAATTGATCTTAGAAAATTGATCCTTTGTTGACATTTCTGTTTCAAATGCGCAATGTGAGTACTCCAAGTGCATTTTGAATCAATGACTCCAAGGTATTTGAAGGTCAAAGATTGGGTAATGTCTCTTACCAACAGCTTGAGAGGCAGTTGGGCAGGGAACCGCTTTCTTGTAAACACTACCAATTCGGTTTTATGCGGTGAAAACTCGATCCCCAAATTTTTATCTAGGCCATTTTGCTATGGTCTTGCTAGATTTCCGCACGTAGACCTCTAGAGGAGATCACAGCATCGTCTGCTAGTTGTCTTAGCGTGCATCTTTTTTCCAAGCAGTTATCAATATCTTTAACATAAACATTATAAAGCAAGGGACTTAAACATGAGCCTTGGGGTAAGCCAATCAAGCAAATTCTTGATGTTGTCAGTTGCCTTAGATTGAAGGTCATTTGTTTTCCAGACAGTAAATTAGACAAAAAGTTATTTAAAATTCCTGGTAAACCACTACTGTGCAGATTATCTGCCAGTATATCTATGGAAACTGAATCAAAAGCGCCTTTAAAATCCAGAAATACTGAAACCAATTGCTCCTTGTGTGCAAAGGCCGTTGTATGTCAGATGAAAGCAATGCTTAAAAATCGTTTGTTCCTTTGCTCTTTCGGAAACCAAATTGCGTATTTGATAGCAGGTTGTTTGATTCAACCCAACGGTTAAGTCTTGATAGGATCATTTTTTCTACCAATTTCCTTAAACATGATAGCATAGAGATCGGACGGTAAGAATTATTATCAGACGCTGGTTTCCCAGGCTTTTGAATAGCTGTTACATTAACCTGTCGCCATGCGGGTTTTTTAATTCCATGAGAGTATTACACAGGTTAAGTAATCGTGTTTTAGCGATATCGGGGAGATTTTTTCGAAGGTTGAATTTTATCATATCGCTTCCCGGAGCAGAGTTGTGAGATGAAAGAAGTGCCATTGAAAATTCCAACATTTTGGATGGTTCGTCCAGAAAACCGTTACTTCGGGTGGTATCCCATAAATTCGGTTGTGTTGGGACAGAGTCTGGACAAACCTTTTTAGCGAAGTCGAATACCCACTGCATGGAGTATTTTTTCACTCTCATTGGAGGATGAGCGGTTTCGCATGTAATGAGCCTTTCTCCAAAGTGTTGTCATCGAGGTTTCTCTAGATAGTCCCTCTACAAACGAACGCCAGTAATTGCATTTCTTTGCTTTGAGCAAGTTTTTAAGGTTTTTTCATGTCTACGATAATCTTTAAACGCATCGGATTTCTCCAGATACAACTTTGCATTCGTCATCCCATCCAGGGGTGGCGGGTCTTCTTTTGAGGGATGCACTTGGAACACGTCGTTTCTGAGCTTCTAATGCACTTTTGTACATCAGTTCGGAAAGGAAACGATACTCTTCTAATGGTGGAAGAGGATCGGTAGAATCAATACCAAGGGTTACCGCCGATGCAAAATGTTGCCAATCAATATGCCGCGTGAGGTCATAAGAAACATGGATTGACTGGTCTGTTTTTTGACAACCATTTGTGATTGAGATAATAATTGGTGGGTGATCACTACCATGGGGATCATTGATTACCTTCCACAGGCAATCTAATGATAGTGAATTCGAGCACAAAGATATGTCATTCGTGTTGCCTCCCCAGTGTTCAAGATAGTCAAGTTGAAATCGTAGCATAAGTCATAGAAAATACCCGCTCTGTTGTTATCGTATTGTTCGCCCCTGGTCATCGTATTGTTCGAACTGGAGATGGAAGTAATTTAACTGAACTCCAAAGTTGACGGCGGTTAATTGATGTCCTTGTGGGACATAGATGGAAGCTATGCAAAATTTTTTATTCTTTACATTTATTTGGCAAGCGACAATTTCAATGCCTTAGATTATTGGGAGTGAGATTTTATAGAAGGGGTAGCACTTTTTGATCCCCAAAAGTACGCTACCATATGAATCATCTCGGTCCAGGCGAATAATGTTAAAATCGTGTAAGTTTGATTCATCTTCAGAAGAAAGCCATGTTTCACAGAGAGCAAATATATCACAATCAGAGTTGTGAATCAAATACTTGAACGAGTCTAATTTAGGTATTAGACTGCGACAGTTCCATTGTAATACGGTGATCATATCTTGATCCTTACTCGACGAATTATTCATTGAAAGATATGAATTCACCAATGAGGGCCCATGATACAGACAATTGCTTGAAGTAGTTTCCAACTATAGGAATAAGCAAGTCAATAAGTTCTCGGCATCCGAAAGACCAAGAGCACTTAACATGTTATCCACAATGTCCCTAAAATTAATCTTACCTCGCTTGGACGGGATATTTTTCTGAGAAATACGAGCAGACATAGTACTTGTTTGGATGATGATGTTCCGCAACTTACCCCTAAAAAGTTTTGAGCTAGACGATTTATCTATTAGATAATTTATTTCAAAGCAATTCAACCAGTTATCCAAAAAAAAACGAACTGATTTCATCTACAGATGTAAACTTCTTCCAAAACTGTTCATTTGCTTTACAGCGATATAATTGTGAAAAGCTATTGATGTCAACTACAAATGTTTGCAAGTATTCCCAGCGATCAGGAAATCCTATTACAATTCAAATCACAGAATCCCGTATATGGACATTATCAAGGGACAAGCCAATATCCGATTCTGCCCGCTACAGAGCCAATGCAGTTCCAACACTAATGGAGCCGCCAGCTTAGTTTTGGGTTGACCAAGGATATCCCAAACCAGGGAAATTGAGAAAATTTCCAAACCGAAAAAATCCTGGACCGGCCCTAGTCAAACTTTTACTTTAACCACAACAGAATTGGCAAGGAACTCCCCGACAATCAGTCAGACAACCCACTACTATATCATGGTATCTTCTCAAGCATAAGAGGCCAATTTTGTTTTCATAAATTCAAAAAGAAGTCCTTTATACCTGTTTACCGCGCGCGAGGCTCAAACTTTTGTAGACTACTTTTTTTTATTTATTTTTTTATACTTCAACAACATTAAACAAATTTCCATCATCATGACCGTGACGAACAAAATAGTTTGTAGTGTTGATAAAAGTGAGAAAAAAAGTATAAAAAAATTAAATATCCAACTCATTGTAATCCGCTTGTAAAGAATTTCGTCAAAATACAATCATCATTTCAAAAAAAAAAAAAAACAGCAACATAACCCTACAAGAAATAATCCATACAACATAATCCGTTTTATAACAGTAAAACATCGTCAGTTACAATCTTCATAAATGATAAAGAAAAATTGCTTACTGTTAAGCATACAGTTTTAACGTGTGAAATACATAGTCTTTTAAATTCTGAAAGTGTATAATGAGTTTTGTGAAGCACATGTCAAGAAATTCGGTGTTCTTATTTCATTCGCGTTTCTAGTATTATACCTATGAATATCACTTCCTCTTTCAATTCGATCACACAAATATCGAACCATTAACTACTTTAAAAATGAACACCATAGTCAAATATATAATTCTCTGCTTCACCGATAACCATTGCAACGCGTCTAACATAAAAGTCGAGGAAGTGAATCTGTTACATCTTAAAATCAAATGCATTATTTTATTCTGCAAACACTTCCCTGAGGCACTCCCAGGTCATTTCCCACGGGACTAGAAACAGAATCATTAAAAACGGTGCGTTGAGTTCTGTCAGACAAATAGCTTTCAAACCATCTGTATGCAGTACTCGAAATTCCAAAGCGCTTTATTGTTTTCAACAACAAGGGCCTAGAAATTGTTTCAAAAGCGCGTTTCAGATCCAAGAAAAAAGCAACAATCGTATTTTTACTCTCTAAGTTTCACAAGAATGGCCTTCCGGTAGCCTGATTGTTCCGGTATCAACAAAGAATTACTATTTAAATATTCTAGCAACTGGCCTTTCACAACAAGTTCTAAAATTTTCTCTAATGTGTACAGCATATTGATAGGACGAAACTCTTCGGCTTTCATCGTTCCAGCAACCTTTTGAATCAGAACAACCAGCGATTCTTTCCACACTTCAGGCACGTGCCCAGTTTGTAATGATTCAATAATAAGGTCCAGTGAAATGTGAACAATTGAATGAAAGCCATTTTGAATAACTCTAGCATTAACATTGTCTACTCCAGCCGATTTTCCTAATGAAAAGCAAATAGTTCATCTATTGTGATGGGGTGAAAACCTTCAAATCTGCAAGTACTTCAGGTTCATCAACCAATTCAATAGATTGATTGATCAATGAAACACTATTGACGAAATAATCATTAAACTTAGATGCAATTGCTTGTTCAGACTGTTCTATTGTGCCATCAAAAGTTATGGATCGCGGTTTGCTATTGCAAGGTTTTAGTAAAGATTTCAAAATTTTCCATAACTCTTTGCTATTGTTTTGATGCTGATCAATTTTCCTCTGTATATATCCACAACGAGTTTTTTTTTAATGCATTGTGAATATTTATTCCGCGCGATTGTGTACTAATTCCAATGATTATCACTATAAGATCTACAAAATCTTATGTACCATTTGTCCCTCTTGCGTTTAAGACGCAAAAGATCCAAATTGTACCAGCTGTTCGAGTTCTTTAAGGAAACAAATTTTTGTTCAACTAGTTGATTTGTACACGTTTTCGAAGTATTTGTAAGAACAGCTGCAGACTTATCTAAATTATCGGTCGCGATTGGAAAATCCACGCTTCTTTCAACAAGGTTAGAAACAGCCTGTTTTGAATATTTCCTCTAGCACTTCAATTTCACAAAAACTTCGCTATTATTTAAGTTATTCTCAATTACGTTTATCCCTACTGTCTCATGATCGGTTATTTGCAAATCAGTGTCGACAAATGAACAAACAGAATCAAGATTAGAATAAACATGATCAAAGTTCTACTGTGCCTGGAAATTCGCGTATATTCATCAACAGTTTGTCTTAAATTGAAAAAAATAGATAAATGTTTCAAATGATTCGAACTATTATGATCACGCCAATTGATATTAAAGTCACCAGCCAATATATTTAATTTACTCGAATCAAGAAATAACTCAAGCCAGTCCTCTAAAATTTCAATGAAACGGTGGTCACTAGAACTGGGAGAATGATACAAAACACCATAATTACCCAACTGCATGCCACGTACAACCGTTATGCCCAAGAACCAGTTACCATCAACCACTTCGTTGAGGCGAAGATTGAATTGAACTGATTCTTTGACGTCAATAGCAACACCGCCAGTATGTCTAGAATGTGATAAACAAGCAGCAACATTATATCCCGGAATGCTAATAAAACCAAAAGTGGACGTTTTTCTTCAACAATTTTACGTAGTGCTACGTAGTTTGTTGACAACCCCGCAATATTAAAATACAAAAAATCAAATTGATTACCATTCTTCCAGGAACGTGGTTGCTATTTATTGAAACGCAAGCTGCTTTTCTTTTCATCAAAAATTCTCTTATACACCAAACATTGAGAGCTAAATGCGGCATGGTTGACATCCAAGTTAATTTTACGTTCTTTATTCATTTTCAAACAATTGACACATTTCAATATAGTCGACGTGCACTCCGATGTCTTGTGATTTTAGCTACACCTAGAGCACGTATCACAGTTTTTGCAATCCATGCTCCTGTCTCCAAATTCTCCACATTTGAAGCATCTCAGCACATTAATTTCAGGATACACAAAGCGCCGATCAAAATCTACATTTACCTCCTTTGCCTGTATCATACAATTGTAAGTACCCAAATCGACTTCAATTACCGCACTAAGCTTGCTGTAAATGAACCGTGGATTTTCGTACATTCTTAATACTTTTACATCTTTTATTTCGATGCCTTCATTTTGACTTTTCAAATAGTCTATGAAAACATCGGAGGATAATTGACGGCTCATGCCCCCTACTTTCAATCTTGGCACTGACGTGGGAACAACAGCACTATAATTTTCACCCAGATTGCTTTCAATACCATTTTTCACATTCGTTACATTAGCACCGATGGCACAATAATGGTACTCTCATTTCCATTTCTAAAATTGCTAATCTTGTGTGTTTTTGGATCTAAATTTGTTTTAAAAAAATATCGAGTTTCATCGCAAGCTTGTTTGGACTCTTTTGGTTTGATCACAATAAGGAGTGTATCGAATATAAGCTATCCACATACATTTGCGTTGTACGCATGTATTTGTGATGGTTTTTTAGGCTCTGAACACTGCATGCTGTGCGTTTGACTGTCAGCTTTCTTTTGTTTACTTGTTTGTGCGGTTCAAATTCTGCGTTTTCAAAATGTCGCGTATTGAAAAGGAAGTGAAAATTAAGGTTCTGGACACATGTCTAAGTGAGAAGGGTATTACTATGCGAAAATTGGCGAAGTGGTTTGGAATTCATCATGCGAGTGTTAAAACCATCATTAATAAGTTTGGGGAACACTATTCTTTGGATGAGCTACCAGGAAGAGGCAGAAAACCCGGTTCTTCCAACCCGAAACTGGAGCAGAAAGTGATATCTCTAATCATGAAGAACAAATCAATGTCAACACGTGATTTGGCCAAAAAAGTAGGTACGAGTGTCGGAATGATCCAGCGTATCAAGAGGCGAAACCACCTGAAGACCTACAAGAAGCAGAAAATCTCGAAACAAAGTGCAGAACAGAAGAAGCGAGCAGCAACAAGGGCCCGGAAATTGTATTCGCGTCTTTTGCAGCGTCCGGATGTATGCATTTTGATGGACGATGAGACCTATGTAAAGGAGGACTCAAAAACCCTTCCAGGTCCACAATACTTTACTGCCGTCGTTGGGGAGGATGTGAGCGATGCGGACAGGTCGATTCAAGTGGAGAAATTCGGTCGAAAGGTACTGGTATGGCAAGCAATATGTTCCTGTGGTTTGAAGTCAACCATTTTTTACACTACTGGAACTATAAATGCGGAAATCTATCGATCTGAGTGTCTCCAGAAGAGATTGTTGCCTTTATATAAGAAGCATAGAACACCTCCACTGTTTTGGCCGGATTTAATGTCGGCTCACTATGCCAAAACCACTCTCAATTGGCTTGCGGAAAAGGGTATAGATTTCGTTGAGAAAAATATCAATCCACCAAATTGCCCTCAGCTTCGACCCATCGAACGTTACTTGGCAATCGTGAAGAGGGTCTTCAAGAAGACTGGTAAGGCAGCTGGGCACATGCAGGAGTTCAAAAAATTTGGGCTCAAGCGTCCAAAAAATGCGATGCAACACTTGTCCGGAACTTGATGAAGAGCATTCGATCCAAAGTTCGAAAATTCGTGAAGGAATAACTTAAATTTCATCCGGTCTTCATTATGTTCAAGTTTAACCTCGTACAATAAAGGATCAATTTTTTGTATGAATAAAATATCGGTTTTCAACATAATTTGAAAGAAAGTTTGTGGATAGCTTATTTTCGATACACTCCTTAACGGACGAGCCTTACCTTTTTTCAGCGTGTGAGAGGACCTACCCAATCGGTGGATATTAGCTCCCATAGCAAATGAGCTGGTTTTGAGTTGCCTAAGGTTGGCGTTAGCGTTCTATTGGGTACTTTGCTGGCCTTGCAAACGTCACAATTCTGTACGTATTTCCGTAATCCATTGTCATCTGAGGCCAGTAGCAGTTTCGCTGTATCCGATATAGCGTACGTTCAGCGCCGAGGTGTGCTGCCGTAGGAATGTCGTGGTTGCGATGCATTATCTCACGCCTTAGATGATGGGCACCACTTTCTTCCATCGTTCTTCTGCTGCTGCAAGTGATGTTGGAGTTCCTGCTCAAGAATCTGTTGCTGCTTTGAGGCGTCTTTTATACTGGACTGGAGTTGCGTGATCTTGAGCTTTTGATGTAAATCTGGATCTTCAGGTAGTTCTTCGGGGTCGTGCGCGTCTTCTTTTTCCGGGTTTCCACCAGCCAAATTGAACACTTGAATCCTGTCAAGATTATCATTGATCTTGACTAATGATTTGCTGACGTTTTCATCACTTTGCCGAAAAGCTGCTTCCAAAGCTTGATAGATTGGAGGCAGTTTAGCTTGGCATTGATATATGCTGTCGACGTCCGAGAGCACATGCGTTACGATGCAGGTGCGGCTGCTCCTTCAACGTTTTCTTTACTTAACATTTGTAGTAATCTTGCCATTTTCCATTTACTGTCCTTTCCCCTCAATCCTTCCCAAGTAGCAATTCAAATGCAAATTGGTTTTATTCATGTTTTATGGTAGTTTTATCAGAGCATTATGGAGTTCATCCGGTTTTATCAGGGCATTTTCCAAGTTAAGGTTCATTAACAGTTCTCAAGAGTGATTAAAGAACACTTGAAGAAACCTCCATAAAACTACATCATTTATAAGTGTAATTCACCTTATCAGTAGTTTTATAAGATACTTGATCCAAGACATCGTTTCGCAACTTGCATAAAACCTGATAAAAGTTTTGTAAAAGTTTTATGACATTCTTCTTTAAGATGAATGTATCTTGGAAATGCTGCCATAAAACTCTCTTAGAACCATTTGATTTTAAATAAGAGCACATATTCTTGAGAAAGAACATTATGTGAAAAATAAACAAACTGTCACAATGGACGCCCACAGGAGGAAGAAATTAAAAACCAGCGGATCGTTCAAGCGGAAATTCAATAAAAACCTATTCAATATATTGAACACTCCTTCATCTCAGCCACCAACGACAATTTTTTTTTTACCATTCCATTGGATTCGCAGCTTACTGAGACTAACTTATCAAAAGGGTCTATGCGTTATGCGTAAAACGAATAAAATTAAATGGTGCAATGTGTCGCCAGTTGAAAACCGAAATGCATAACTCATGATATTTGATTTTATGCCAATTGTGCTAGTTAAACCTAACGTCTCAGGTAGTGCGTTATATGGCGCACCACCGTGGAAATACAGCGCAGTACTTTTGACGTAAGGTTTAATGTGCACTACGATTGTCAAATGTTATGTTAATGTTGAATTCTCCCGAGTCGTGCATTTCCGTTCCCAATAGGCTACACAATATTTATACTCGTTGCAAGTAAAAATTAGTATATATCATCTGAGCGAAAATCGATTTTTCCCATGATCCGCACGTTTAAACCAAAGTCGGAAGTACTGCGCTGGAATCGCTTAGTGATCCACTACACAGTGCACTTCTTCCAAAGCTAGGTTCAGCGTACAGATCAAGAGAAAAATCATCTTTCACTCAACTGATGTTTCAGCCATCGACGCAATATTATTATCTGTTCTTCTTCCCAAATCCATTGTTAGCATATTCAAGTTAGAGTTTTTTTTTAATGTTTTAATCGCCTTACGCTGGTGATTAAAAACAACAAATTATAAGCCGTAATTATGAACAACAACTATGCATAGGCACTTTTGATTTGAACGTTCACATTTTCTTTGTTTATGATGTGCCTTCTCCACAATGATTTTATGGCTATCTTACGAAAGACTTGTTTGCCTTGAGTAATTCAAACAAGTTTTATTCAAGCGTTACTCCTCTTATTCAAGAATAGAACAAGTAAAGATGAACTTATCGCACTCCTAAAAAAATCTTGTTAGTCTTGTGCAAGAAATATTAGTTTTATATGCGTTTTATGGTAGTTTTAGATTAAACCACTTAAAAAAAGGCGAGCGTGGCTATTCTGGATTCCCTCCGAATGGTAGCCATTTTCATATATATGCAACAAAACTCTCGTTTTTCCAATGCTACGAACAATTTCTGCTGTTTAAAATACATTTGAAACTTAAAATGGATTGTAGACACAATTTATTCAAGATCTAACAATTTATCAGCCTTGTCACCTAGTTGTTGATTTGTCAAGTATTTTTTATTTTTCAAATAAATCAATATTCTAGCAATGATTCCGTGGCGCATTAAGATTTTCGAACTTTTATGTTATAAAACACCAATAAACTGAACGTCGCATGAAAAATTTATCAATTGCATGCAAAAAACTCATGCATTTATGGTCAATTTTACAATGAATTTGCATACGTATCCACTTTGGAAAAGAAACATCATATGTATATCGATGTTTTTTTTCTCTTAAAAAAGTCCCCATTCAGCAGAACGAATCCAAAAATGGAATCTTTGAAACATATTTGTGACGAACTGGAAGTGTTCTTAAAGAGGAAAATCATAAAACTACCAAAACTTGTGGTAGTTTTATCAAGTTCTTCAAGTGTACCTTAAAATTGAATTTGTTACTTGGGTTGTACCGTTCGTACCGACAGCTCGAAATCCAGTTCATCTAGGGTCAGGTGTTCCAAATCCATAGTTAGAATCTGCTATGCCTCACTCAATTTATCAAATAATAACTAGCCACAAACTTGGCTATACCTTTCCTACTGCACGCGAAAGTGGTTTTTTTTCGTCTGGGCGTAAGTGTTGCAATATTTCTAATTGGTAATGAATTTTATTTTTTTTTTGTTTTTTTTTTCTGCATTATCGAGATGTTTAGCCTCGGGATTTTTTGGGTGTTTTTCGTAACTTGTCCAGGGGTGACATTTAAATTCCTGACTTTGGCGTGAGAGGTATGGATGTTAACTATTACGCTGTGGCCGCCCCCACGAATTTGATTGTAACTCGCAGGACAAACAACGCATGCAATATTTTAATTATAGATACATAGTCGGGTGATATCACACCGGTTGCTTAAGCAAAAGCTCTTTAAGCGATCCGGCTAGCTACTCTCAATGGCCTATGAGGTGTGGTGGCAGCCGATAAAGGAAAGAATGAATCCTTGCAAAATTCATTCATGCGCGATTCAAAATGATTCTGACTACAAACTATACAGGGCAATCGTGGTAAACATATATTTTAATTAAATTTTAATTTTTTTAATTTTATTTGTAATTTTGTTAGTAGTAGACCGTTTTGTTACAATGATATTAACACTTTATGTCTCACTTCTTAAATATATAGAGCGCCTTAAAAAACTAACGCATCAGGTTTATGTTTTTAATGTTTAGGTTATCTAACTTCATTGAAGCATTGCTTCAGTTTTGTTTTGGTCATAGTGAAGTTAACATTTTATCCGTGCTTATTGTAAGCCATCATCTGATTAAGAGGTCCAAATTTTGCGTAATTTGTGCGATGATGGCTTATAGTAAATATATTTCTATTTCGTAATCCCGGGACTGAATGCAAAAATTGAGTTTTGATAAAAGTTCTTCTGAGTCAACGCGTTGCGCAACAATATCATCTACGAATGAAACTAATGAAAATTCACGGCGCTCCTTTAATGATTGGATGCTAATAAGCATACAGCGTGCCACATAAGGGAACGTCCATTAATTACGTCACGCAAAAATTGACTTTTTATTACCCCCCCCCCCCCCTTGTCACATTTTTTGTATGAACCTTCGAATTTTTTTGTATGGGTCGTCACGTTTTCTCAAACCCCCCCCCCCCCCTTACTGCGTGACATAATTAATGGACCTTCCCTAAGATGGAAGAGTTACCTTGTCGAACCTAATTTACGAAGGGCAAACTGTAAAAACTGCTTCTGTACCGATTCTATTTGTTCTTCTTGTATGACTGAAAAGTGTAATCAAACTACGCTACAATATTCCTGTATTGACCTAACCTGACCTAATATGCAATGTACAATGTTTTTATTGTGTACGGGTCATGAAAATTGTAACAAAAACGTTTTATATATCCAAGCATCTTATTTGCTCTGTTGATGATACAATTGTAATGTTCAATGAATGTAAGTTTGGAATCCAAAATAACCCCTAAGTCCCTTACCTTTTTACACATTTCAACTGGCTGATTCCCTAAATTAGTAGTTACGTCTGGGGTGCTTCGTTTCCTACTAAAAGTTATTGGATTACATTTTTTTACGTTTAGCTGTAAAAGACTTTTGTTACACCAGACATAGAAAACGTTTATTTCTTTCTGGAATGTCATGATATCTTCTTTATTTCTTATTTCTAAAAATAGTTTCATGTTCAGCATAAACAAGAAATTTTATGCTTTTAAGAATAAAGGAAACGTCATTCACAAACAAAATAAATAAGAGGGGGCCTAAATGAGAGCTTTGGGGGACTCCAGGGGTGACTTGAATAGGGTTTGATTTCTTCCCTATTTGTTGACGGTTAGTGAGAAAGGATTCGATCTATTTGAGAATTCCTGGCTCAATTCCCATTTTTTGCAATTTAAAAAGAAGCATTGGCATATCAATGCGATCAAAAGCCATGCTGAAGTCTTTATAAAGAGCTTCTACATGGTTACCATTGTCCATTGCCATCAGAGAGTAGTTAACGAATTCCAGTAAATTTGTGCTAGTTGGTCGTTTTTTTTTGACAAGACTTAAAAAAAATTTTTTTTGGGCACGACTTAATTTCAAGTTCAGTTTTTGAATTGTGCTTTTATATGCATTTTTTATGGTTAAATTCCGTTCATCGCAAATGCTCAAGTAGATTGCCAGGTTATTGCTGTTACCATCTCTTTTGTATATTTTGTGTGCTTTTTTCTTCCAATTTTTCAATTTTTTTATTTGTTTATTATACCAAACTGGCTGGTTTGTCTAACCTTGTCGCCTTATTATTTTCAGTGGTACTTGTTCAAATATTATTTCGAACAATAATTTATAAAAACACTTCAACAGAAGTCTAAATATTTGCTTCGTTCTTAAACATTGTTTGCCAATCAATTCTGATCAGTTTGTTTGTTAAATGATATTGGAAGACCTCTTCATATCTGAAGTCGTCAGGTCATTTGTATTCGTGGATAAATAAAGAAAACTCAATTGCTGTGTGAAAAGCTTCAATTTTCCATAATGGAAAAAGTGATTCACACAGAAATCTTCCTCAATATTTGTCAATAAAAAATCTTAATAGCAATTTGCTGGTTTTTTACATGATTAACTTTGTTGAGACATGATTAACTTAGAGAGACCTGGAGTTTTGTCGAAAATAAACTGCAATGTTTAATTTTCTCCTACGACTGGTAGTAAGATGCACTCATTTCCGGTATCTAAAATGAAGTCAGCACTACGTTGATTAAAATCACCATATATGTGAACTTTCACTTCTGGGGGAAGTCCAGACATAATTCCGTCTGCAATGTGAAAAAAATGTTCGTATACTTCTTTACGAGCGTTGTTTGTGGGAAAATACACTGAGGCAAATACATGTGTTTCTCCTGCCATGTGTACTTTCACTCATACATGTTCAAATTCCTTAACTTTTGAAGTATCGATAATTTCTGAATTAACGAAGGGCAAACTGTAAAAACTGCTTCTGTACCGATTCTATTTGTTCTTCTTGTATGACTGAAAAGGGTGACCAAACTACGCTACAATAATTTCTGAATTAAATTTGGTAGAAATAGCTATTATAACACCCGCACCTGACTTCTCCTCAGAATTTCCGAAGACTTCTTCACTCCTAAGACCAACCGCACCAATACGGCAATATCGGTAATTTGTTACCCTGTTTGACAACTCGAAACCGCACCGGTGGTTGGTAACTGGGTTGGAAAATGACTGGGTTGAAAACCTGTATTCAAACTATACACTGCACGAAATATTTAGCGAAACAAAACCGGTGCGAGAATAAATTTGAGTCTTATTGTGTTACCTTTTTATGAACAACCGGTGCGATCGCAGCAAGCCGTGCTTCGAAACTGACGTGTTTTGCTTTTCCTACGTCGTTTTCGCGAAAAAATCAAACAGTAATTCGTAATTTAACTTGAACTAACAGTGAAATCATAAAATCTCCGCGTGCATTGTTCAAGCCGTAGTAAATACAATCGATTCCCTTTCGAAATGTTTGAGTGTCGGTAGTATTTCCCCGTTTTTTTTTTGTTTCTGTGCTTCGCCCCCGCACCCAGAAGAAGATTTACATCAGCTTAGTTTTGGTTATTAGTGGTAATATTGTGACACTCGGGTATAATTTATTAGTTTAGAGTGTTTTTCCGCTTTGTCGCGAGTGAATCGATGATTATTAGCAGTTTTGAAGCTCGAAATAGAGCCGCCTCATTGCGGGGATTTGCATTATTGGCAGTGTGTGGGATGAAAAAAAAAAGAAGACGAGTGCAATGTAGAGAACAGCCATTTGCTGGTCAGAAGCAGCAAACGAAAAGAACGCTTATGGGCGGGTGAAAAGCTTGCAATTTTAGGTGCATTCACCATGGGGTGTACAGAATTTTGTTATGCAGGTTGCATATCTAGCGGGCGGTTTCGCAACGTTAATTTTTGCGCATATTTAATCGCGAGTGCAAAAAATTAATTACGAATCAACGTCGACATTTTTTTTTTATGAATGAACAAGATAATGTGATTCAGGAGGCGGACATGGGTGAGATGTATCTGACTATAACTATATAACAATAATCTTATTTTCAAATAATACAAAATACGTGCCTGGTTTGGAAATTCAAAATGTCCAAATCTGGAAGTGTGTTACAGTGCCCTTCTCCAAATGATATCGGTAATGTTTACATGCGGGGCATATTGTATGTGAAAGTAACCTCGGAATGGGCGTGAATCTCCAGACATTCTGAAATGGGTTGCTGGATCTGCAGTAGAGCTATCACTTTATAGCTCCCGGATTAAAGCTGCTTCCAATGGTCACTTGAATGATTGTTGTAAACAGATTTCTTCCATAATACCATTGCCGACCGATGGGTGTTAGATTGGACACACACACACACACACACACACACACACACACACACACACACACACACACACACACACACACACACACACACACACACACACACACACACACACACACACACACACACCCATTTTATGAACAAACGGTGCGAAAGTGGGTGGATAAATCAAAATAGGAACGCTCTCTGTCATTAAAATATTACCCAGATACGAACCTACCGGTGGGGATGGTCTAACGCTTTGATCCCAACTGGTTTCAGTTGCCATTTATTGGGAATGAGCAACCCAAAATATTATTAATTTCTTGAATTTTAACCGCACTTTTCATACGGCTAAAATTTTGACAATAAACTATAATTCCGGTACTTAATTCTATTGGGCATATATACAATCTTCTCTGCACATGCAAAATCTTCAGTGCTTACTGCTTCGGTGGGGGCCCCGTGACGCTGCTTCTGCTGTCTCCTCTTCGAGCCTCTTCGAGGCCTCAGCCTGGCGTGCCACCGTTTGTTGCGCGACCCTCCAGTCACGTCTCTTGTTGCACCACCCCCCGCACCGGTGTAATGTTGCACCGACTGCACCGATGCACCGTCGATTGTTTCGTCACACGCCTGTGTGCGGTTAGTCGCTCTTGCAGCAAACGAAATGTCGCGCGACACGCACTGATCGTCGAATGGATCGACGCTCGTTTGAAGAGATGCGGTTCCGATAGGAGAGGTGGGTTGAGCTTGGTAGTGGAACATAGCTGTGTGGTTGTGGTGGTGGTGATGTGCTTACACTCCGCGCGCCACCTCGAATTCGTCGATACTCCCCAACCGGAGAAAGCAGGGTTTAGAGCCTATAAATTAGAGGCCCTCTTACGAAGGCATCCGGGACTCTTCTAAGAGCTTGTGGGACCTGATGACGTGAGTACACGTGAAACACTGTTACTAGTTGGAGTTATGCCAGCATACCTGCTTGGTACCGGTAGTCTGTGCCTGTGACCTTGAAACGATTGTCTCGTTAGGCTCTAACCGAATGTCACACACAAGTATCACCTAGATAACTTGCTGGCGTTGCACTTGAACGTCGGCCACGTTCAGAGCGAGCTTCCGAATTATTCGCGCGGTTCGGTCGTTTCTGGATTGTCAACAACGCATGCAGCTAATCATGCAGTGAGGAGCATCTGGATGATTGTTTGGGCATTGAAAAATTGGTGTTTCTGCATGGAACTGGCTGCGATATTGATTACTGCACTCAAAGAAAATTTCTGCATTTTTGTCGGCGTAATCTCGAAAGATTTTTGTAACAAACTTCAGATCTAAATATTTAGATCCATACCAATTTAATATCAGGATTGGAGACGCCCTTAATGATGAAACCCCCAATGTGGTATTTTAGCAGATTATGGTATCTAGTATGGTATGGTTTTCTAGTTTACTATCAAGGAGGGAATTGCCATATAGGAGAAAATTGTTATAAGGAGTGTTTTGAGATTGGATAATAACGTTTACGAATGATTACAATTACAATTTAAAAAAAACAACAGTTGAAATATACATAAAAAATTTTATATTAACTTTTCAATTGTTATGTTCATTCTCATTCTATATTTTGCAATATTAAACTAAAACAATTCTTGTATTTTGTTTCTTATTCTATTCACAGATTTGACGTCGGGAGTTTTCAACACTGAAATAATAATTTGAATCAATGTTCTGGTACTTCATTGTTTGTTTTACCCTCGTGTTTGCGTTATTTTTATATTTAGATTGCATCAAGCCTCTAAATTATCCACCTGGTCCAAAATGGTATCCCATCATAGGAAGCGCATTACAGATAGCACGTGCTCGACAGAACACAGGCATGTTGTGTAAAGCCATTAACCAGATAGCTTCTCATTATCAGCATAATGGTGTTATCGGTTTTAAGGTTGGCAAAGACATGACAGTGATTGCCATATCTGGTGATTCATTACGTGAAATGATGAGCAATGAAGATCTTGACGGCAGACCAACAGGAATATTTTATGAAACAAGAACATGGGGACTACGGCGAGGTGTTTTACTCACGGATGAAGAATTTTGGCAAGAACAGAGGCGTTTCATTGTGCGTCACTTAAAAGAATTTGGTTTTGCGAGGAAGGGTATGTCCGAAATTATTGAAAATGAAGCTGAACATGTATACAATGATTTCCGTGCAATGGTTGAAGCAGGAAATGGAAATGCTCTCATACAGATGCAAGGCATATTTTCCGTCTATATTCTAAACACACTTTGGCTGATGATGGCTGGAATAAGATATACTAGAGAAAATAAGGATCTGAAATACCTCCAATCGTTATTACACGAGTTGTTTGCTAATATTGATATGATGGGTGCGCTTTTTAGCCACTTCCCATTTATACGATTTTTTGCACCAAAATTATCTGGATACAAACAATTCGTAGAAATCCATGATCTAATGCATACATTCATTGAAGCGGAGGTGGAGAACCATAAAAAAACGTTTAATTATACAGATGAACCCCGGGACCTGATGGAAGTATATCTAAAAATTTTACAGTCCAACAGAGATATTCCTGAAAGTTTTTCACAAGAGCAACTTTTGGCCGTCTGCCTGGATATGTTTATCGCTGGATCTGAAACTACAACAAAAACTCTCGGTTTTGCTTTTTTGCATCTTGTCAGACAACGTGAGACACAACTAAAATTACAAATGGAAATAGATGAAGTAATTGGAAGAGAACGTCTCCCAACACTCGAGGATAGAGTTAAGTTAGTAAATTTGAATAGATTATTATGTTTTCTTTACCAATAATTAACTATTATTTCACCTTTCAGTTTACCATACTGTGAAGCAGTAGTGCTTGAATCATTACGCATGTTCATGGCAAATACCTTTGGTATTCCCCATCGAGCTTTGCGAGACACTAAACTATGTGGATATAATATTCCAAAAGTAATACGGTAGAATAATTCACATTACATTATTTTATTTATTGATGTGTGTATTTTGCGCTGCAGACGACGATTGTATTATTTTTTCTCAACACCAAAACCCAAATAATCATTCCTAAAGGGTGTCCACGATGAAATTGCCACACTATGAAATTGCTCTAACTTTTTAACCGTTGGGTAGAATTTAATGAAAATTTGAGTGGATTTAGTTCATAGTGCATTATTTACATTCTGAAAGTTTTAAAGTCCTGTGATCAAAACTCGCGGAAATGGAGTCGAAAGAACAGCTCGTGCGTGATAAAATCTTGCGCATTCATCACGAGAACAAGGATCTCTCACATCGTTCCATCGCTAAAACGTTGGGAATCGCGAATTCCACGGTGTCGCGATTGATTAAGCGGTTCGAGGAACGGTTGACCACCGATCGGAAGACCAGAAGTGAAGGAAAAAGTATTCCGTACAACACCAAAAATCACAACCGAGTAGTTGGGGCCTTCAACCGAAATCCGAACGCCTCCGTTCAGGATGTGGCTAAGAAGCTGCACCTAAGCCGAAGTTTTGTCCAGAAGGCCAAAACTAAGGCTGGGCTTCGAACGTTCAAGGTACAAAAGGCCCCTAATCACGACGAGAAGCAGAACAAGTCCGCCAAAACCCGTGCCAGGAAGTTGTACCTCAACATGCTGACGAAAGTTGAATGCTGCATCATGGACGACGAAACATATGTAAAGGCCGACTTCAAACAGATCCCCGGCAACCTGTTTTTCACGGCCAAGGATAAGTTCAGCGTTCCGGAGCATGTCCGCACTCAGAAGATGTCCAAATTTGCGAAGAAATTCCTGGTTTGGCAAGCCATCTGCACGTGCGGGAAGCGGAGTGCACCTTTCGTGACCCAGGACACAATGAACGGACAGGTGTACATAAAAGAGTGCCTCCAGAAGCGGCTGCTTCCTCTCCTGAAGGCCCACAACGTCCCAACAATCTTCTGGCCGGATTTGGCCTCATGCCACTACTCCAAGGACGTGCTGAAGTGGTATGCGGACAAAAAGGTCAATTTCGTGCCGAAAATGTTCAACCCTCCCAACACTCCGGAGCTCCGCCCCATCGAGAAGTACTGGGTGATTATGAAGCAGCACCTTTTTAAACGACCTAAGGTAGTGAAGACAGTCGAGGAACTGAAGAAAGTATGGGTTTACATGCAAAAAACGGTTGATTCACAGGTTGTGCAGAATCTTATGGCCGGGGTTAAGGCCAAGGTGCGGGCATTTTCGTATGGACTGTAAATAAAATACGAGTAAAATGGTAAAATGAAGTTTAATAGTTATATCTCAATCCCTGAAAATTTGATGGCAATCGGATGAAAACTCGAATTTTGCGAATCAATTTTGTGTGTGGCAATTTCATCGTGGACACCCTTTATGAGAGGAGAGAAAAAAAAATAACAAAAAAAAAAAAAAAAAAAAAAAAAAAAACAACACCCCACACCACAACATTATTTTTTTTTTTTTTTTTTAATTTCTTTTCCCCTCTCTCCCCCCCCCCCCCCCCCCCCCCCCCTATTTAAAAAAAAACACACAACCAATAATTATTAATTGTTTTCTCCCCCCCCCCCCACCCCAAAAATATTATCCCGCACCAAGAAAAAAAACTCACAACACACGCAGAGCAAAAAAAAAAAAAACCCCAAAAAAAACCCCCCCCCCCCCCGGAACCCAACCCCCCCCCCCCCCCCTGATAAACCCCCCCCCTCCCCCCCCAACCTTCTGACCCCCCCCGATGATGCTGTAAAATGGCTCCTTCTTCTTTTAATAATTTTTTTTTTTCAAAAAAATTTTTAAAAAAAACAATTAACTGGTTCTTAGATGCCGAAAGTTCATTGTCCTGTGCACAAGCAAACGGTGAAAGTCGTTTTCTTCGCGCTTCGTATATATACCAGTTTTTTGCAGTTAGTTGTATTGAAATTTTCAGATTTTTTCGCATAATTATTCTCACCGCATGTTGAAATATATTCTGAATGAGCGTGTTTATAGCATTTCTTACTATTGTTTGTTGCAGTAACCATTTGCTCAACTGATGCTCATAAACAATATCGAAGAACTGCTCAACTGATATTTGAAAAGTATATAGAGGATTTTAAAACTATCCATGGGGTTGAGTACATTACAAACAACATTCATAATTTAGAGCATGCCGTAGATGATGTAAATCGTGTTGGCACGTTACCAACAATTTCTGCATATCAATTCAATGTTTTATTCAATGCAGAAGAAATCTGATGAACTTGAATGAAATTGAATTAAATCGAGTGATCTAGGCATAAATTCACGTCGCCTAATCAGTTGTAAACATAAAGGTTGTCCAAGTTGTTCTCTAGTTATAACAGAATATGATAAAACCTAAAAATGATTGCAAGTATTCTTCATCATCGTAATTGTCCTGGAAGTCACCTTCAGATTCTTTTCCTTCGCTCAGATCAGCTTCGTCGTTAGTGGATCCATCATTGCGATCTAAAAAACAAAATAATTAAGTTTGAGAATGCGTAACAAACAGTACTTGCATGTTGAAATTACCATTCTTGGTGTAACCTGCTCAAGTAGGGCAACCTTGGGGCGCTGCCCGCGATGATGCATTGACGACTGGCGTAGACAATTATTTAATCCTTGTCCACGAGTAGCTGGGCATGAACTTTTTGTCAATAAATCGATCCATCAGTTGGTAGTTACAACCATCTGCCGTGTCACCGATTATGTATTTCATGTAGGCTGTCTATAAGGAAATAAACAATGTAAATGAAAGCTTTTCTTCAAAAATTGATTATTATACTTACCACCTGCTTAGCGTAAGACTTTCCCCGAGATTTTTTTCGAGCTCCCCTTGCTCGTCAGCAGATGAAACAGGCTTCAAAGAAAAATCATCGATATCGTCTTCTTGTTCCTTAGGCTGCAGCTGTCATGAGGTAATTTTTTCATCAAAATCACATTTGATTGCCACAAGAGTTTTGGAAATTAATGTTTCCATTACAGCAGTGACCGTTTTCGTAACCTCTTGTACGATATCCCCTTTAACTGCATCAATTTTAGCGATGATTTCTTTTATCAGTCCATCTCCATCGATGTATGTCTAAAATGAAATAAGAAAGAATATTAAATCCCCAGCACCGCTAATACTTTAGCTACATTAATAACTAATTCACCATCCATTGTTGTTGGCACTACGCTGTACTACGGAAGAGAGAAGTTTTATGCCATTTTCAACCGTTTCGACAACGGAGAAACTGCCAGCGATTTCTACAAATAGATAAGAGGTATTTGTTTTTCCATGCCATGGAGGTATGTGATTTATATTTACCTGTATTTTTCTTCATTTTACTGAACTGGAAACAACAACACTGATAACTAGAAAATAAGAAGAATGATTAGTAATTTCCATTTAATTCCAACTACCTTTATTGCTTATCTTGACAGATACGCGTATTTCGTCTACAATGTGCAGACTTCTTCAGTGTCGTGTACTAATACTCGAGTATTAGTACACGACACTGAAGAAGTCTGCACATTGTAGACGAAATACGCGTATCTGTCAAGATAACCAATAAAGGTAGTTGGAATTAAATGGAAATTACTAATCATTCTTCTTATTTTCTAGTTACAGGTATTCCACTAAACAGCTCACACTCTCCATAACAACACTGATGTTTTAACAGCTAATCCATGCGTTCTTATAAGATTTGTATACAAAGCACTCACGTTGCATTTAGAGTATGTCAGGTTTTTACGTCTTTGAGTTATAGTTACTCAAATTTGAGTGAAACCAGATGATCATGTAGCTATAACTAGTTCTCTCACAAATTGTTAGACTCGTACCATTGCAGGTGGAGCAGATAGCAAAAGTTCGATTCTGGATTATAATTATTAAATTTTTTTATCTTTTTTTTTGTTGATGCTGCATAAGTGATGACAAATTGCTGGGTAAAATATGATTGAGTGACTCTCAAGCTTCAACTGATCCTTTTCTGTTCTATAAATATTATCATAAACGATCCACAGTTGCTGAATTATTGCTGTATAGCTACTGGGTAATCGACAAGGTAGCGCTTCTTCAACCCCAATTCAGCATCCCGGAGAACTTAAATCAAGTTATTAATTTATTTATTTATATATTTACAACACAACATCTTCGACAAGGACATCGCACAGACTGATCACAAAACTGTTTTAATTCTATTCTTATATACTAATTTACTTATTTTAAAGTCAAAAGAGTCACACACTTGATTGAACAACCTACAACATGAATCTAACGGATTATTTCGCCCATAAAGAGTACGGTGGCCAGAAATCCACACCAGTTGACGATTCCGGAGCTGACGAACTGGTGCATGTAACCGAACATTCTCAAGAATGCTGCTACAATCGATGTTGCACATGACCACGTCGAGGACAAACAGCCGTTGAAGCATCACTCGGCGACTCGATAACGGCTGAATATTTAGCAGCGCACATCGATCTTCATATGGCGGCAGATTTATAGGATCGTTCCAGGGAAGGCGGCGTAGAGCGTATCGAATGAACCGCTTCTGGACTTTTTCGATGCGTGCAATATGAACGGCGTGGTACGGAGCCCAGATTTGCACTCCGTATTCCAGCATGCTACGAACTAAAGCACAATTCAGCTTCAAGTTATCGGCATAGAGCAGTTTACCGGAGTTGAGACCTTCGCACAGATCGTTGATGAAGAGGATGAATATAAGAGGGCCAAGGTGGCTGCCCTGTGGTACACCGGAGGGAATATCAAATAGTTCCGATCTAGCGTCGTGCACCTTGACAAAAGCTTTACGTGAAGACAAATACGATTGAAGCCACTGAATAATCCAAGTGGGCAATCCAAGGCGGTTAAGTTTTTCAATGGCCAGTTGATGAGGTACCTTGTCGAACGCTTTTGAAAAGTCTATGTAAATAGCATCTACCTGGCATTCGCTTCTTCTTGGATGCCAGCTTCCAAGCGGCAGGAAACACTCCTTCGGTCAAGGATCGATTGAAGATCGTAGCGATGGGACAAGACAGTGACTGAGCACACTGTTTGACGAAGACAGGTGGAATGTGATCAGGGCCGGGGCCTTTCGATGCATCGACTGCGCTGAGAGCATCGCGAATATCGTCATTATTGAAAGTGACCAAAAGAAGATGAAGATTATACAACGGAAGCCCTTTCAAGTAATGCTGCGCCAGTGGAGGTGAGTTGTCGTCGTGTACGGAACGGATACGATACTCTTCTTCAGCAAACTTCAGAGCTCTCGTGTTCGTGGTAGTTTTGTTGCGAAATAAACGTTTCCTGAGCTTTCGTAAGCGAATACGACGGTTACGGAGTTGTGGTGTCCACCAAGATTGGTTAAACTGCCTTGTAGGCCTGTAAGTTCTGACGGGAACAGTTTCACGTATGTTTCGATCAATAGTGCCGTGTAATTCTCCGGGCTACTGTTTGGCCGAATGTAAATGCAGCAGATATAAAGGGAAAACTGCGGCAGAACAATCCGAACGGCAGTTTGCTCAAGGCTATCACTATCCACACGCAAAGAAATCACTCTGTGTTGAATCAACAAAATATTTTGTTGGTATTCAATACAAGGTTTCTTTTTGTTTCAATTCATAAGAAAGTTCCAAATCAATTCAAAATTTCATTCAAATAAAACCAAAAAAAATATTTAAAGTGATCGCTGCTGTGTGATATAAAACAATCACATTTATTTTAAAACTCAAATGATTAATTTATTGTTTTAACAAAATATTTTTTCACCCTAAGAAATCACCCTGTTTTGAATCAACAAAACATTTTGCAGCTATTAAATACAAGGTTTCTTTTTGTTTCAATGCATAAAAAAGTTCCAAATCAATTCAAAAATTCATGCAAATCAAACAAATAAAATTATTTAAAGTAATCACTGCTGTGTGATATTAGTTTAAATAATATTTGATTTATAACAATCACATTTATTTTTAAACTCAAATGATTATTTTATAGTTTTAACAAAATATTTTTTCACCCTAAGAAATCACTCTGTTTTGAATCAACAAAACATGTGGCTGCTATTCAATACAAGATTTCTATTTGTTTCAATTCATAAAAAAGTTCTAAATCAATTCAAAATTTAATTCAAATCAAACCTATCAAATTATTTGAAGTAATCACCGCTGTGTGATACTCGTTTAAATTATATTTGATTTATAACAATCACATTTATTTTAAACTTCGTTTTAAACAAAAATGCTTAATTAATTGTTTTAATAAAATAGTTGTATGAGCACACATTTCATAGCAGCCATATTGCTACCTCTGACCTCTGTTTTCCTGATGTAAGTTTAAACATAATATATTATAATTTGTTAAACAGATTATCAACGAGTTATTCTCTTTGCAGATAACTGTAAAAACAGCACGACTTCCGAAGGAAGACTATTTTGCAAATAAGCTGCCATTATGACTGTCTCTCCCCAATATTTCTTCCCGAGTCTAGCATCCAACCACATGCACGATGCCAACTTCTGCAAAGTCCGATTCTTGCGTTCAGAAACGCCGTTCTGCTGGGGGAATTGGTGCGGTAATTGTTGAAAAAACAATAAAACACGACTTTAAGTTCCATAAAGCATGAAATTTTATTTCAATTAAATGGTTTTATTATATTAGTTCATCAAAGTTTATTATTTCAACAAATGCGGTAAGTTGATTTAAGAAAACATTTTGTTTTGAACAATAAAACACGATGTTCAATTCAATAAAGCATGATGTTTTATTTCAACTCAAAGGTTTTGTTGAATTATTTCATCATTGTTTATTGTTTCAACAAATGCGTTTAGTTGGTTTAAGAAAACATTTTGTTTTGAGCAATAAAACACGATGTTCAATTCAATAAAGCATGATGTTTTATTTCAACTCAAAGGTTTTGTTGAATTAGTTCATCAGTTTGATTGGTCCATATTCAAACCAAAATTTTAGTTGAATTGATTCCTCTTTTGTATTGGTATAACTACGTATTCTTTTTGCGTGCACAAGATTCACAGCTTTGCAATCAAGCTCCGATTTAACTGCAATTAGCACACCACCTCCTCTTCGCAAACTGCTGGTGGAAGCATTGCGGTCGCATTGAAAAATTACATAATTACACGCCAACTCAGCGGAAGCAATTTCGGTGTGAAGGAATGTTTCCGTTAGAACGACAATATAGAAATTGCAGGCCAGCAGAGAAAGCAGCAAAGTGTTGGTTTTCGTTCTTAATCCACGGACCTTCTGACGTAGATGACGCAGATTTGACTCGGATATTTCTGCTCGCATCATTATTGCTTATTCAGAGTCAGTGATGCCGTTGTGGGTAGACGTAGCTCCGGGATGATCGATGGCTGTGGACGGTTCGATGATGCCGTTCCCGGATCGATGACCTGAGGAGGCTTCCAAAAATGTTTAGCATTCGATCCATTGTCAACAAATTCTCGAAACTCTATTTGCGAGGGCCACGTAGAAGGATCCATTGCTCTAGCTTTTAAGCCTTGGTCGACTCCTACCTTGTACGCTACGAAGGTGAGCGTAGACAATGGTCGACATTTGGGTACAAGTGCTTTAGTGATCACGTCATCCATCCGCAAGCATTGCTTCACGAGATGTTGAACGTCTGCATCACTAACATCCGGGGATATTTTGGTCAGATACACCCAAAATCTGTCGTCATTACTTGCTGACGGTCCTGCAAGCGCAATGTTGGCGGAATGAGCAGCACCTCGAAAAATTTTAGACGGTTGTTCTTACGTGGGTATTGCATCTTCATCGCGGACTCTTTTCGGGGTAGATCGGTTTCCGAAATGGAAACGGCGAGGTATCGGAGATAAAACTGCCAGTGATAGCTTGTTAAATCCTCCCTGGATTTCTTGTCTGAGCTCCACGATCAAACTTTGCTTGATGTCCATTTTCAGATCCTCGACGAGCTTCTGGTACACGTCATTGACCTCCTTCACTGCCGCATTCATCGAAACCAATGTGTTTTTAAAACGGGCGTTTCCCATAATATCACGACATCCTTTGCACATCCAAAACAGTGCCGGTTTGTCTCTGACGTCCTTGTAAAGTGCTTCTGTAATCTTGGCGCAGCTGAAATGGAAATTTGCTTTGCAAAAACCACCGCAGACAACTTCCACATTGCTCATGGTTAATGCGCAACTATTGCAAACTTCCATATTACAAATCACCGTGGAAATGCTCTAAGCGTCACTCAAGCGTTACTCCGAGGTGAGCAAATGTTACAGCAGCAAAACTGGCAACACTGGCAAAGATGACAGAGAGCGATAATCGTTTAACTCACAATACCTTAAGTAAGTGGCAACGGTGGCAAAGCAGATTCGATTGTTTACCTTTTAGATAACGACGATGCAGGCTGATGGTGGTCGATGAATCGATGCAGAAAAATTGCTTTTTTTCAGGTCCGAGCGGAATTCTGATGGAGTTTTCGGATATCAGAATGAGAAGGCGAACAGCAACAAGTGTTGTATATTGGCTTGAATGGTACAGGTGAGTAACAACCAGTACGGTAAATGCAAGAATAATTGCAGTACTGGACGTATTCGTACGATGGGTTTTGTTTTTATTTTGGCGATCAGCTACAAGTCGGCAACGTTGGCAAGCGCAGGTGGAGAGAGGCGAGGTGGGAGGATTATTTATAAGTAGGGCAATGGTGGCGGGCGATTCACTCTAACCACACTCAAGCCTACTCGGAAAAATGATATTTTCACTAATCCTACCTGGCTGATTGATGTGTTTATTTTCTGCGGCAGATTGAAAGATTGGTGTAAATAAATAAAAAAAAAAAAACCCCTACGCAATTAAGGAAACTTTGCCAATCTACTCCCTTCCAAACCGATAAACAATCCATTCCTCGCATAGATCGGCGAATCTCTGATAGAAGTTTGATGTTAATGAGAGAAGTTGTCAACGTTTCAATATCACAAGCACACAATTTTCCATCGTTTTTCCAACCTCTGATTTAAAGAAATATATTGTTACAATAAATGAAATGGCCGAAAAACTAAAAATGAGAAAATAAGCAATTGCAGACAAGAACATAATATACTCTTTAATAGAAAGACAGATGTTCAAAATAATTTGCAACGAAATATTAAAAGATGTCTACATAATACTTTATAAACCAGCAAAAATTATTACTTGCAAAAACGAAATAAATATAATCATTGCGGAAAACCACGATACCCCTACGGGAGGACACGACGGTACATCAAGATTACTAAAGAAATTAAGAAGTTAATTTTACTGGAACAACATTAAAGCAACTATTAAAAATTACACCGCGTCCAATATATTCTCATACACTTTTTCCTTGCATTGGTGTCGTGCAACTACTCAACATGCTTCACGTATGTGATGGTGTAGTTTTGCACCATGTTTATACAAACGCTTTTAGGTTATGTCCGATTGTTTTCATTCGGTGTTTATCTTTTACCAGCGATGAAGGAGTTTCGTGCTGTAGTAATAAAAAAGTTTTTAAAAGGTGAGCGCCCGGGCGTTATTTTCAGAAATTTGAAAAACCTCGGAGTAAAGCGGGATTTTGTGTACCAAACCATCCGAAGGTACCGTGACACCTGCTCGTTGGATGACTGTAAGTTGTTAAAGTGGTCAGGGAACGGATTAGACGAAAATCAAAGCGCTCTGTATGTAAAATGGCCGCAGATCTGTATGTTTCGAGATCGTCAATGCACAACATACTGCAAAATGACCTCGAATTCCAAGCTTTAAAGAAACGTAAGGTTCACGAAGTTTCGGAACCTTCCAAGCAGAAACGACTCGAAAGAGCAAGTCTTATTTTGTCGCGGCACGGTGGGGAAGAATTTATCTTTTTCGACGAAAAGTTATTCGTCTTGCAACAATCCCACAATGTCCAGAACGACAGATTGTGGGCTCTCTCTTCGAGAACTGTTCCAGAGGGTGATAGGAATATTCCACGGTTCCAAAGTGCTGCGTCAGTGATGGTTTAGGGAGGAATTTGCAAGCGAGACAAATTACCACTGCTTTTCTTCGAAAAAGGCGTTAAAGTGAATGCCGTATATTATAAAACGGAAGTTTTGGAGAAAGTTGTCAAGCCATATGTACAAGAGGTGTAGATGATCACTATATGTTTCAGCAGGACGGAGTGCCATCGCATACTGCAAATCTCGTTCAGGGCTGGTGCCGAGAAAATTTGACTGACTTTTTGGAAAAAAAAAACGAATGACGTCCCAGTTCACCAGATCTGAAACCCTTGGATTATTTCGGATGGTCATACATGCTGGTGAAGGTAAATGACCACAGGGCGTCTAATATGAACCAATTCAAAACCGTAATCAATTTGGACGAAATGCCGATGGAAGTCATGCGTGCCGCCTGTGACGGTTTCGAAAAACGTCTGGAGCTTGTCAAGAAGGTTAAAGGCGGTGTTATTCCAAAACATATGCTGTAGTTTATCAGTGCTATATTGCAATATACTGGGTAGAGTTATCAATAAAATCTGGATTATCGATTTGAAATAAATAGAGTTTTATTTTGTATGAGAATATATTGGACACGGTGTATGTTAAAAAGTGCACAAAATGTATACAAAATAAACACACACTAAAAACTAAAGAAACGTTTATCGAAACCAGAACACCAACCAACCCATTCGACATTGTTTCCAACGATACGATTGGACCTTTCACGAAATCCATAAGTGGAAATCGTTACGCATTAACTGCACAATGCGAATAAGACCATCCCTACCGGTGGATTCGTATCTGGGTAATATTTTGATAACAGAGAGCGTTCCTATTTTTATTTAGCCACCCACTTTCGCACGAGTCGTTCATTAAAAGGTAACACAATAAGACTCAAATTTATACTCGCACCGGTTTCGTTTCGCTAAATATTTCGTGCAGTGTATAGTTTGAATACTCTTCCGTACAGGTTTTCGACGTTCTGGCTTGTCCCAAAGATTGGATCTTGGGAAACATCCAGCCAAGCCCTGCAAAGCACTTCGTTGTCTTGTTGCGTCCAATTCCTTCCACGGGGTTTTGATGCACTCATTTTCCACAACATATCACAATAAACGTGAAATTAGCAAAGGACACTTTAAAACAAATCGAAAACACTCAAATTGAAATGAAAGTCTTCCAGATGAAGATGTTGCTTTAACGTTTCAACTTGTTTTGCTTATGTTTCTTCAAATAGCAACGCTCGGCTCGGCTGGGTCGGGTTGTCAAATTTACGAACCGGCTGCTCACCGAGCGAGCAAATTGTGGTTTTCCAACCCGGTTATCAACCACTGGTGTGGTGTTGAGTTGTCAAACAGGGTAACAATTTACCGATATTACCGTATTGGTGCGGTTGGTCTAAACAAAGTTCATAATAGTAGTACCTATTATTAATAAGCAGGCGCAAACACTTGCGAAAGCATTTCTCGAAAATATTATTCTTGTACATGGGTGTCCCTTGATAATTAAGTCAGACAAGGGAACCGAGTGCAAAAATGAAATGTTTCAAAACATGTGTGAGTATCTACACATAGAGCACAAATTTGCAACTGCATATCACCCCGAAACTATGGAAAGTTTGGAAAGAAACCACCGCTGTTTAAACGAATACCTTCGTCAATTTATAAGCGAACAACACGATGATTGGGATACCTGGTTAAAATACTACGTCTTCAATTGCAACACAACCCCACATACTACACATCAATACACACCATATCAATTAGTATTTTTCCATGGCCTCTGAAGTTATCATGGCCTCTTAAATGTTGATGGCCATTGAAATGTCCACGACTGTTGCCTCTGTATTGATTGTTTGTGTACCTTGGGTACCTGTTATTTCCTGAATTATTTGTGCCTACGTGGAATATCTTATTCCTTGATGATGGTTCATTTTCTAATAATTGTTATTTTGTTTCATCGCTTCTTATTCCCAAAGCGAGGGCTCTAATACCAGCTTTAACAGCCATTCTCAAAGCTGTGTCTACTGGTACCTGTTCATTGACATATGCTCTTTCTAGTTCCAACGTAAGTTTCTCAATTTCTTGAGTGAATTTCTTTACTTCACTGCTTTGCTTTGTGGCGTTCAATTAAGCCACAAAGGCTTCTGGCGATACTACTCCTTTGCATTTTTGAGTTAATTTCAAAATAATTTCGTCGACGGTTTGAGGGTTATCCCCAACTGCTGATCTAGCTTTGACTTCGAATCTAGATAATATTGTTTTTAGTGCGGCTTGCTTATTAGATTCTGTAACTAACGATTTACAGGCGTTCAAGGCTGCTACTATACTTTTAAGTTTCTCACCGTTGCCATCATATGGAACAAGAGAGGTAACAATTTTAATTATTTCTCTTACACTAGCCATCTTATTTTCAGGCAGTTTTTTCAATCGATTGCAAAATATTACGGACTGTGCTATGGTTTTGAAGGTTGGAAACTTTTTAGAACTATGTATTTTTAAATCGATTATTCGAAGTATTTCATGTGCAACAGTTCTACTTGTCTTTGCGTAATAATTAAATTTAGCTAATTTTATCTTATTTTTATTCTTTAGTAAAATTTCGGTTATCAATTCATATAATTCTTGCACGTATGTTTGTTTAGTAGTAAGTGTTTTATATAAAAATTGTCGATAAGGATTTTTCATGAAATTTGTTTTAATTTTTAACAAATTTTCGATATGCGATTCTAGTTCATTTTCGATTTCCATAAGTGTATTGTAAATATGGTTTGACTTACCAATTACATTCCTAATAATTACACTTGAAGTCCTGCCGTCCTAATCTCGATCAGTCCAGGATCCCTCATGGTGATAAATATCATAGATCGATGTAAATCTGCTGCTCCTCTCATCATCAAGCACTGCTGGTTGTTAACTGGGTTATCACGTCATTCAGACTTGCTATCGATTTTGCCGAAAGTTTGTTTGCTCTTTTTCTCTCACGTTTCACCAATAACTTGTATAATGTTAATACTATTTGAAATCCCACTATGCCGAGAATGATATTGTAACTAGCCTTAAGTTACGCCCGCTCAGCCCTTAAGTGACTCTAACCACACTCTGGGTCGGCTCTTTTATACCGAGGTTACAAAATAAGAGGAAAAACCATAGAGATCAATTATTTTAATTTAACGGCGTTTTATTAAATGTTGCCGTCCACGCAATTTCGCTGATCACCACCTTGCCTCCAATCGTGCCGATTGCCCCGATTGAGCCGCAGATGCGTCGATTACGCCGATCTGGTGGTGTCGCTATTCCTGTGAGGGATATCGTTGCCGTTTGCATGCCTTTGCCGCCACTTAACACGAATCGAGTTGGTGCCGATCGATTAGTTGTCGATCGATTTGGATACGATCCGTAGGTGTTTGCCCGGTTTACGAACGGGTGATGGCTAACCAATCACCAAGAACAGTTTTTTTTTCCACAATTTTGTTGAACTTTGTGGGTTTTTTTCGTGAGCTATGGTGTTGCTAGTGCTCAAGCAAGTGGACGAGTCTCCTTACATGCAAGACTCAGGAACCGGCGAACAGGCCTTTTTTCCCTAGGTAGCATTCTGTGTTGGGAGTCGAGAGCATCAGGTAGTACTGCTACCAAGGATACCAGTTCGAAGGGGTGTTGTTGTTGTGTTGTGTTGTGTTGTGTTGTGTTGTGTAGGCTGATTACATCACCTATTCAGTGTGCTGTTGTTGGATACTAACATTGGCCGTAATTTAGCTGCTAGCTTTTATTTTGCATGGTATCTAAGTTAAGTAGTTTATGGTAGGTTAAGAATTTATTTATAGGCATGATTAATACGTTTCATAGCATTTAAGTTTTCTTATTTCTTTACTTTTAGGTCCTATCTAGCTAGCTAATATTTATCTATAGATCTTACCTCTTTGGATTAAATACACCCCTTTTGGTAGAAATGCTAAGGATGGAGTGAGCGAACGAAGTGACTGGTCACACTTCCATACAGCTCGGGTAAAAATTATTAATGAAATTAATATGTTTTGTACCAATTACAGCTTATGGTCAATAAACAAGACATAACAAAATTTTAATGACATACTTTGATAATTAATTTAACAACTTATCTATATTAAGAAAATATACTACAGATCAAAGATCCGTTAGTGAATTAACAAATAGTAACATTCAATAACAAAATTAAAGTATTCAAAGTTCCAAAACAAAATTTACAGTTCTAAAATAGCGCTTTTTTTAACAATCAAAGAAAATGAGAAAGTGGAATGAATTTTCAAAATGAGTAAGACAAAGTGTTCTTTGCAAATCAACTGTCACATAAGAAATTCACTACTTCAATTCTTTCCGATCAGAAACATTACTTCGATTTTTGCCGACGTGACGATGACAAGTGATATCGTGTTGTTGAATAATGGGCCCGTGATCATTCATTGGTGAACTTATCGTTGCCAAATAATAATTTTTCTAATAGAATTCAAATCAAATGTGATGAAAATGTTTGCTTATGGTGAGTGTGTCAATTTACATTGTAGTTTGACCTTTTGGAATGCCAAAAAAAAATCTTTTCTCAAAAGGAATCTAATCTCAGATCAGAGAAACAAATAATACCAATATCAACTATAAGTGATTAGTGTACATACATATTTTTTTTTTTAATTTGCCTTTGCAAATGACAACTGTATAGGTATATATATGCATATATTTTACAAAAAAAAGGTTTACTAACCTTCTAAAAATTTTGGTTGGATCCATAATTTTGTGTTCAATGCAGATAGCACGGGTGATTTCTTGGACAAGACGAATGACAGGATCTTCAAACAAAACAATTTACGATGATCACATCCAATTTATGTCAACTCCACATTTCACAACTATTGACATTAATACACATACTTATTCGCATATTCATGATTTTAAAACACCTACTGAAAAAACACCAAAGTTGTTTCCATTGAGGTCAGCAACCTCATATGAGCAAGAACCTTTCTCGGCCAGAACAATGCATGGCTCATACACTTCGCCTAACTTGGCGTTGAAATGCTCAGCAGCACAAGACTGACGAAAAGTGCGTTTGTACACTCTTTGACCAGTATAGAAAGTTGGAGAGTATCTTTTGTGTCTGGGGTCGTACCGTTGTTTGGTTCTCTCATGACCTTTTTGAAGGTTATCTACAACCATATCGAAGATCGATTTGTGAACAATCTTCATACGTTCCATCCTGACCACTTCGGATAATTCTCTCTCATCTGAAATACGATGTTCGGATCCCTTTATAACGATTTCGTGACCGAAGATCACTTTAAAAGGGGTGAACTTGGTTGTTGAATGAATGGTATTATTTAACACGAACTCTACTTCTGAGATCTTTGAGTCCCACATTCTTTGGTTCTCCCGTACATAGCTACGAATCATAGCGTTGATGGTACGGTTTAGTCGCTCCGTGGGGTTCGCTTGACTACGGTGGCTTGCGGTAGCCCAATGATGTACTTCATATTTTGACAGTAAGGCTTGGAATTCTTTTGAACGAAACGTGGTCGCATTGTCTGAAATGAGATACTGTAGATAGATATCTCACAAACACTACTAGAGGAAATCTTGCGCACAGGAGTCAGGAGACAATATTTAGAAAATACGTCCATAAGGACAAGATGGTGAGTATTGCCCCGAGCACTTCTCGGAAGAAATTGGATGTAGTCCATTGTGAGAATCTGGAATGGTTTGGTTGTGACGCGTGGATTACCCATTAGGGAACGTCCATTAATTACGTCACGCAAAAATTGACGTTTTGTTAGCCCCCCCCCCCCCCCTGTCACGTTTTTTGTATGGACCTTCAAATTTTTTTGTATGGATCGTCACGTTTTCTCGAACCCCCCTCCCCCCCTACTGCGTGACATAATTAATGGACCTTCCCTTACTGGGACAACAGATGTGGACGAATGCTTTATTCTTTTGCGAACCTTGCAATTACTTACATAGCGCTTCACATCTGCCGACATTCGTGGCCAGTAATAGCGTTTTTTTTTATTTTATCAATGGTTTTCTCAAAACCAATATGGAAAGTGCTGTGATGCTCTTTGGAAATAATTTAATTTTGCATCGATTCAGGGGTATACAGCTTCCAGTTGAAGGCATAGTCCAGCACATCAGACTGTGAAGAGACCAATTTATAAAGTTTCTTTCCCTCGATCTGAAATTTGAAATCCATATATTTCTGTGGTTCACGTTGGACCGAAATGAATAACCGTGAATTCCAATCAGTTTTTGTTTCGACTTCTAGAACCTCCATTGATCTAGACAGAGCGTCTGGCACGATATTTTCCCGACCCTTACGATGTCTCAGTACCATATCGTATTGTTGTAACTCAATGCTCCATCGTGATAGTCGAGATGATGTCCGCCATTTGGACATTTGGAGCGCATAATAAAGGTTAATGCCGAAGAATCGGTAACTAGAGTGAATTGGGTTCCTTTGATGTAACATCGAAATTTTTCGATGCATCGTATAGCAGCCAATCCTTCCTTTTCAGCGGCGTGGTAGTTAAGCTCCGCAACAGATAATTTTTCCGAGTGGTAGGCGATTACTTTTTCGTAGCCGTTCACTCCAGCGATTGCATGATCGCTCGCATCTGTTTGTACAGTAAGGGGAGGTTGAAATCAGGGTTGGCCATTACAGGTGCGCTAATTAGTTTTTCCTTGATTTTCCGAAATGCGTTTTCTGCCTCTGAGCTCCATTCAATCCTTTTCGGACGATTTTTAAGTAAATTGGTCAGAGTGACAGTAAGTGCACTAAATTGCTCAAAAAATCCTCGGTAATAATTTACCATACCTAGAAATCTACGGAGTGCACGGATAGACTTAGGCACCTCATACGCAACAATCGCATGAACACCATCTGGATTGGGCCTAAGACCATCTTTTGACAAAGTATAGCCCAGATAAGGCACTTCAGGTACACAGAATTTTGATTTCGTTAAATCAATCCACAAATTAGCCTCTTTCAACCTCTCTGCTAACTCCTTCAAATGATTAATGTGTTCTCTGAAAGTCTTGCTAGCCACAACAATATCATCCAAATAGACGAAAATGTTTGGTTCTAGCTCACCAAATCCCAACACTCGGTCCATTAGTTTGCTAAGCGTCGCAGGACAAGCCCGAAGGGAAGACGCTTAAATTGAAAAAGTCTCTTTCCAGGAATAGAAAATGCCGTATATGGACCAGATTCAGGACTAAGTGGAATTTGCAAAAAAGCTTGGCTCAAATCTATAGTCGTGAGATATCTGAAAGATCCCAGTCGACTAAGGATACGATTTTGATGAGGAAGTGGGTATGCATCCCGTTTAGTACGTTCGTTTAACTTCCTAGCATCTAAGCAAAGACGAACAGCGTCACTGTCTCGCTTAGCGACTGGTACCACAGGTTGTGACCAATCGGAGCGAGACCGTTCAACAATATCGTCTTTGATCATATTGTCCAAAGATAAGTGAATTTTACGTTGTATTTCAGGGCTCCATGGGTATGGATTCTTACGAATTGGAGGGTGCTCGCGAAATTCGTCCTTGATATCAATAGTATGAGTGAGTACTTGTGTACATCCAATATTACCAGGTTCGGGAACCAAGAACAATTGTTTTACTTCGTTCAGCTCATTTTGTTCTTCTGGGGTCAACGACATCTCATCTTCGAAAATTTCTTCGGAATCGTCGATAGTTTCAATAAATGAGTCTTGCAGAGAGGGATATATTCCGTATTGATCACAGAATGACATTCCCAGATAACATTGTCACTTCAATGAAGGTGCAACGACAAAGGGAACAGTTCTCGTAATTCCGTTGAACAACACAGGAATTTCTAATTCACCCAAAACCTGTACTGGATGCCCCTCAGCAGTTATAAGTGTCAAATCAGAAGGTGAGTAAGATAAGTTCAGATTTTTAACAAGGCGTTCTGATCCCTTATTAAAAAAATATTCCGATTAGACCCACTATCCAAGAGTGCTGTTAATTTTATCCCTAGCAATTCAATTCTCACAAAAGGTCTATTAACTCCTTGTGGGTGGAGAAATACAGTATTTACCTCCTCACACTGGGAATTAACAAACAAAGACTGATACCTGAGCTCAGTAAAGATAGAATTAATAAAATTGAGTTCATCGTTTTGAGGGCTTCCGGTGTGAATATCAAGACCGCCCTGCCTCACTGAGCAGTCTTGCTCACGTTTTTTTTTTTGTAGGACAAAAGGGACAATCTTTCTGTACAAAGCCAGGGAAACCACATACTTCACAGAATATTTGTTTGTCTTGAGAACACTGCGTATGATTGTGTCCAAAACTATGGCAATTAAATCAAGTTCCCTTTTTTATTGGAATGTAGCTTTTCAGAATTTTCTCTAGTTGGTTCAGAACTCTACTAGGCCCTGGTTTCTGATAATCTGGGTTTCCCGACGATTTTTCTTGCTTCTGGTCCGATGCCTTATTTTGAGACAAATTTTGTTTCGAGTACTGATATTGGTGATTACTCTTGAAATTAGTTTGTCGGTTAGAGTTCCCAAACCCTTTTTTAAAGTTATCTCCCTTATTCCATGATCGATTATTATTCGATGTTATTCGATGGTGGTCTTCTTCCATCACCTATCTCGTTGATTTGTTTTTCATTTGACTTATAACCACTCACATTTTCCCTTTCATTTGGTTTAAACGCTCTCAAATTTTCCCTTTCATTTCGTACAAACCATTGCCAGTTGATGGCGTCGAAGTTTTTGCCGAACTCTCTCATCTTCGAAATAGTTGAAATGTTTGCTGCCAACATGGCACTTTTGTACTCAGAGCGGAGATTACGAAAGAGAATCTGAAACTTTTTCGATTCGTCCAGTGGAATACTCATATTCCGAAAGATACGAGTCATTTCTAGGTAGTAATCCTGAAAACGCTCCCTCGTACCTTGCTTTCGCAAGTGAGCTTGTATTGATAATCTAAATCGGGTGACAGAAACTTTCGTTTCAGTTCACTCACAAGGTTATCCCAAGTACCTATCTAAACCAGGAACGTGCTTTACCGACGAACAAGTGATACGCAGAATTATACAGTTCTTGATCAGAGTATCCTTCTGATCGTGCATTAAATTCAATTTCCCGCAAAAATTCATTTAAACGACGACCGTTATCGGCACCATCGTATCGAATGTTCCATTTGTGAATTGGAAGACGTTGGTTAAAGTTTTCCCGAACCAGATTAGTATTTTTAGCAGGAGATCGATTTGGAACCACTACTTCCTGTTGATTATTTGCTGAATTTATTCCCAGAGATCCCCTTCCTAACAGATTTTGGTCTTTCTCCAACCAGTCGAGAAATGTCTTACAGGAAAATTTAGCCTTGACCGGTTCTACAGGGTCTGGCTCATCTTGTTCCAAAAAATCATCACGTAAGGTCAATCTAGTGCTGTTTTTGAATGGTGTTGAGATTGGAAATTTTTCATTTCTGTTTCCATAGCCCGAATTTTAATCAGCAATTGCTCAACAACCAACTTCAATTCTGAGTTCTGAGTTTTTAAAATTTCCAATTCCTCTGTGGGTTCACCATCTACAGCTCTTTCTTCTTCATCATCATCTTTTTCTAACTCATCAACCTCTTGGACAGGTAACATACCTTCCCGCACATTTAGAATTTCTTCATCCCTTTCCTCACCCTGTGTTCCTCGTTGATCACTAGGGTTTGGATTATGGGTGTTACTGCTTGCATCAGCATTATCTTCAGGAAACGTATAGCGCAGTCTAAGCAAACTATCGTTAACAATACTGATCTCCGCACTCCGAACTTCGGGATACGGTGATGCAACTGAATAAAAAGTGTTTAAGAGCCTCACACATTGCCCTGCAATCTCGGAAATAGTGTTTCTTTCAGAATCGGTTGTTGTATACGGTTTGCATCGTAACGTGCGAAACAGATAGTGAAGCAAGCGAGATTTATAGTTTTGATCAGGTGCTTTTTTGTAAACTCGGCTTTCCAGCATTTGTTTAATATCTTGCACACATTTGTCACAAGTTTCCAACTCATCAATTAAGGATTTCCAAACATTTTCGTACTCTTTTGTCGATGCATGATCTGCTCCTTCTTTCTTAAGTTCTGTTCTACATTTTTGTTCCTGCACTGATCGTGACTCACTTTTCGCGTCTATTCCGCGGATTGCCAATTCGTGTAATAGTTCATCGTCGAACAAATGAGCGACGTTCATTCCAAAATACTGACGGATAAAATTGTCCATACTGAACACCGAAAAAAATTATATATTCTACAAATGATCGTAAGCAATTTTCATCAAATTTGATAACCTAAGAAATGTGTTCGCTTTCTCTGAAAACAATTGTTTGTCGCGTGTTGCTTTGTAACAATAGAATGATGAAGTTTGTCAGAAGTAGATAATTTATCATCTCCATGCGAAGCGCTGGAGTGGACGGTAATTTATTGCTGGAACGAAATAGACATGAAGAGAAAGTGTATTGATAGTTCCGTATAGGGCAACGGCAGGCTTTGAAAATTGAAAGATCAAGTTTGAAAACGAGCGGACGGCATTATTGAACGGTAGTATCCGATCAGGCACATAACCCTTTACCATACTACCCCATGCAGGGGGTCCTCGAGCGATCGCAATGATCTGATTAATCTATTTCTTAATGTTGGTGACTTTTTGACCGGATGTCTAACCGGGTGCCTTTTAAGTCGGAAGGCGTAACGACTAACCGGTTGGTGGAGGCTTGGACTTCTACCCTTATAGCGGGGTAACTCGTTCTTTAGGATATTTGTGGGTTTTTGGAACAAACTCAACTTAGTTATTTATTTCATCAGGCTAACGTAGAGTATAACATTTACAATTTTTTTTTTTTAATTTCGTTATTCAGATTAGAAGAAACAAATATTCATGTTTACAAAAAAACTTAGGTTAAGTAGAGAGTGCTTTCATAAAATTTGATCAGTTTGTGTTGTTTCGTATGGTGTTGAAATATTTCTTCAAGTTATGCCTCGACATAGTTGAGTCAAAAGTTTCGCCGTGTTGATAATTGATTTAATGGCCCTTATTTCGCATAATTCGTCGGATAATGATTCGTTGTGAATATGTTCCTACTTCAAGGTTGTCGCGAAGGAATATAGAAGTTGAGTTTTAATAAAATTTAAGTAGAATCAATTCGCTGCGAAACAATATCGTTAATAAATGAAACCATTGTAAATATTGATATTGATAAGCATACAGCGCGCTTGATGAAAGAGGAAATGTAGTCCATCCTAATTTCCTAAGAGCATACCTTCCAAGAAAAACGAAAGAGACTTGCCAAATAAATTAAAAACGGTTAATTATTCTTCAATATTAATTTTGTCTGTTGTTGTTGTTGTTGTTGTTGTTGTTGTTGTTGTTGTTGTTGTTGTTGTTGTTGTTGTTGTTGTTGTTGTTGTTGTTGTTGTTGTTGTTGTTGTTGTTGTTGTTGTTGTTGTTGTTGTTGTTGTTGTTGTTGTTGTTGTTGTTGTTGTTGTTGTTGTTGTTGTTGTTGTTGTTGTTGTTGTTGTTGTTGTTGTTGTTGTTGTTGTTGTTGTTGTTGTTGTTGTTGTTGTTGTTGTTGTTGTTGTTGTTGTTGTTGTTGTTGTTGTTGTTGTTGTTGTTGTTGTTGTTGTTGTTGTTGTTGTTGTTGTTGTTGTTGTTGTTGTTGTTGTTGTTGTTGTTGTTGTTGTTGTTGTTGTTGTTGTTGTTGTTGTTGTTGTTGTTGTTGTTGTTGTTGTTGTTGTTGTTGTTGTTGTTGTTGTTGTTGTTGTTGTTGTTGTTGTTGTTGTTGTTGTTGTTGTTGTTGTTGTTGTTGTTGTTGTTGTTGTTGTTGTTGTTGTTGTTGTTGTTGTTGTTGTTGTTGTTGTTGTTGTTGTTGTTGTTGTTGTTGTTGTTGTTGTTGTTGTTGTTGTTGTTGTTGTTGTTGTTGTTGTTGTTGTTGTTGTTGTTGTTGTTGTTGTTGTTGTTGTTGTTGTTGTTGTTGTTGTTGTTGTTGTTGTTGTTGTTGTTGTTGTTGTTGTTGTTGTTGTTGTTGTTGTTGTTGTTGTTGTTGTTGTTGTTGTTGTTGTTGTTGTTGTTGTTGTTGTTGTTGTTGTTGTTGTTGTTGTTGTTGTTGTTGTTGTTGTTGTTGTTGTTGTTGTTGTTGTTGTTGTTGTTGTTGTTGTTGTTGTTGTTGTTGTTGTTGTTGTTGTTGTTGTTGTTGTTGTTGTTGTTGTTGTTGTTGTTGTTGTTGTTGTTGTTGTTGTTGTTGTTGTTGTTGTTGTTGTTGTTGTTGTTGTTGTTGTTGTTGTTGTTGTTGTTGTTGTTGTTGTTGTTGTTGTTGTTGTTGTTGTTGTTGTTGTTGTTGTTGTTGTTGTTGTTGTTGTTGTTGTTGTTGTTGTTGTTGTTGTTGTTGTTGTTGTTGTTGTTGTTGTTGTTGTTGTTGTTGTTGTTGTTGTTGTTGTTGTTGTTGTTGTTGTTGTTGTTGTTGTTGTTGTTGTTGTTGTTGTTGTTGTTGTTGTTGTTGTTGTTGTTGTTGTTGTTGTTGTTGTTGTTGTTGTTGTTGTTGTTGTTGTTGTTGTTGTTGTTGTTGTTGTTGTTGTTGTTGTTGTTGTTGTTGTTGTTGTTGTTGTTGTTGTTGTTGTTGTTGTTGTTGTTGTTGTTGTTGTTGTTGTTGTTGTTGTTGTTGTTGTTGTTGTTGTTGTTGTTGTTGTTGTTGTTGTTGTTGTTGTTGTTGTTGTTGTTGTTGTTGTTGTTGTTGTTGTTGTTGTTGTTGTTGTTGTTGTTGTTGTTGTTGGTGGTGGTGTTGTTGTTATTTTGCGTGTGATAATTATTGTAATTTACCTTTAGTTGCTTGCGCCTACGTTTGCATTTTGCTTCCTTTTTTCCCTGGAGATGACGGGAATGCTGCTTGGCATCATATTCCACCCAGACGCGTTTCCCTACTTTTTTATTGCCTATGATTCGCCAGCTTGGGTTTAGTTCAATGACGTTTTGCATGTTCGGGGGCCAAGTTTTTTTTAGGTGTACTGGCAGAGTTTGTGTCTGGTGCAGAAAACGTTTTTTTTTCATCCAAATGTGATTTTACATCGGATGCAACAGTGGCATTTGAGTCTGCCTTGTCATTCCTTAGTTCACCAATTAACATCGGGAATAGGTCAGCTGAATGTGCTGCTGATGTTGTTGATGTTGACGTAATTATTTCAAATGCCGCGTCCGCTGCCAATTTTATAGCCTTTTCAACAGCCATGCAAGTTTCCATTGGAGCCGTGTCAAGAAATAATGATAATTTATTTTTTATTTCCGTAGCGCTAATCTTGCTGCTGCTGATTATGTTGGAAATATTTTGCTTGATGTCAAAAAGCATTTCGTCAATTCGTTCCAGCGTTTCATCATGTGGAACTAAGACTTTTAAAATTTTTGGTGACTTTCTGATTAGCTGTCAGTGTATGTTCTATGCTTTCCGTAATGCTTTAGAAAGACATAGATAGTACATTCAGGTTTAGTTCAGATGTAAACTTATCCTGACAGTCATCACAAAGAGGAAGCATAAAAGCGCGAATTACTTCCTCTTGATTCCGTTGCACACCAATGCACGCTGCATGGTATGTCCGATTGCCGTTACCTCGGCATCGCCACAGATACCGATTGTCACTTTGTACGCAAGCTTTTATTCCGCACTTCATTGAAGCACTCGCGTTGTTTTGATAAAAAAAACAAGTACTTAAAATTTCGTAGATTTTGTTGAAAAATTTAGTTAAAAAAAAAAAATATAGATAGAGCGCAGCGATGGCGCGTCCAAACTTAAACACAGTTCATAGTGGAATGACAGCTTGAACAAGGTCCTAATAACTGCTCAGCCCCCCACATCCTAGGCAGCCCCCGCTGGTTGTCCGGGACTGCTTATTTAATTCACAGCTAACCTCCATATCTGAAGGCCGTTCATTATCCGCAGACTTTGACTCTCCGGGTAGCTTGCATCTCAGTTCCGCAGAGTCTCCACTTATTCTACGGTGCTACGGTAGGTTAATATTATTATTATCCGATTTCATTTCACTTCTTAGCATGTAGCTGGAAACTTTCACCTACCTCCGGGCGTCTAGGGGCCAAAGGGGGTTAGGCTCGGTGGATACATTCGTCAGTTTTGTAAGCTTATATCCTAATTTGTTTGCTTCGGTTGGATTAGTTATGGTGATTCAGAAACCGCCGGACAGTACTACAGGTTCCAAGAATCACTGCTTTCTGAATGCTGCTCTGTTCCTTTCGCAGCTCCAACTCTTCAAGGGTACGGGGAACAATTCCGGTCGCCGAGATTATTACCGGAACTATACGGACCTCCTCCAAATGCCACATCTGCCTCAGCTCCTCCGCAAAATCGTGGTACTTCGTAATCTTGGTAGAGAACGTTGAATGGACGTTGCGATCCAGCGGTACAACGACATCGACGAGAGTTACACTCTTCTTTCTTTTGTCGTAGATCACAATGTCAGGGCGATTGGCACGGATGAGGGCATCCGTTAGGATCTCGCGATCCCAGTACAGCTTTACGCAACTATTTTCCAGAACCGGGTCTGGCAGGTACTTGTTGTTGGTATTGGTGCACAATCTTGGCTACATCGTTGTGACGACCGAGATACGCTACTTCTGCCAATGCTTGGCAGCCAGCAACAACATGCTCGATCGTCAATCCTACTGCGTTGTAATTTCTGCAACGGTCTTCTACTTCTTCGTGCAATATGTACCTGCGATAGTTCTTCGTCGCAATGACCCGGTCTTGGATGGATACCATGAAGCCTTCAGTCTCTGAGAAGAGCCACGTATTCAACGCTACTTTGTCGACAAGCGCTTGTTCCAACTGATGGGGATGCGTCCCATCAGCTCCTTTAGCTTCCACGATGCAACTTTATCGTCGATAGTTTTTAGGGTCGGAGCCCAGCTGATAGTCCTACTGCGCCAGATGGAGGGCGCTGAACCCATGGCAAACGTATTAATCGCCTTTATGTTGTTGCTGGGTGACAGGTACGACCTCAGAACACGGTTGACTCGATTGTAACCGTTGGTTCCAAGTTCTTACTTGTTGGCTCTTCCACAAGTCAAACAAAACCTTTCCTCTAATATACACCTACGAAAAAGAATAAATAGAAACCAAAAAATAAATGCAAACTAACACCTTGGAACAGTGGCCTCACCGTTTTGCTTGGCGAGTGAGTTGAGCTTGTTCCATCTAACGATTCGCCGCAGAAGTGTTGCCAAGTCGAGTGGTTTAAACGTACGGGCAAAATACTTCCCCGCCTGAGTGCTCTACGAGTGTCGGCGAAGACAAAATGAGTGCACCAACTAGAGTCATTTCGACAATTTTTGGCCAACTGTCGGCTCCAGAGCCGTCAATAAAATATCGGTGGTTTTTGCAAGTAGGCAGATTTGATGTTTAACTCTCGAAAAGAGTAGAGTGTGCGCGTGTTTAAATTAAATAGCTGAGGTTTGTATAGTACCTCTGTAAAGGAAGTGTATTTTTAATGGTTGCGTTCTTTTTTTAATAGGCGGTGAAGAAAAAATAAGGAAACAAAAAGCTGTAAAAAAGTGTATAAGGAAACACAAAGAAAAAGGTAAAGTAGAAGTAACTAGAAGAAAATTATAGATGTGACGTCACGATCAGGTGGAATAATTGTGTTGTGTAGGTCCAGCACGTCGTTTTGGTTTTTTTTGTGCTTTTCGGCAGGAAGACGGTGGTGTAGGCAAAGTGGACGTAGGAACTGCAACGAGCAAATCGGTGTCTCAGGGACGTCCGGGGACGCCATTTTACATTCCCAACGTGTATTGTTGGACGTTCGACCGCCATCGTGAATTCCCCACCAGCTTCTATTGTGTGGATCGGTGGACGCCATTGTGAACTTCTGGATTGTTTGCTGACCGTGAAGTCAGGGTTCGAACCGGTGACATTCTGCGTTGCTAACCGTTCCCACCGCAAGTATCACCCCTACCACCCGTCAACCCAGCTGCAAACATCCTCACCTATCACCACCAACGAGAAACCGACGTAAAACATCAACACCAACGAAAAACCGACATAAAACATCACCATCAACGAGAAATTGACAAAAACAAAAGCACCACCTACCACGTACCAACGATAAATCGACAGAAAATCCACCACCAGAAACCACCAATTGTGAATCGATGTACAGCACCGACCAGGATCACCTTCAAGTACCACCCACTACAAACAGCATGCGCATGCAGGTACCGCCTTTATATTGTGACGTCACTTTACAATAAATGTTAAAATGAAAACTTAAGCTTTCAACTTTCAAGTGGTTAGAGAGAGCACATCCTTGGGTAAAAAACATTGCCTCTACTTATTGTTGCTCGCTTCTGTTCGGACTCCCACGTGAGTCATCAGTCCTCACCTTTCTTGAGTTGGCGTAAGGAAACTCTAGTTTTCTGTACTTTATTTGAGCATACTTTTGTTACATTGTCTATTGGTGCACACATTTTTCCTTACTCGACACCTGTTAACCTAAATTTGTTCCTGCAACACTTATGCATCATTTTGCAGCTGATGTGTGTGAGAAAATCAAGCCGTTAAACGACCCTGATTTCTTACAATCCCTGAGCTAACAGGCAACAAATTGGCGCCCAACGAAAAATAGTTTTTTTTCCAAATTTTGAGTTTTTTTTCGGATGGAGTGGTAAAACAAGCCATAATTGGCCTGTTTAATTAATTGCTTTGTACTTTGAACGAAGGTAGTTTCAAGATATTGTGGTGATAACATGGTGTTAAGAAATATGGATGTTGAATTTAATTTACAATATGGTAGTTTACTTGTACATCATTTGGATAAGGAGGAAGTGGATTGCGAACTTAAAATTTGGAACTTACCATTGACCGAAACCGAAACAAAAGCAACATTGATGAGAAGACTAAAAGCGAAGATTAAAGAAGATAAAGGTGAACAAGCAGATATAGATTTTCAACGTATAGAATGATCGGTAGATGAAGAGATAAAATGAATAGATACGAAAGTGGAGCAAATTAAAGATTTTTTGTCACACCGTTCACATTGCGACGGAACACGAGAAGCATTGAAAACGCGGTTAGTGCATCTTTTTGCTCGTTTGAAGAGGTTGCCTGAAAACACAGAAGACGATAATGATCTTACGGAAATAGATCTTTTGATATCAAATATTCGTGGAACGTACAATACACACTTTTCGTTCTACTCATCATCAGGACAACAGGAAGTTAATCAATTAAATCAAACATTATCAAATTTTTCGATAGCTAATCAAAAAATAAATAAAAACAAAGCTAATTAAAATAAGTCAAAAACTAAAAATCTAGATCAAAGGTCAATAATTTCGAACGAGTCAGAAGAGGAAAGAGGAGTTGAAGAAGAAGAAGAAAATGAGGATGAGGAAGAAAATGTTAGTAGAGGAAAGCGTAGTTAGAAATCTCTAGATGATCTAGGGTGTAATCAGAACGTAGTGGCTCCATTTATGACGCCTGGTCTAATCCCGTGGATGTTCGGTCCTGCACAAATGCAAATGTGGTCACAAATGCAGCAAATGTTCCCAGTTAATCTAGTACCCCCTACAATGAATCAGGAAGGTAATCCTAGACATAGAAACAAGTTGAAACCCGAAAAAAAGTCAGGAAAAATAGGGAACAAATCGGTTCGCAAAGCTTGTAGGTCTAGTTCGGAATCGGAAGAATCTTCAGACTCAGTGTAATAATATTGCATAACTGGCAACAACGTTGTGTTGAACCAGTCTTCCTTTCTAGAGTTTTAGTCAGTATCAAATGTGTTATCAACTGGTAAAGAGGTCTAAATACATTGCATCAACGTATAACCTCGTGTTTTATTTCTACTATTTTGCCACTTCTTACATGGTGTCAGAAGTAGGGAGCGGAAAAAAAAATTACGCGTAAAAGTGTCGGTATCGTCGCAAACCACCGCAGAAAAGTTAAATTTCGTGATAATTTGGCACAAAAGGTTCGAGAACCGTCGAAAGAAAAATCATTGTATTGGTGAGTTGTTGTTACACAAAGTGAGTTGTTGTTACACGAAAAAGCTCTATCCAAACGGACAATCGTCAGCTGCACGAAAGCTGCCAGCCTCGATTTGTTGATGTCAACCAAGTGACAGGAATACTCGACCGGAACAAGGAAAGCTGGAACAAACAAAAAAAAAACAAAAAAGGAGCAACGTTTTCCGCAACCGTTGGATTGTTCCAACTTGTCCCGAGAATGGCCTAAATGGAAACAGAATTTCTACATCTACATGATCGCCAGCAATAAGAACGCAGATGTGGAGCGTAACAAGATTGCAACCTTTTTGTGGCTCATAGGTGAGCGCGGAGTGGAAATATATAATACACTTTTTCCGAACGCCGGTGATGTTGACAGTATGTTTGGAGGGATGCCTACGAATAATGCTACTGATGATGCGAATGCGACAGCTGGTGGACCTGGTGGGCAAAATGTTCAACGTAAGTTGGTGGAGGTAATTACTGCATTTGATGGGTACTGCCTTCCGCGAAAGAATGTTGCCATAGATACAAAAGGAGAAGCAATCACTCGCGGATTTTGAAACAGCCCTTCGCACCCAACTGGCGTATGGTGAATTTGAATGCTCTGCTTCTCAAGCGTCGTATGCAGATCGGATGCTACGTGATTGCATCATAATTGGTGTTCAAGACAAGAAACTTCAACTGAAATTGCTCGATGGGAAGGACGAACCATTGCGGAGTGTTGTGGAAACATGTAAGATATTTGAAGCGGCTACGGAGAATAAGCAACTACTGGATAACAAGGCGCACCATGAAATGCACGTCATCATAGAGGAACCTATCAACAAGGAGAAGGACGAAATAGCAGTAGTGAAGAATGCGGCGTGTTATAATTGACACAACTACAACGCAAAACATCGTCTGTTTTGCCCAGCGAGAAACGTTAGCTGCGAGCTGAAGTCAACATTCATGGTCGTATATCTCTTCCCGGTTTCGATCCCGATAAAAAGGTTACTCATAATGTAAAGTTTGTGGTCGTTGATGATTCATTTGAAGCAATATTATGACTTGAGACTTGCGTAGCTTTTGGTCTGATCGAACGTCTTAATGCTGTAAAGTTTGTTGCAGAGTTCCCCGTTGCAAAAGCAGAATTTTTAAAACAGGTGCCTACACTTCATTACAAAAAGCGTATTCCAATGAGTCTCCATGATCGATTGAAAATTGAACTAACGTCCATGGTTGAGCAGAAAGTCATTTGCCCTGTAGGTTACCCGACTGACTGGGTAAATAACATGTAAATTGTGGAGAAACCCAATGGATCTCTAAGAATTTGTCTTGACCCTAAACCATTGAACGCCTGCATAAAGCGAGAGCACTTTTTGATCCCAAAGAGTGAGGATATATAAAGTCGTTTGAATGGTAAGCAGATATTTATAGTTTTAGATTTACGTAATGGGTTTTGGCAAATGGAACTAGATCGTCAAAGCTCAGACTTGACCACGTTTATGACTCCGTTCGGTCGTTTTCGGTGGAAGCGTGTACCTTTTGGGATTAGCAGTGCACCAGAAATGTTTCAAAAACGCATGGTTCTGTTGTTTGGCGATCTCGACGGAGTTGAAGTTTATTTCGATGACATGTTAATAGCCGGCAAAGATTACATTGAACATGATTCTATTTTGTCAAAAGTTCTGCAGCGAGCTCGTGAAAATAACATGCGATTCAATCCGTCGAAAATACAGTATCGAACTAATGAAGTGAAATTCATGGATCACCTTGCTTCCAAGTGATTTGTTGCACCGGATTCTTCATATATACAAGCAATTGTTGACATGCCTAAGCCATGCAATAAATCAGACGTTTTACGGATCCTTGGTCTATTGAAATATCTGGGCAAATTTATTCCAAATCTCTCGAAACGCACTACTAGTCTTCGAAATTTAACCAGAAATTACGTTGAGTGGGATTGGACTGTTTTCCGTGATAACGAGCTGAATGATTTATTGTCTTCAATTACTAAAACCCCGGTTTTGGCGATATTTGATCCCAAGAAACAAGTCGTTATACAAACGGATAGCTCAAAAGATGGCATGGGCAGCGTCATAATGCAGGATGAAATGCCCATCGCGTTTGCGTCTCGAACATTGTCCAAAAGTGAACAGAAGTGGGCATAAATTGAAAAGAGTTGTTGGTCATTGTATTTGCATGTGAGAGATTCCATCACTATCTCTATGGTCGTAGCTTTGTTGTTCAATCAGACCATAAACCTTTGGAGGCGCTGGTAAAAAGAGATATAGACGACGTTACACCTCGTCTTCAGCGTATGTTTCTGCATTTATTGAAATATCCGGGTATGGAAATAGTGTATACGCTAGGAAAAAAATTGCTCGTCGCTGATTGCCTATCTAGAGCGAGCCTTCCAGACGATTGATTTTAGTGAAGAACTAAGGGGTATGATTCACACAGTATCACAACAAGTGTGTTTGTCGTCTGATAACTACAAGTTACCTTGAAACGCTAAGTAAGGATGAACGGTACGGTCGTGTTATCGGTTACGTTGAAAATGGATGGCCCGCTTTCCATAAGCTCGATGACTTAAGTCAGCTTTTCTACAAACATCGGGACACATTACACTATGAAAACGGATTGCTATTCAAGGATCATCGGTTGGTCATCCCTACGATTATGCATAAATGTATATCAAACTGGTTACACGCGCCACATTTAGGCATTGAAAAAACACTGGCCCGAGCAAGAACGCAATATTTCTGGCCAGGTATGACAAATGATATCACTGAGCTTGTCAAAAGTTGTTCGGTTTGTGAGAAGTTTACTAGGAGTTTGCAGAAGGAACTATTGATACAAGCTCCAGTGCCGGACTATCCTTTCCACCGTATTGGTATTGATTTGTACCATTGATACAAGCTCCAGTGCCGGACTATCCTTTCCACCGTATTGATATTGATTTGTATGATTATGCTGGATGTGATTATGTCGCTATTATTGATGCGTACTCTGGATACGTACTTTCTGAGCGGCTACGTGAGAAAACAGCTTCGCATGTGATCAGAGTTCTCGACCGGATTTTCTGTTCATATGGCAACCCAAGCCAGGTTCGCTGTGACAATGTTCCTTTCAACTCTTCTGGGTTTGACTCGTATGCGAACAAGTGTAACATCGAGTTCAAATTTTCAAGCCCACGATACCCACAGAGTAATTGTCTGTCGGAAAAATTGTACGGAGTGTTAACGGAACATCGTATGTAGTCAGAGATCCTTTCGGTAATCACTTTCACGGGAACAGGCGTTTTATCACTCGAACGATGAATAAGAATTTTGACCCAAGTGACGTACTTGATGACGACCATATACGTAAGAAAATGAGCTATTCAAAACTCCCCTCTCCTTCTTTCTCTTCTCAACAGCAAATATTTTCAGAGACCCCTGTGTTCCAGCCAAGTATTATGAGTTCTCCTGTGGCTAAATCCCCACAAGTACAAGAACCTATTTTGTCCAAATGTGATTTTTCCGAATCATTGTCATATTATGACGCTGATCAATGTAGCTTTGGACACGACTTTGAGCTAAATGCCTCGAAAACCTCGGGTTCCAAAGATCAAGGTCCACTGGTACGTGACAACCTATACAAAACTAGAAGCGGTCGAACCATTCGACCACCAAGTAGATATAATGATTAGATTACAACCCTATCCTCAACACCTTCTTTCCCAAATCTGTTGTATTATATTAACCCCGAGTGACCGCGGGCATTCCGGTCTATCCTATTTATTAACATTAGGTTAAGTTAACATATGTAACCACATTCCTTGTAAAAAAGAAAAGAAAAAGAAGAAAGCATGTTATAATATTGCATAACTGGCAACAACGTTCTGTTGAACCAGTCTTCCTTTCTATAGTTTTAGTCAGTATCAAATGTGTTATCAACTGGTATCGAAAATCCCAGAGAGGTAGACCAGTTTCGGATTGCCGATTACCCTACAAACAAACGAAAACATTAAATAAGCATGCAAGCTGAATTAAGACTTTCCTAGCTGAATAACAAATATGGCTGAAATATAAGCTGAATGACCATGTTCTCGATTGAAATATTAACATTAATTCAAGTGTTTCATTTTGTTTGAATAAAATGCTTAGTAAAAGCTATTTAAGTATTTATATGTAACTTCAGCCACTGAACAATTAGTTGAAATACAGTCTATGCCTCAAATGCAACGCCTTTTAACCAGCGTGGCCAATTAAACCTCATATTTAGTTGAATAATAGCTGTGGTTTAAACCAATAGTCAGCAAAATAAACTACAATTAAAATAAAGGTTATTTGAATGCCGTAGTAAAGCCTCCGAAGTGTTCGTAATTATAGTTTTTCAATATTTCTTCTTCAACTTCAAGTTATGCTGGATACATGGTTTAGATATTCAGTGAATTCAGTGAATTCCTATGTTTTCGTTTATGAGTTGTTCATTTTTGGTGCCGGTGAAAAAGTATTGACCTCTACTTGTGCCCATCCGAACAGAAAACATCGCAATGTTAACAAATAACATCAGAAAACATTGTGACATATTTTAATCGTTTCTTGTTCAACATGCCCTTGTCAGTCATGCACGTAGTAAACCCGAACATCCAATATCAAAGCTTGTGTACAGCTTGCTGATTCAGACGTTTAATAACAACATTTAGAAGGTTTAATTGAACACTGATGTTGCTTATTTACAGACAACGCTATAAATAGAATAACAATGTAGATCAATTAAAGCATCGCTTCTGCTACTATTCAATATATAATATTGAGCTTATATAGACGATTCGTTTGTACTTCATTCAATTCAAGGATAGCACAGTTGGTATGTCACGTAGTTGAGGATACGAAGGTTGGTGGTTCAAATCTTGCTATTAAATGTTAATAAATAAATGTTACGTAATGTTTCTGTTAGTGTACATGTATAATTATATCAAATTAAATATGCATAGTATAAAATGTCTGTATCGTATGGAAAATCATACATAAAAAACAACAAAGTTTTATGAGAATTTAAAAAAGTTGAACAAAAGTTCTATAAAAGACACCACAGCTTTTTTAATGTGCTTAATGATGTTGAAGAAAAATTTCATCATGACTATTAATTAACAAGGAGAGAATATATTATTCTTATAAAAAAAAAACTCGCTTAGCTCAACAAAGGCCACTTTGACTCTCGGCATTACCCTCATGTTCTGTGCAGCACTTAAACAGCAGTTATTCAATTATCAACTGAACTCCATTTCTGCAAACTTGCTTCTTAAGCATATGCAATTGGCAGTGTGACAGCTTAATAACTTCTCCAATTTTGTGTGAATAATGCCTGAACAAAAGCTGTAATTGAAAATAGTTCAGAGATTATTCTACACGCTGCTGAATTAAATCGCCATAATGATTGTCGCGTACAACACGATAGTACAGTATTCCACTCAGTAGTCGAATGGCAACACCATTGCATTACACGCTACATAGCACCAGTACACTCCATGTAGTATCACCTAAATAGGCATAGACACTCTTGATCGCATGGCAAATAGATATAAAAGCAACACGCACTGCCGGTCACATTATCCAGTTAAAATGAAACTATTGTGAACAACAGTCCGAAATATAGTGTTCTAAACGATCAAACGACGCAGTGAAGTTTTTCGATTTCTCCCTCCGATCGAAGCCACAGAACCAGCCTTTTTCAAGGCTAGAGTTGAAGAATTTTCTGTACCGTAAACCGGACCAGTGACCTACCCCAAATCATTCCACACCGCCGTTGCCAGGCGTGAGAACTACCGAAGAGGATTCCCTGGCGTGGACAATGATGTTTATTTAATGAGTGATTGTTTGTTGGGTAAAGTATGATGGCTCCGTAATGGCAAATTATTGATGAAAATTTTGAAAACATGTTTTTAAGGGTGCAAAAACACATGGTTTATGAATATATATATATATATATATATATATATATATATATATATATATATATATATATATATATATATATATATATATATATATATATATATATATATATATATATTTTCAGGGTGTTCGGTTCCTTAGTGCAAATATTTGAAGGGGCGATAGAAGATCATATTTGAAGAAAAAAATTGTTCTACGCATATGATCAAATCTCAAAAACCACGGAGTTATTAAACTTTTTCTGTTTTGGTCTATGCTTGCCAAAAATTGGCTCTAACTCTAAAACTATGCCATCAAACACAAAACTGTTACCTTCATCAAATAGTTTGGTAAATTTCCAACTTAATAGCGTCCTTTTTACTTTCAGTAAGTTGCATTTAGACACATTTCAGGGATAAACGAATCTAAAACTTTTGTTTTTCTACGGATTTTCCCTTATTATTTCAAAAAATACGTAATAAAGTTTATTGTTTTGTCTAACCAAAAGATGCCTCTCAAACCGTTCTTCAACTCTTTATTTGACACAAACTTTCTATCTTGTTTAGTTTTGTCGCAAATTTGTACTAAACACATCTGGTTGGGTCGTTAATCAACGGTTACGTAAAACACGAATTCAACCCACCGTGCGTTGCTGTTGACGTCTGTTTGCAGCACGCATAGCACACTTGATTGCCACGTGGAGTGACGGTATGGAAGAAGAAAAATCTAAACAGAAACTTACAGCTGGCAGAAAACAAACATGTATTCTCCAGAAAAGCTGGCGGATATTCATCTCTGTTACGGTTTTGCCAACTGTGTGGCAACGACAGCCCAACAAGAATATGGACGCAGATTTCCCAACCGTCGACTGCCAAACGCAAGTATGTAAAAATAATACAAGTATGTAAGATGTTTAGTTTGTAAACATTACGTTGAGACAGGAACCTTCACGTTTACACACCGCCGGTTCCGGAATGGAACGTTATTTTGGACTGCAACTCAAGCCGACCAGCCCCGCCGGTCGCTGACGCCGGCCATGGAGGAGAGAATTTTAAGAACTGTGAGAAACGATCCCAAAACCAGTACAAGGCGAGTTGCAGCTCAGTTACCGGTCTCTCACTGGACCGTATGGAACGTTTTAAACAAAGAGAATATGCATCCGTTTCATACGCTACAAGTTCAGGAGCTTCTGGAAAGAGATAAACCACTCCGGCTTGAGTTCAGCAGGATTTTGACAGCGAAAAGGGATGAGGATGCATTTTTCTCGAAAAGCATCCTTTGGACGGACGAGTGCACCTTAAACCCGTGCAGGATACTTCAATACCCACAATGACCACACGTGGGCAATTGAAAACCCAAGAGTGGTCAAAGAAACAAGAACACAAGGTTTTCCGTTAATGTATGGGCCGGTATAATTGACCGACAGCTCATCGGGCCGTACATTATCGAAGGTTCGCTAAACAGTGTGAAGTATTTAAAACTTTTAGAGAACGAGCTTCCAATCTTGCTGGAGGATGTCCCACTTGCTGTGAGACGGCGCTTGGTGTTTCAACAGGACGGAGCCCCACCTCATTCCACAAATGCGGTAATACATTTTCTGAACGCCAACTATCGGGAACCGTGGATTGGACGGAATGGGCCGATTCCTTGGCTCCCAAGGAGTCCGGATTTGACTCCCATGGACTTCTTTTTATGAAGGTGCATGAAGGAAGAGGTGTATTCGGTGACAATCAATACTTGCGAACAGCTAATTGACCGAATTTTTATTGCTGCCCGAAAGATACAAGAGAAAATGAATAATATTAACCTTGTGGAAGAGACCGGAAGGAGGATCATGTACTGCATCCAAGAAAATGGAGGACACATTGAGCAACTATTGAAATGAATTTATGAAAGAAACGAAGATCAGTGTTTTAATTTGAATAATCATTGGAAAATACCTAATTAGTTCAATGAACAAGTTCAATGTACAATGGTATCGAGAAAAAAAGGACATTTTAAATTTTCATCATGCGTTCAATTGAACCGTCCGCAGCATTGTTTTTTTTTGTCACACTTTTCATACCGTCACTTCACGTGGCGATCAAGTGTGCTATGCGCGCTGCAAACAGACGTCAACAGCAACGCACGGTGGGTTGAATTCGTGTTTTACGCAACCGTCGATTAACGACCCAACCAGATGTGTTTAGTACAAATTTGCGACAAAACTAAACAAGATAGAAAGTTTGTGTCAAATAAAGAGTTGAAGAACGGTTTGAGAGGCATCTTTTGGTTAGACAAAACAATGAGCTTTATTACGTATTTTTTGAATTAATAAGGGAAAATCCGTAGAAAAACAAAAGTTTTAGATTCGTTTATCCCTGAAATGTGTCTAAATGCAACTTACTGAAAGTAAAAAGGACGCTATTAAGTTGGAAATTTACCAAACTATTTGATGAAGGTAACAGTTTTGTGTTTGATGGCATAGTTTTAGAGTTAGAGCCAATTTTTGGCAAGCATAGACCAAAACAGAAAAAGTTTAATAACTCCGTGGTTTTTGAGATTTGATCATATGCGTAGAACAATTTTTTTCTTCAAATATGATCTTCTATCGCCCCTTAAAATATTTGCACTAAGGAACCGAACACCCTGTATATATATATATATATATATATATATATATATATATATATATATATATATATATATATATATATATATATATATATATATATATATATATATATATATATATATATATATATATATATATATATATATATATATATATATATATATATATATATATATATATATATATATATATATATATATATATATATATATATATATATATATATATATATATATATATATATATATATAATAATATATATATATATATATATATATATATATATATATATATATATATATATATATATATATATATATATATATATATATGTATATTGTTACTTTAGAAATCTGTCTGTGAATCCCTGTAATGGAAACAACTGCGTAAGCACAGGGGTTCTCGAACTTTATTTTACGGGTCGTGTCTTTTGTTCTCCCAGAGCATTTCACGTGTTAAATATTTGGTGACAAGGCGGACAATTCACATAAACGATGGCGGAAAACAAGATTTTTCTTTTAAATATTAAATAAGACAAATACAGTTGAGGTTAAGAGGGCCACACATTTAATTAACTAAAAAAACTAGCAAAGGCATAATAATCTTCTTTTTTTGTTTTTGGACAGGTTTTATTTAACTAATCTTGCTTGAGCTCACCGTTGCGGCCGTTGACTTCGTTGGCATGCATAATCCTCGGGTGGGAACACAGCTTACAAACAGGAACACAGCTTACAAACGGGAACACAGTCTTACAGGGACATTTTTCTTCACAGTTTCACGGGAAGGGGAATGGAGAACAGAGCGTAACATTCTCTCACAAATTGTATCGAGAACATCAAATTGTGTCTGTAGGGCCAAGTGTAATGGAGGCCTAGTTCCCTGTCCGGAGAGTGGTACCAAAATTGCGCGCGTATTCACTCAGTGGCCAATCGAGCAAGCATGCACCACAAAATGGCCAGACAACCACAGACTTTACGGAATACCACTGTTCTTCGTTTCTTATTGTCTGGCCGGCCACTGCACTCTAGTGTTGTACCATTGTTCACCACTGGCTCGCTCGATTCTAGGGCGTACGATAGTGATCACCGAAAACTAGCGCGGTTAGAACTAACGTAATAGTCTCTGGTGCACTTTTCTAACCGTTAGTGGTGATTTTCGATGACCCGCACTATATCTTAACTTTTTAATTGTTCGGTATTTTCACTGTGAATTTTCGAATTAGATTTTGAATTGGGAACACTCGCGGTTAGTATGGTGACGGACTAACTCGCGGACACTCTATCCTCACTCTTCCGGACTTTTTACAATAATCCTCCCGGCTCTATTCTACCACCCCCTTTTATATGGGTGGATGACTCATCACAATTTCATCTCCCCCCTTAATCATCCTCATCATCCATACATTCATAGATCTGATGACGACGTCTCACGACAACAAAGATGATGATGACAACTCGTAGGCACGGTGATGGACGAACGATGACAGATGACGGGCGAAAACTTACACGCTAACAAAAAACGAATTGATGTCCTATTCTAAATTACCCGTTTACTCCGACAATTTGGCTGCATGCAAAGCCTTAACAAATTCAAATTTCCTACTCACTTGTTTCCGCAAGACTTCCAAAATTCTAACCAAATATGAATAAATTTTGAATGTAAATAAAAAATCTTTGAATAAATAAATGAATAAATAAATAAATAAATAAATAAATAGATAAATAATCAAATAAATATATAAATAAATAAATAAACTATTTCGGAGTAAACACAAATGAAATAAATATTTACAGAAGGACATCAACTTCGAGGCTACTAAATGTAAAACTAACATCACTCAAACACTACTGTAAGTGGAGACAGATTGTAAGTTTTACATTCAGACATTTACGTTATTATTATGATTATTTTTACAGCACAAACATAAATTACAATGTTTTCTTGAATTCTGAACCTCCAACTGGCCTTCTCACCATATATTTTATTGTGACTTAAAAATGAACGGTCACAATCTTCCCGGACTCGGGGTAAAAAAAAAATCCTTTTTTTTTTGGCTATCGACACGAGATGCGACTACTGCTCCACGAGTTTCAGTTACAAATTGTTGAATGATTTATCATGGAGACCAGAGGAGCTCTTTTCAACGAATTGTGTGAAACATATGAAGTGAGCCTGTCCAGCAGATGCGACTACTGCTTCACCTGTTCCAGTTTCAGTTCGTTGAATGATTTTTCATGGCAATCAGAGGAGCTCTTTTCAACGAATTGTATGAAACAGATGAAGTGAGCCTGTCCACCTTAATCGTGGGTAGCATCTAGGAACAGTCAAAATCAGAGGAATAGTGGATCATCAAATAGTTCATTGTTTGGATTGGGAAAGATCTATATTAGGATTGGTTTTGGTGCGTCAGAATAAACCGCGAATGTAGCTACCATCATAATTGTCGAGTTCAATTTCAGATCATAAATTCTTACCTCAACCTTTTTGGTTGATTTTAAATTACTACTTTAGAGACCAGACTGCCTTTCGTCTCTCTTCATAATATTTTGTCGCAAGAATACTTTTGGACAACATACTCTTATTATACTACAGCTTTCATACTCATTCAATCACACAAATGCATTCAGAATCCCCCTCATTCACACTTTCACTCATTCACTCAATTTTACAAACAAATTGCCTTTTGAATGCTAGTTTATTTTGAGCTATTTGATGTATCTAGATTAATTCTAGATTATTTGTGGATTTATTTGTAGGGCGCCCTATAACTAATTAATCTACATATCACTCTCCTAGGACAGAGTGATATTGATTGAAAGTTAAGGTAAATATGAATTTACCCACTCAATTCGCATTTCACGGTACTCTCTTGCGTTTGCCAGAGAAAAGGGTTGAAATTGCGTTGAATGACGTAATTCAAAATAAGTGTGCATCCATTCGGAACTCCGACATGAATGTGGCTGTATGTGTAATTCAACACACCCCCTACACACTGGGTGTTGTCATTGCCTATCTGACAATGAACTCGAAAACGGAATGATGACAACGGTGAAAATTTATGATGGACTGCATGGTTTTGCTGCAATTTCTGATGGTGAGTATGCGTTTTAACCCCATATTTTGGTTGTATTTTTAGGGAAAACGGACGGAAGCTGGATGACGATGCGTGTGCGATGGAATTCTGGCGATCTAATGTTGAAGACAGTACAAATATGATAATAAATTAATGATGTTGAATGCGGCGATGGTGTTTGTTTATGGGACGGCAACGAAAAGCGATAATCTTTTGAGAATTAACCGGGCTTTATATGAACAGCGGGCCAAACACCTAGACTTTTCCCGGCCAAGTCTTCCAACTCATACGACGATGAACCAATTTTCTTCGTGACGCGACAAGGAAGGAATTGTGGACCGTATTTCGCGTTGTATTTTTCCGCGGCATTAGAGAGTTTCATATTCCTGCGGTATACAAGTTGACCATCCACGAATGATTTCGCGAACTGCCGATGACGAAGATTATAATGATTACGTGATGTTTGATGCGCCTTTTCGAGATTTTCGACATGCATGCCATAATACCACTTTGAAATTAGCTCACTAGCTTGATCAAATGTAAGGCGAGCAGTGGCCATTTCTGCCTGTTTTCTATTGCTTATTTAATTCAAAAATAAACTTTTCAAATTAGTATTCTATACATTTGAAAAAATGTAGCACACAGTGTATATGAAAAATGATAAATAAATCTATTTGTAAATATATAAGTATTCAAATAAATAAACAGTTGAAAAAAATAATTAGACAAAAAGTGTAAATATAATTTGCACTAACAAACAGGATATTCCCAAAAATAAATATCACAGATTATATTTCCTTGCAAGGAAGTTAATTGAAAAAAAATACCATTCGTGTTAAAAGAAATAGAACTAATAAGAGAATGCTGTTGGTTGATTCAATGTGCCAATAGATTACTGAAAAGGATTACGTAGCCTGTCGAATGATATTTAAAATAATAAAGTAGATCAAACCTCTGATCTGCAATTAAACTCAACAATCATGAATGGAGCATTTAAATGGTGGGTTATCATCATTCGCAACAACCTGAAAATTATTTTCCCCATTTTCCCCCGAACTTCATTAGAGTCTATTTATCCCACCTGACGACCATACCACTAATTATATTTAAATGGAATTCCCGGGACCACCAAAACCAAAAGAGAATACCTTCTGCCCTCCAGGAAAAAAACTTTTTTTAAACCCCACGTTGGGCGCCAATTGTTACTTTAGAAATCTGTCTGTGAACCCCTGTAATGGAAACTGCGTAAGCACAGGGGTTCTCGAACTTTATTTTACGGGTCGTGTCTTTTGTTCTCCCAGAGCATTTCACGTGTTAAATATTTGGTGACAAGGCGGACAATTCACATAAACGATGGCGGAAAACAAGATTTTTCTTTTAAATATTAAATAAGACAAATACAGTTGAGGTTAAGAGGGCTACACATTTAATTAACTAAAAAAACTAGCAAAGGCACAATAATCTTCTTTTTTTGTTTTTGGACAGGTTTTATTTAACTAATCTTGCTTGAGCTCACCGTTGCGGCCATTGACTTCGTTGGCATGCATAATCCTCGGGTGGGAACACAGCTTACAAACAGGAACACAGCTTACAAACGGGAACACAGTCTTACAGGGACATTTTTCTTCACAGTTTCACGGGAAGGGGGGAATGGAGAATGGAGCATAACATTCTGTCACAAATTGTATCGAGAACATCGAATGGCGTCGGTGGGGCCAAGTGTAACGGAGGCCTAGTTCCCTGTCCGGAGAAGTGGTACGAAAATTGCGCGGGTATTCACTCAGTGGCCAATCGAGCAGACGCGCACCCTTTCAAAATGGCCAGACACCGGCTGACTTTACCCGGAATACCCCTTTTCTGGAGCTGCTTGTTGTCTGGCCGGCCACTGCACTCTAGTGTTGTACCATTGTTCACCACTGACTCGCTCGATTCTAGGGCGTACGATAGTGATCACCGAAAACTAGCGCGGTTAGAACTAACGTAATAGTCTCTGGTGCACTTTTCTAACCGTTAGTGGTGATTTTCGATGACCCGCACTATATCTTAACTTTTTAATTGTTCGGTATTTTTCACTGTGAATTTTCAGATGATATTTTGAATTGGGAACACTGTGGCGGTTAGTATGGGTGACGGACTAACTCGCGGACAAAAACTCTATCCTCACTCTTCCGGACTTTTTTACAATAATCCTCCCGGCTCTATTCTACCACCCCCCTTTTATATGGGTGGATGACTCATCGCCGTTGTTCTCCCCCTTAATCATCATCATCATCCGCGCATTCGCCAGGTCTGAAAACGACGTCCCACGATAACAAAGATGATGATGACAACTCGTAGGCACGGTGATGGACGAAAGATGACAGATAATGAACGAAAACTTACACGCTAACAAAAAACGAATTGATGTCCTATTCTAAATTACCCATTGCCTCCATAACAATTTGGCTCTATGCAAAAACCTTAACAAATTCAAAATTCCTACTCACTTGTTTCCGCAGAACTTTTCAAAGTCTAACCAAATATGAATAAATTTTGAATGTAAATAAAGGGTGATACGGTCAAAATTTGGTCAAGGGAAAACGCGTGTAAATCGGTGAAATCGTTTATTTAAAAAATCAAATTAAATTTCTTTTTCAAGTTCAATTAGTATAAAATTCAGGAAAAATATTCAGTTAGGCTTCCGCTTTTCCAAATCCGAATTGCCGGGCCTTACGCTTGACCCCTGCCATCAGATTTTGTACAGCCACCTTGTCCACCTTCTTCGCCGCAGAAAGCCAGTTTGCCTTGAACTGCTGCTCGTCCTTAGCAGTTTTTTTGGTCTTCTTTAGGTTCCGCTTGACAATAGCCCAGTATTTCTCAATTGGGCGGAGCTCTGGCGTGTTGGGAGGGTTCTTGTCCTTGGGAACCACCTGCACGTTGTTGGCGGCGTACCACTCCATGGCCTTTTTACCGTAATGGCAAGATGCCAAATCCGGCCAAAACAGTACGGAACAACCGTGTTTCTTCAGGAAAGGCAGCAGACGTTTATTCAAACACTCTTTCACGTAAATTTCTTGGTTGACAGTCCCGGAAGCTATGAAAATGCTGCTTTTCAAGCCACAGGTACAGATGGCTTGCCAAACCAGATATTTCTTTGCGAACTTTGACAGTTTCGTGTGCTTGAAAATATCTGCTACCTTTCCCCTTCCTTTTGCCGTATAAAACTCCTGTCCCGGAAGCTGCTTGTAGTCGGCTTTGACGTAGGTTTCGTCGTCCATTACCACGCAGTCAAACTTCGTCAGCATCGTCGTGTACAGCCTCCGGGATCGCGCTTTGGCCGTCGTATTTTGTTTATCATCGCGATTTGGAGTCACTACCTTCTTGTAAGTCGATAGTCCGGCTCGTTTTTTGGCTCGATGCACGGTTGTAGACGATACACCCAGCTTATTTGCGGCATCTCGGAGAGATAGGTTGGGGTTTCGCTTGAAACTACCGGCAACTCTCTTTGTCGTCTCAGCGGCTTCCGGTTTTCGATTTCCCCCCGATCCAGACTTCCTGGCTGTCGACAAACGTTCCCCAAACACTTTAATTACATTTGTAACGGTTGATTTGGCAACTTTTAGCGATTTTGCCAACTTTGCGTGCGAGTAGCTCGGATTTTCGCGATGCGCGAGCAAAATTTTGATACGCTGCTCTTCTTGCTTGGACGGCATTTTGACAACTGAAGAGTGAATTCCAAAATCAAAATAGGAGCAACATTCTACACACACACACCTTCAAAATGAGGGGTGTTCAGGTTTTTTAAATGCAAAATTGAAAGAAATACGTCAAGTTGATATTGACCAAATTTTGACCGTATCGCCCTTTATGGTTGTATTTTTTGGGAAAACGGACGGAAGCTGGATGACGATGCGTGTGCGATGGAATTCTGACGATCTAATGTTGAAGACAGTACAAATATGATAATAAATTAATGATGTTGAATGCGGCGATGGTGTTTGTTTATGGGACGGCAACGAAAAGCGATAATCTTTTGAAAATTAACCGGGCTTTATATGAACAGCGGGCCAAACACCTAGACTTTTCCCGGCCAAGTCTTCCAACTCATACGACGATGAACCAATTTTTCTTCGTGACGCGACAAGGAAGGAATTGTGGACCGTATTTCGCAGTTGTATTTTTCCGCGGCATTAGAGAGTTTCATATTCCTGCGGTATACAAGTTAACCATCCACGAATGATTTCGCGAACTGCCGATGACGAAGATTATAATGATTACGTGATGTTTGATGCGCCTTTTCGAGATTTTCGACATGCATGCCATAATACCACTTTGAAATTAGCTCACTAGCTTTGATCAAATGTAAGGCGAGCAGTGGCCATTGGTTCTGCCTGTTTTTTCTATTGCTTATTTAATTCAAAAAATAAACTTTTCAAATTAGTATTCTATACATTTGAAAAAAATGTAGCACACAGTGTATATGAAAATGATAAATAAATCTATTTGTAAATATATAAGTATTCAAATAAATAAACAGTTGAAAAAAATAATTAGACAAAAAGTGTAAATATAATTTGCACTAACAAACAGGATATTCCCAAAATAAAATCACAGATTATATTTCCTTGCAAGGAAGTTAATTGAAAAAAAATACCATTCGTGTTAAAAGAAATAGAACTAATAAGAGAATGCTGTTGGTTGATTCAATGTGCCAATAGATTACTGAAAAGGATTACGTAGCCTGTCGAATGATATTTAAAATAATAAAGTAGATCAAACCTCTGATCTGCAATTAAACTCAACAATCATGAATGGAGCATTTAAATGGTGGGTTATCATCATTCGCAACAACCTGAAAATTCAATTTTTCCACTATCTTCACTAGAATTTATTTGAGTCCACTTATTCCTCCTGACGACCATACCATTAATTATATTTAAATGGAATTCTCTGGGAGACCAATCGAAAAAGGGTTTTACTTCAGGCCTTGAAGAAAAACACTTTTTCTGAAGCCCCACGTTGGGCGCCAATTGTTACTTTAGAAATCTGTCTGTGAACCCCTGTAATGGAAACTGCGTAAGCACAGGGGTTCTCGAACTTTATTTTACGGGTCGTGTCTTTTGTTCTCCCAGAGCATTTCACGTGTTAAATATTTGGTGACAAGGCGGACAATTCACATAAACGATGGCGGAAAACAAGATTTTTCTTTTAAATATTAAATAAGACAAATACAGTTGAGGTTAAGAGGGCCACACATTTAATTAACTAAAAAAAAACTAGCAAAGGCATAATAATCTTCTTTTTTTGTTTTTGGACAGGTTTTATTTAACTAATCTTGCTTGAGCTCACCGTTGCGGCCATTGACTTCGTTGGCATGCATAATCCTCGGGTGGGAACACAGCTTACAAACAGGAACACAGCTTACAAACGGGAACACAGTCTTACAGGGACATTTTTCTTCACAGTTTCACGGGAAGGGGAATGGAGAACAGAGCGTAACATTCTCTCACAAATTGTATCGAGAACATCAAATTGTGTCGGTAGGGCCAAGTGTAATGGAGGCCTAGTTCCCTGTCCGGAGAGTGGTACCAAAATTGCGCGCGTATTCACTCAGTGGCCAATCGAGCAAGCATGCACCACAAAATGGCCAGACAACCACAGACTTTACGGAATACCACTGTTCTTCGTTTCTTATTGTCTGGCCGGCCACTGCACTCTAGTGTTGTACCATTGTTCACCACTGGCTCGCTTGATTCTAGGGCGTACGATAGTGATCACCGAAAACTAGCGCGGTTAGAACTAACGTAATAGTCTCTGGTGCACTTTTCTAACCGTTAGTGGTGATTTTCGATGACCCGCACTATATCTTAACTTTTTAATTGTTCGGTATTTTCACTGTGGATTTTCGAATTAGATTTTGAATTGGGAACACTCGCGGTTAGTATGGTGACGGACTAACTCGCGGACACTCTATCCTCACTCTTCCGGACTTTTTACAATAATCCTCCCGGCTCTATTCTACCACCCCCTTTTATATGGGTGGATGACTCATCACAATTTCATCTCCCCCCTTAATCATCCTCATCATCCATACATTCATAGATCTGATGACGACGTCTCACGACAACAAAGATGATGATGACAACTCGTAGGCACGGTGATGGACGAACGATGACAGATGACGGGCGAAAACTTACACGCTAACAAAAAACGAATTGATGTCCTATTCTAAATTACCCGTTTACTCCGACAATTTGGCTGCATGCAAAGCCTTAACAAATTCAAATTTCCTACTCACTTGTTTCCGCAAGACTTCCAAAATTCTAACCAAATATGAATAAATTTTGAATGTAAATAAAAAATCTTTGAATAAATAAATGAATAAATAAATAAATAAATAAATAAATAGATAAATAATCAAATAAATATATAAATAAATAAATAAACTATTTCGGAGTAAACACAAATGAAATAAATATTTACAGAAGGACATCAACTTCGAGGCTACTAAATGTAAAACTAACATCACTCAAACACTACTGTAAGTGGAGACAGATTGTAAGTTTTACATTCAGACATTTACGTTATTATTATGATTATTTTTACAGCACAAACATAAATTACAATGTTTTCTTGAATTCTGAACCTCCAACTGGCCTTCTCACCATATATTTTATTGTGACTTAAAAATGAACGGTCACAATCTTCCCGGACTCGGGGTAAAAAAAAAATCCTTTTTTTTTTGGCTATCGACACGAGATGGGACTACTGCTCCACGAGTTTCAGTTACAAATTGTTGAATGATTTATCATGGAGACCAGAGGAGCTCTTTTCAACAAATTGTGTGAGTCTAGTGCAGTGAGCCAGATGCGACTACTGCTTCACATGTTTCAGTTGCAGTTCTTTAAATGATTTTTCATGGCAGTCAGAGGAGCTCTTTCCAACGAATTGTGTGAAACATATGAAGTGAGCCTGTCCATCAGATGCGACTACTGCTTCACCTGTTCCAGTTTCAGTTCGTTGAATGATTTTTCATGGCAATCAGAGGAGCTCTTTTCAACGAATTGTATGAAACAGATGAAGTGAGCCTGTCCACCTTAATCGTGGGTAGCATCTAGGGAACAGTCAAAATCAGAGGAATAGTGGATCATCAAATAGTTCATTGTTTGGATTGGGAAAGATCTATATTAGGATTGGTTTTGGTGCGTCAGAATAAACCGCGAATGTAGCTAAAGGGTGATACGGTCAAAATTTGGTCAAGGGAAAACGCGTGTAAATCGGTGAAATCGTTTATTTAAAAAATCAAATTAAATTTCTTTTTCAAGTTCAATTAGTATAAAATTCAGGAAAAATATTCAGTTAGGCTTCCGCTTTTCCAAATCCGAATTGCCGGGCCTTGCGCTTGACCCCTGCCATCAGATTTTGTACAGCCACCTTGTCCACCTTCTTCGCCGCAGAAAGCCAGTTTGCCTTGAACTGCTGCTCGTCCTTAGCTGTTTTTTAGGTCTTCTTTAGGTTCCGCTTGACAATAGCCCAGTATTTCTCAATTGGGCGGAGCTCTGGCGTGTTGGGAGGGTTCTTGTCCTTGGGAACCACCTGCACGTTGTTGGCGGCGTACCACTCCATGGCCTTTTTACCGTAATGGCAAGATGCCAAATCCGGCTAAAACAGTACGGAACAACCGTGTTTCTTCAGGAAAGGCAGCAGACGTTTATTCAAACACTCTTTCACGTAAATTTATTGGTTCACAGTCCCGGAAGCTATGAAAATGCTGCTTTTCAAGCCACAGGTACAGATGGCTTGCCAAACCAGATATTTCTTTGCGAACTTTGACAGTTTCGTGTGCTTGAAAATATCTGCTACCTTTCCCCTTCCTTTTGCCGTATAAAACTCCTGTCCCGGAAGCTGCTTGTAGTCGGCTTTGACGTAGGTTTCGTCGTCCATTACCACGCAGTCAAACTTCGTCAGCATCGTCGTGTACAGCCTCCGGGATCGCGCTTTGGCCGTCGTATTTTGTTTATCATCGCGATTTGGAGTCACTACCTTCTTGTAAGTCGATTGTCCGGCTCGTTTTTTGGCTCGATGCACGGTTGTAAACGATACACCCAGCTTATTTGCGGCATCTCGGAGAGATAGGTTAGGGTTTCGCTTGAAACTACCGGCAACTCTCTTTGTCGTCTCAGCGGCTTCCGGTTTTCGATTCCCCCCCGATCCAGACTTCCTGGCTGTCGACAAACGTTCTCCAAACACTTTAATTACATTTGTAACGGTTGATTTGGCAACTTTTAGCGATTTTGCCAACTTTGCGTGCGAGTAGCTCGGATTTTCGCGATGCGCGAGCAAAATTTTGATACGCTGCTCTTCTTGCTTGGACGGCATTTTGACAACTGAAAAGTGAATTCCAAAATCAAAATAGGAGCAACATTCTACACACACACACCTTCAAAATGAGGGGTGTTCAGGTTTTTTAAATGCAAAATTGAAAGAAATACGTCAAGTTGATATTGACCAAATTTTGACCGTATCGCCCTTTACCATCATAATTGTCGAGTTCAATTTCAGATCATAAATTCTTACCTCAACCTTTTTGGTTGATTTTAAATTACTACTTTAGAGACCAGACTGCCTTTCGTCTCTCTTCATAATATTTTGTCGCAAGAATACTTTTGGACAACATACTCTTATTATACTACAGCTTTCATACTCATTCAATCACACAAATGCATTCAGAATCCCCCTCATTCACACTTTCACTCATTCACTCAATTTTACAAACAAATTGCCTTTTGAATGCTAGTTTATTTTGAGCTATTTGATGTATCTAGATTAATTCTAGATTATTTGTGGATTTATTTGTAGGGCGCCCTATAACTAATTAATCTACATATCACTCTCCTAGGACAGAGTGATATTGATTGAAAGTTAAGGTAAATATGAATTTACCCACTCAATTCGCATTTCACGGTACTCTCTTGCGTTTGCCAGAGAAAAGGGTTGAAATTGCGTTGAATGACGTAATTCAAAATAAGTGTGCATCCATTCAGAACTCCGACATGAATGTGGCTGTATGTGTAATTCAACACACCCCTACACACTGGGTGTTGTCATTGCCTATCTGACAATGAACTCGAAAACGGAATGATGACAACGGTGAAAATTTATGATGGACTGCATGGTTTTGCTGCAATTTCTGATGGTGAGTATGCGTTTTAACCCCATATTTTGGTTGTATTTTTAGGGAAAACGGACGGAAGCTGGATGACGATGCGTGTGCGATGGAATTCTGGCGATCTAATGTTGAAGACAGTACAAATATGATAATAAATTAATGATGTTGAATGCGGCGATGGTGTTTGTTTATGGGACGGCAACGAAAAGCGATAATCTTTTGAGAATTAACCGGGCTTTATATGAACAGCGGGCCAAACACCTAGACTTTTCCCGGCCAAGTCTTCCAACTCATACGACGATGAACCAATTTTCTTCGTGACGCGACAAGGAAGGAATTGTGGACCGTATTTCGCGTTGTATTTTTCCGCGGCATTAGAGAGTTTCATATTCCTGCGGTATACAAGTTGACCATCCACGAATGATTTCGCGAACTGCCGATGACGAAGATTATAATGATTACGTGATGTTTGATGCGCCTTTTCGAGATTTTCGACATGCATGCCATAATACCACTTTGAAATTAGCTCACTAGCTTGATCAAATGTAAGGCGAGCAGTGGCCATTTCTGCCTGTTTTCTATTGCTTATTTAATTCAAAAATAAACTTTTCAAATTAGTATTCTATACATTTGAAAAAATGTAGCACACAGTGTATATGAAAATGATAAATAAATCTATTTGTAAATATATAAGTATTCAAATAAATAAACAGTTGAAAAAAATAATTAGACAAAAAGTGTAAATATAATTTGCACTAACAAACAGGATATTCCCAAAATTAAATATCACAGATTATATTTCCTTGCAAGGAAGTTAATTGAAAAAAAATACCATTCGTGTTAAAAGAAATAGAACTAATAAGAGAATGCTGTTGGTTGATTCAATGTGCCAATAGATTACTGAAAAGGATTACGTAGCCTGTCGAATGATATTTAAAATAATAAAGTAGATCAAACCTCTGATCTGCAATTAAACTCAACAATCATGAATGGAGCATTTAAATGGTGGGTTATCATCATTCGCAACAACCTGAAAATTCAATTTTTCCACTATCTTCACTAGAATTTATTTGAGTCCACTTATTCCACCTGACGACCATACCATTAATTATATTTAAATGGAATTCTCTGGGAGACCAATCGAAAAAGGGTTTTACTTCAGGCCTTGAAGAAAAACACTTTTTCTGAAGCCCCACGTTGGGCGCCAATTGTTACTTTAGAAATCTGTCTGTGAACCCCTGTAATGGAAACTGCGTAAGCACAGGGGTTCTCGAACTTTATTTTACGGGTCGTGTCTTTTGTTCTCCCAGAGCATTTCACGTGTTAAATATTTGGTGACAAGGCGGACAATTCACATAAACGATGGCGGAAAACAAGATTTTTCTTTTAAATATTAAATAAGACAAATACAGTTGAGGTTAAGAGGGCCACACATTTAATTAACTAAAAAAACTAGCAAAGGCATAATAATCTTCTTTTTTTGTTTTTGGACAGGTTTTATTTAACTAATCTTGCTTGAGCTCACCGTTGCGGCCGTTGACTTCGTTGGCATGCATAATCCTCGGGTGGGAACACAGCTTACAAACAGGAACACAGCTTACAAACGGGAACACAGTCTTACAGGGACATTTTTCTTCACAGTTTCACGGGAAGGGGAATGGAGAACAGAGCGTAACATTCTCTCACAAATTGTATCGAGAACATCAAATTGTGTCGGTAGGGCCAAGTGTAATTGAGGCCTAGTTCCCTGTCCGGAGAGTGGTACCAAAATTGCGCGCGTATTCACTCAGTGGCCAATCGAGCAAGCATGCACCACAAAATGGCCAGACAACCACAGACTTTACGGAATACCACTGTTCTTCGTTTCTTATTGTCTGGCCGGCCACTGCACTCTAGTGTTGTACCATTGTTCACCACTGGCTCGCTCGATTCTAGGGCGTACGATAGTGATCACCGAAAACTAGCGCGGTTAGAACTAACGTAATAGTCTCTGGTGCACTTTTCTAACCGTAAGTGGTGATTTTCGATGACCCGCACTATATCTTAACTTTTTAATTGTTCGGTATTTTCACTGTGGATTTTCGAATTAGATTTTGAATTGGGAACACTCGCGGTTAGTATGGTGACGGACTAACTCGCGGACACTCTATCCTCACTCTTCCGGACTTTTTACAATAATCCTCCCGGCTCTATTCTACCACCCCCTTTTATATGGGTGGATGACTCATCACAATTTCATCTCCCCCCTTAATCATCCTCATCATCCATACATTCATAGATCTGATGACGACGTCTCACGACAACAAAGATGATGATGACAACTCGTAGGCACGGTGATGGACGAACGATGACAGATGACGGGCGAAAACTTACACGCTAACAAAAAACGAATTGATGTCCTATTCTAAATTACCCGTTTACTCCGACAATTTGGCTGCATGCAAAGCCTTAACAAATTCAAATTTCCTACTCACTTGTTTCCGCAAGACTTCCAAAATTCTAACCAAATATGAATAAATTTTGAATGTAAATAAAAAATCTTTGAATAAATAAATGAATAAATAAATAAATAAATAAATAAATAGATAAATAATCAAATAAATATATAAATAAATAAATAAATAAATAAACTATTTCGGAGTAAACACAAATGAAATAAATATTTACAGAAGGACATCAACTTCGAGGCTACTAAATGTAAAACTAACATCACTCAAACACTACTGTAAGTGGAGACAGATTGTAAGTTTTACATTCAGACATTTACGTTATTATTATGATTATTTTTACAGCACAAACATAAATTACAATGTTTTCTTGAATTCTGAACCTCCAACTGGCCTTCTCACCATATATTTTATTGTGACTTAAAAATGAACGGTCACAATTTTTTATATTTATTATTTTAAATATAAAAAAAAAAAAAAAAAAAAAAAAAAAAAAAAAAAAAAAAAAAAAAAAAAAAAAAAAAAAAATATATAAAAATATATAAAAAAATATAAAAAAATAAAAATAAATATATATATATATATATAAATAAAAATATATATATATATATATATTTAAATAAAAATAAATATATATATATATATATATATATATATATATATATAAAAAAAAAAATAATCTTTTTTGTTTGGGGGGAAATTTTTAAAAAAGGAAAAGCGAATTGAACGGGTTGAAAGTTAGACTAAGAATGAGTTCTGCTTTATTTCCACCAAGTACAGAGGCCTCGCTCGATTGAAATTCCCTAGCTATTTCCTGACTAATGCTTACTATTCTGAAATATGATCTGTTTTCCGGTGAACTGCTGTGTAACTCGACAGGTCTTGGTCGGTCGGTCGTCGGGTGCTGGTTGATGAACGTTAAACTTGCTGACTATGGGGTTGAGGTTTTGGATAATGGTGCTGCTGCGGTTGGGGAATTTGGTAGCTGTTGTAGTTGTTGTTGGAGTCGTTGTAATCTGATTGAAATGTCTGCTAGACTATCACCTTCGGGGTTTTGACCATTTCCGTCCGTAACTACATCGCCCTTAAGTACGGAACGTCCCGGTCTGTTGGTTCTGTTTTCGCAGATATACTTTAGATATACACAAGTATAGTTGAAAATGAGAACCCTCCGAACATTGTCCATACTTTCAAATGGAGACTATCTTGACGGAGGTATACGTGGCTTAACTGCTGCCGGTTGCTAACTGCAGTATCGCTGATGGCGGCTATGTCGTGTTGTTTGATGAGATGCCAGTGAATTGAAGTATTGTGGATCGCGCCATATAGAATTTCCATGTTGACTGCAGATTCCGAGTTTTGAAAGGTTTTGCCGTTGAAATTTACCGTACAGTTTGAGAATTTGACGATGAAGTTTCCAGTGATTTTTCTATTATCGGGTCCACAGCTCGTCTCAAGGAGATGATGCTTGGCATTCGAGATTATGATGGTGTTCTCGTTTACCAGTTGGTGTGTGATATCATTTTTAAAAAACGAGAATGCTTTCCAAGTATGATTTGTTTGAGGCACTCGTCTTCTAACTCCTTAATATTGGCTGACTTTTGCACAAAATCCTTTGGGTTATCTGTTACAAAAAGTTTCGACCTGTGCCGTATAACGTGGCTAGGGTAGGACTTTATAATTTGGTTGTCTACGATGAGCGGGTAGACTCTGATGATTGTGGATGTGGAGTTTTCTAATTGTGGGACATGCAAAATATACAGTAAGTCTCCATTCTTCACAGCGATTTTAGGGGTGACAAATTGTAACGCTTCGTCCGGGAAATCGATTTTCACTCCTTGGTCCTGAAGCGTGGATTTGATGACATTTATCTCCCTTGTGGATAGCATTTTGTTGTTGGTGACGGCGATCTTCGTAAGTGTGATTGCTTCTTGGATGTTATCCAGTAATTCATTGATGACATCGATGTTTAGCATTGTGGTGATGGCATCTAGCGTGTCTAGGCCAACCTTGTTGTTGTTGAGTGAAGCGGCTATCTGGTTGATCGTTTGCGTGAGTTGGGTGATCCTGTTGTTGATATTTTCGTTTATCCGGTATTGTTGGTTGTTCTGCTTGATGAGATCATTCATAGTCGAATTGATGATCTCTAAATCGTGGGCATCGGGGGACCCAGCAATCCACTTCCATGATGCTCCTATGGAATTCCATCGTTTGCGCCTTCGAGTTCGTCGTGGTTTCAGCCCGTAGAGTGTCGAGTATAATTTTTTTATGCGAAATTTTATTACTTCATGTAGTGGGTTAGTAGGGTTAAGATTATTGTAGAAGGTATTTGTTATTATCTCTATGCTTTCTTCTATCCTAGCTAAATTGACGGGGTGTATGATTTTCAAAGTTCCTGTTTGAATTTTACAATCAGTTTCCTTAATTTGCACGATTGGATCGTTCAAAGTATTAATGATGTGTAGTATCGGTTCACCGTATATGCAACAGAAGTATGTGCAAAGTAGAAGTGTGGCTTACATCCATTCTGTCTGTAAGTTAAAATTTAGTGTTAGATTTGTGTTATTGTTTATTTTAGTTTAAGGTATTAGAAAGAACCGATATTATTTGAGAGAATCGTTATTATTAAGATCTTCCGTTTTAATTTTGATTTATGTAGTTTTATATTTCTGGTATCTATGACTGTTTTTTTCCTGTTCTGTCTGACTACCTGTTTTTTGAATTTGTTCTTACGTTTATTTGGAATTCCCTGAATTCTATTGTATATTACATCTCCTTTTCTGAATTTTGGTTTGTCTTTCCTGTTTTTATTATGATTATCGATGGTTTTCCTTTGGTATTCTCCTAATTTGACCATGATTTCGTCGAAAAGATTGTCCCTATTTTCTAACATTACCTCTGGGTTCAAAGGTCCTTTTTCTTCCTCTCTAACGGCGAAAAACACGTCTACGGGTTTTCTCTTATGTGCGGAGTGAATGGATTCATTATATAATGAAGTAGAAATTCTGTAAAGTTCTTTGTTATTCAGATCTGGATATTTGCTCTTTGAGCATCTAAAAATTTCACTGAGAGTTGAATGAAATCTCTCGACGATTCCATTCACCTCACTATGGTCTCATGGTGTATGGTAGATCTCTATTTCAAGTCTTTGCAGAAGGCTACGAATTTCGATGGACTTGAATGCAGTTTCATTGTCACAGACGATCATTCTTGGTTTGCCATGTGTGGTAAATAACTTAACCATTCCCCTTTTGACATCTGGGATACAACGAGATTTAATAGGAATTAACATGGCATACCTTGAGAATTTATCTACTGCCGATATGAAAAGAGATGGGGATGAAATGAAAATATCTATATGAAAGATATCCCGGGTTTTTTTTGGCATTGGTGTATACGCGCATTTAATTCGGTAGGGAGATCTTTCGTACTTACTCTCCAGGCACGTGGTGCACAAATTGATGAAGGTTTGCACTTTGTTCCGCATGTTCGGAAAGAAGAATCTTTTCTTGATGACATCGTAGTTTTCGTCAGCACCTCTATGTGCTCGTTGGTGGACGTCTTCTAATGTCCTGTCTTGGTCTTCTTCGGAGGTCAGATCCTGTAAGATAGTTTGCGTGAGTTTTATTTTGAAGGTTTTATTTCGTGAGAAATGATTTTTGTAGGTTATCTGAAGAATGTTGAGCCATTCTTCAGGGCAGAGAATACCGTTCATCCTCTTGGGGTGCATGTAATCTCGGAGGATTCTCACTGCCACGGGGACACCAAAGGTAGCCCGTGTAATGGTCCGTCTAAAGATTCCGGGGAAGATTTCGGTCCGTTCTTCCTCGTTACTGGCTCCCTTCTTTATCAGGATCTGGTTTCTGAAATAATTAAGTGGTGTTTCCACCATACCGATTAAGTCTTCGCTGTCCGATTCAGCTGAATGGACTGTTCCTGCATCTGATGATGATGATGACGGTAGAGATTCCGATTCATTAATGTTAAACTCTTGGGGGAACCGCGTTAGGCCGTCGGCAACGACATTTTGTTTGCCTGGACGGTACTGAATTTCGTAGTCGTATTCTTCTAACCGTAGCTTCATTCTTATGAGCCGGTCGTTTTGTGTTTTAGAAGTAAGTGCAAAGGTTAGGGGCTTATGGTCTGTGTACATAGTAAATTTGCGACCATATAGATAAGGCCTAAAATATTTGCATGCCCAATCAATGGCCAAGAGTTCCTTTTCGATAGCTGAAAAGTTCTCCTCGCTCCTTGTTAGGGTGCGAGAAGCGAAGGCTATGGGTTTGTCCTTGCCAATAGGGCCTTGTGACAAAACAGCGCCTACCGCAAAATTTGAAGCGTCTGTTGTAAGCACGAATCGTTTGGTGAAGTCGGGGTACTGTAGCACATGGGTTCTAGTTAAAATATTTTTACAACGATTGAAGGCTGAGATGAACTCACGAGTGTGTTCGATCTTTTCGCCTTTGCGTAATTGTTGGGTCATGGGTTTCACAATTTTTGCGAAATCCTTGATAAATTTCCTATAATACCCAATCATTCCAAGGAACCCTTTTAGTTCTTTTTCATTTTTGGGTAAAGGCCATTCTCGAATTACTTTTATTTTTTCGGGGTTTGGTTTAACTCCTTCGGGACCACGTGCCCTAAAAAGGCAACCTCCTTCCGAAGGAACTCGCATTTGTCAATCTGTATTTTAAGATTGTACTTGCGAAGTGTTCCCAGAATTTTACCGAGGTTGATCAGGTGCTCTTGTAGGCTGGTGGAAAAGATGATAATATCATCCATATACACCAGACATATCACTCCAATGTGTTCCCTGAGGATGTTGTCCATCACTCGTTGGAACGTGGCTGGGGCATTTTTCAGCCCAAAAGGCATCCTGATGAACTCGTAATGTCCTCCTTCGACACTAAAAGCCGTTTTCTGGATGTCTTTTATGTCGACTTCGATTTGGTGGAAACCTGAAGCCATGTCAAGAGTCGTAAAGTACTGACATTTTCGTAATTTGTCCAGGATGTCAGTTATGTTGGGTGTCGGGTATCGGTCTTCCAAAGTTTTATCATTTAACTTTCGATAATCGATCACCAATCTCCATTTTTTCTGGCCGGAAGCGTCTAGCTTCTTCGGCACCACCCATACTGGTGAAGACCATGGGCTATTTGAAGGGCGAATAATGCCTTGGTCAAGCATTTTCACGATTTGTCGCTGAACCTCTTCTTTATGGCAGAACGGGTAGCGATAAGATTTGGTGTAGACAGGAAGTTCATCCTTTGTTTTAATTTCGTGCCTAATAGCATTAGTAAAACTTAGTGGTTCTTCTTGCTTACTAAAAACGTCTTGGTAATCGTAAAGAATTTTCGTCAATCTTGACTCTTCCTCTGAATTCAGATGATCGAGTCGAAGTTGGTCTTTCGTTAATTTATTTCCAGCAATTTCATGGCTTTCCTGGGACAAGGTTTCGAAATTATTTATTTCAACTTTGAGAGCATCACATAAGTTAATTTGCTTTGTGTTGTTATCGAAATTGTGAATCAAAATCTCAGCTCTGTTGTTTCTGCTGTTATAAACTCCAGCTAGAATGTGGACTTTAGGAAGAATTTCGATATCCTCTTCTAGTAGAAAATCTCCTTCTGATCCGTCGGTCTCAATAAAAATTGCCTTAGTTTCGTGGGCATTCAAATTTGTGGTTTCTAGATGTTTTTTGAACAGCGGAACTCGTTCATCATTGATAACCAAGCAATCGTTTGGAATGTCAATGATGATACCTAGCGATCGTAGAGTTTCATACCCTACTAAACCATGGAAATAATTATGGAAGTTAAAGAAATAAAATTTCTGATAAGGGACTGTTTTGCAGAAATCTGCGAAAGGATTGAATAAGGTGTATTGATTAACACTATGCGTTCCATTTATATTTTTTATTAATTGGGCTGGGCAAGATTTGGCTATCTGAGAGGGTACTAGAGCTGGGGAGACGTAATTTTTGTTCGCTCCGGTGTCGATAAGGAACCGAAGTGTACCAAATTTTGTGTTTTTCATTTCAATGAATGGTAAACAATTGTTTATCATTCCGTTTGGTTGGGACCCTCTAACATATGAAAATTTAGATTTTCATACTCTGTTTCTTGTTCTGTTTCTTCTTGACAATGTACATTTTCTACCGGGTATTCCGATTGTAAAGCTGTTTCGAATTGTGGATCGTATTGAGGATCATACTGTCTTTCATGTTGGGGAATTTGTGTGTTTTCATGAAAATTAACACCATGTCCTATTTGATTAGACCGCTGTTCCTGTTTGATTTGATTTTGTTGTGGAATGAAATGGTTGTTGTTTTGGGAAGCAAAACGATTACCATATTGGTTCATTTGATTTTGTTGTGGGACGGGATGGCTACCGTTTTGAGAAGCAAAACGATTACCATGTTGTGGGCCGAATCGATTACTGTTTTGAGGGTAACCCTGATGGGGTTGTTTTGGTTGGGCTCCTTGCGCATATTTGCGTGTGTATTCTCGTGCCGGTGCTTTATGAAATGGTTGTTGGAAATACGGTGGTTTTTGTTGTGGTGTTGTCATCTTTTCCTTTTCTTCCTTTTTGCGCTGATGAGCATTAAGTTGCTCCGTAGCGTATTGGTGAGCTTCGCTTAATGTGTTGGGGCGTGATGCCCTTGTGAGCGTCGAATACGGGTCGATTAACCCGTCTACAAATGCATTACGAATCATGCATTCGTAATTCGATATTAAGGTTTTCGCGCATTGTTGTAAGTTTGGGTCTAACATAATTTTCGATGAAATGTCAGCGAGTAATTCGCTACATTCGTTATGAAATTCTCCAATTGTCTTCGATTTTTGACGAAGGTACGAGATCTTGGTGACTAATGTACCTAAATCTCGTTTATCGCCGAAATGATTCTCAAGGGCTTTTTTAATGTCGGTCCAGATGGATGGTGTGTGATTCTGTACCAACACATCGTTGGCTTTGTCAAGGATTTTATCCCTGATAATGCTATTCCATAAGGGCATAGCATTTGCTTCATCATTAGGTGTGGGGCATAAATTCTTTGCGAAGCTTAATTTACTTTCAACTGAACTAATCCAGTTGGAGGGGGTCTTACAGTCTCCACTGTAAGTAACAATCATTTTAATTGCGTCGGGAACCTTAGACGCATCAAAGCGCGCATTGCTTTGACTGTTTGCTGCAGTGAGAGCGGAGACAGTACGTGTGGGTGTTTCTGCTGACGATTGAAGA